>CM034546.1:2400000-3000000 GCA_020055645.1 Tomocerus qinae
TCCCTCAATTTATATTCATCTTGAGGTCATCTCCAACTCCAGGGGATGTCGTGGCTCCGGTTCCATGGGCTTGGCAGTGACAGCAATAGTTCCATAATATTTTCGATTCTTGATGTAGCATAAGATACATCCGATGCTTTGCAGAATAACGATGATTATAAGGGCCACCATAATCCATCCAGTTATATGATGAGATATTGTCGGGTCATCAGCCACCTTCGGTACATCGCTCCACTCATCAGTCTGCTTGATGAAATTAGTCCAGTTCAGTGTAGGTTTAATGTGCCAATTCGCTCTCACGGTGAACAACGGATCCAGTGTCTCCTGGTGAACAAGGTTAACCTGTGAGCCGACAAATTCAAGATCATTAATGTTAAATTTAGCATTGATGGGTAGGATGAAGACGCTAGCGGGGCAGGCTTCTGCTTTTCCCTCTATTGTTATGGTAGAATCTGGGCAGTATATGTGATACTGGCCATGGTGTGGTTTTATCTGCACAAAATCGTATTCATCCAACTCGTGTCTGGCTACACAGTGGGCAATCTTGAAGTGCTTCGTCTCCTTCGATACGTTGGTGTGTGGTTTGCATCCTTGAGTAGGAGACACAACAAGATCATGAGTTAAAGGCTGCTTCACATTTACTGCGTACAGACAGTTCTTAGTAGTAGACAGTATAGCATTTCGGGGTCCAGTATATTCCACGGTACAAGTCTCATTCCCTTTTCTCAGCATGAGATCAAAAGGGTCAGCCTCGATGAGTTGAAGGGTCTCGTTTACGATGGGGGCTGCACAGTCAATGAACAATTTTGTTCTGTCGTCTGACAATTCACATTTCTGTGCCTTCGCTAAGGACAGAGGACAAGAATCTCCGCAAGGCATCGTAAAGTTGAAGTGATCCAGTAAAGGGGCGTATACTTTCCCTTGCTTCCACTGCCTTACTGCTTCCTTGATCATATCCTTTCCCATCATAAGTCTACTGGTCAGATATGAAATCGCAAAATTCGTATCGATAAGCTTATTCTTTAGTTCGTCATGGTCTCTCTGGTGTGCTTGCATTTGCTCCATTGCATCATTGAAATTCTTTCTCAGAGAAACAATTTGATTCTCTGTCCACTCAACACGTTTCTGCAGCTGTTCTAATTTCTCACGCTGAACATTTAATCCTGTTTGAACGTCACTAATCCTTCCAACGTTAACTGACGAAATAGTGGTTCCAGCAATTCCCAGGCCTGCAGCAGCAACAATTACCCCCCATACTACACCTACAAGTAGTGGTATTGCTCTGGGTAATCTATATACAACTCCAGTATATGTCTTCTTAGGGCATAACTTTTCGATTTCGTTAAGGAACATCTCTTCGTATATTTCATCGCATTTCATCCTTGCCTGTGAAGTTAGGTCCTGATGAATGATATCTTGAGTCAGAATTTCACATGGGTTGATAAATTTTACCAAAAGATGTACTTGGTTATGTCCTGTGGTAACTGGTGTCGGGTTTGGCCTCCACAAGACGGGAACTTCGTTTTGATGTGAAATTGCCATTACTGACGCAAATATACTCATCAATAACAGTAACAATGTTGTGAGAGAGGAACCTAATTTTGCTTTAGCTCGTTTTTCAACAATTGGCTCCTTGCTTTCTTCCAATTCTGACGAAGATTCTATTTCTGTGGCAGGGTCGTCTTCTTTTTCGACGGAAATCATATTCATGGCATCTCTCATGTTCTTATGCAGTGTTTTCATAAGAGGCTTTGTTAAGCCATCTGCAATTTGCTCGCTGGAAGGTAGATACTCGACATGAATATCCCCGTTGCTTACTAAATCCCTTGTGAAGTGGTACCTGACATCTATATGCTTGGTTCTGCTATGCATTTCTGGATTTTTCACTAACCTGATGGCACTTTGGTTGTCAATGAATATTGTGGTTGGGCTTTCCTGTGGGAAAAAGAGCTCCTCCAAAAATTTCCTTAGCCATACAACTTCCTTGGCTGCAGCAGCAAGTGCAATATACTCAGCTTCGGTTGAAGATAATGCAACAATTGGTTGCTTTTGACTTGCCCATGATATCAAAGCTCCATTTATTGTGCATACATAACCGCTAGTAGAACGCCTCTGTAGTTTGTCTCCGGCATAGTCGGAATCCGTATAGGCAGATAATTTAACGCTTGCTGAAGGTTTATAAGCCAAACCCAGGCTCATCGTGCTCTTTAAGTACCTCAAAATGTGCTTAGCCGCATTCCAATGGGTTTCGTCGTACGCATGTAGAAACTGAGACAAGCGAGATACAGAGAATGATATATCCGGACGGGTACACTTTGCAAGAAATATAAGTGACCCAATCAGCTGCCGATAAGGAAGGTTCTCGTCAGACTTGTTTGCGAGAGTCAGCATATCTGAATTAGGTTGCATAGGTACGCTGCTTGGTTTACTGTCAACCATATTGAATTTTTTAAGTAGGGATTTGACATAGGACGTTTGTGATATAACAATCCCTCCTCCTTTGGGCATTTCTTTTATCTCCAGTCCAACGTATGTAGTTGGTTCTCCGAACTTAATTTCAAATAGGCTTTGAATTGTTTCAATGACCTTATCCACAATTTCCTTCTTTGTTGAAATAATTAATCCATCGTCCACATATAGAGCTATATATATAGGTTCTCCATCAAATTTTCCCGTAAATACACACGGGTCGCAAGTGCTCATTCTAAGATGCATTTTCTTTAGAAACTTGCTAAGAGTTTCGTTCCAACAGCGTGGGACTTGCTTCAAGCCATACATGCTTTTGTTGAGTTTACATACTAACTCGGGATCTCTGTGAAAGAAACCTTCTGGTTGTCACATATAAACCGTTTCACTGAGATTTCCATATAAGAAGGCTGTCTTCACGTCAAATTGTATCATATACATCCTTTTCATCGCTGCTATGCATAACAATAGTCTAATAGACTCCTGTCTAGCCACTGAGGCAAAAGTCTCAAAATAGTCTATACCGTGTTGCTGCCCATAACCACGGATTACTAGTCTGGCTTTATGAATGTCCTTTGTTCCAGTGGGATGTTTCTTAATTTTATAAACCCACCTGCTGTCAAGAATACGGACACCGCTTGGCCTTTTAACAAGGGTCCAAGTTTCATTTTTCTTGTGGCTATCCATTTCCTCTTGCATGGCGATTTTCCACTCATGTTTATCAGCAGACTCAATTGCTTCTTTGTATGTTGAGGGTTCTTCGATGGAGAGCGTGGCACCTGCTACATACCAGTCTGGTTGTGATAGTTTTGCCCTATCTCTTAAGTTAGACGAGGGAGGAGCACTTATAATGCTGGGCTGTGGAATGGCTATACGGGTAGTGCCTTTGTTAGGGATTTTTGCTGTGTATTTCCCTCTAGGACTTGTAATAGTAATTTCCAAATCATCTGACCCAGCACTTGTGTTGGCTTGCTCACTGTTATTTTCAGTATTCCCATTGTTCTGAGACTTGTCTTCGGACTCTCTTTCGTTGTCATTTTCTTCTTTAATGGGCTCATCTTCATCACTATCATCTTTATTGACAGGCAGATCATGGGGCATTTCTTTGTCAATTTCGTGGAATGGAACATTTCGCGATTCATAAATGCAATTGTCTGTAGGATCCCAAAGCCTATACTTTTTACCATAGGTTGAAAATCCTACTAGAATCATTTTCTTTCCTTTGGCACCCCATGCCGACCGTCTTGATTCAGGAACATGTGCAAAAGCTTTGCTGCCAAATACACGCACGTGTTTAAGAGAGGGCTTCATATTAAAAATTGCCTCATAGGCCGTAATAATTGGGCTTTGTTTGTCTAACACCCTATTATGTATGTAGACAGTTGTAGCTACAGCTTCAGCCCAAAGCTTCTCAGGGCATCCTGATGAGAGTAGTAGAGTGCGTGCACAATCTTTAATTGTCCTGATTTCTCTTTCAATTTTTCCGTTTGTCTCAGGACAGTACGGGGCACTGGTATCATGGACTATTCCTTCTTCCAAAAAATAGGAGCTCAAAACCGAATTTACAAATTCAGTGCCATTATCTGACTTGAAGATTTTTGCTTTTCTTCCAGTCTGATTTTTCATAAATGCTATGTATTGTTTTATGAAGTCGGCGGTTTCATTCTTATTCTTCATGAAATAAACAGTGCGGAAACCTGTCGCATCATCTTTTAATAGTAAAAAGAAATTCGCTCCTCCAAGTGAGGGTACGGGAAACTTCCCTGCCAAATCGGCATGAAACATTTCTCCTGGTTTCGTATTGGCTTTGTTAGTTATAACAGGGAAAGGCTTTCTGGCTTGCTTGCCGACTTCACATTCTTCGCAATCAAAGGGTTGGGTTAAATGCTCTAACTTTATCCCACGCACGGCGTCTTTTCGGACAGAATCCTGAATATACTGCATGTTAATGTGAGATAATCGCTGATGCCATAATTTCGAGCTAAGTGCAAAGTGAGCTCGTTCTGTGACATAACCTGTACAATAACTTCATGATATACACATCATCCCTGAACTCAGCTTCTGGTCCTCTACTTTCATCCTTATCATAGAATACAGTGCCTTTAACATCCCTTACAATAGAGTAATTCTTTTTAGCCATCACTCCTTCTGAGAAGAGATTAACAGCCCCTGGAATATAGAGTACGTCGCTAACTGTATATTTCTTCCATTCCCCGTTTATATACGCCTCTAAAGTTACTGTGCCACTCCCAAGGGTCTCTACTGTTGTTCTATCTGTCAGATATACTGACTTGCTTTCAGGAAAGGCTGTGTATTGAGTATACCAACCTAAATCGCCAGAAATGTGGGAAGAAGCTCCAGAATCACTCAGCCAAACCTGATTGGGCAGAGATACCATATCCTTCTTAAGGAATCTGACCATAAATGCGCTACTGTTATTCTTCTTATCTGGGGAATGGTCTGTTGTCAGTGGTGTCTTACTTCGACACTCCTTTGCCAATGTCTAGTCCGCCCACATTTGTGGCATTTCGTTTTCCTTTTTAAATCTTGGATATTTCGCTTTCCTCCCTCTTTATTACTCTTCTTTGCATTTGCTACAAATGCCTTAGTAATTCCCTGGTTTTGCACTTCTTCTTTGTTTAGTTGCTTTTTCTCAAGCTCTTCTTTTTTCAGTCTTGCAAGGAGCATAGTCATGCTTTGCGTAGCCTCAGGGACACTGTCCCATGCCTTTTTAAAGGCTTGATAATCATCATCAGGAAGACTTGATACTATTTTTGTAATGATGGTCGTGTCCGCCATCACTACACCCATCTCATTGAGATTTCTGCCTAGCTCTTCGACTTCCATATAAGCTTGGATTAAGGATTGATCTTTCCCAACTTTGTAGTTTAGAAATCTAGACAAAGTATGTTGTTTGTTGAGCGAGCTGCTGTCTGAATTTACATTCTTCAATCGATTCCAAATGTCTTTTGATGTCGGTAAATTGTAGACATGGTTTGTTTGATTTGCGGTTAGAGTGGGTACAATCAAAGATTGTGCTTCAATATCCTTTTTGTCCCAGGTAGTTTGCCCACCTGTGGTATTGTCAGGGGGTCTAACATCGGCACCACTGACGACGTCCCATAGCTCGAGTGCTTTCAGCATTAGCGTAACTTGCATCCTCCAGCGGGGATAGTTATTGTCGTCTAATTTTACGATTTGGGAAAAATCGTATCGCTTTCCGAGTCTAGTAGACATGATAAAAATAGTATTACCTTGAGGTAGTCAGCAAAGTAAGTACAGCAGCTTATCAACCTCCCGTTCTCTCTGTCGGCTTAATCCTGCAGACTGCAGCAGTCAGTCGAGCCACTTGACACTTAAATGTTATCAGTGTTTAAAATAGTTTGCACTGACAGTCACTGTGTTTTTAAAATCTCAGTTACAGAGATGACAAGCTTCGTTTGCTTTACACTGATTTGAAACTTAATGGACTGTACTAGCTTCAATCAATTCGACAGTCACAGTTTTGTTGATAATTAACTGATTCTCAGGCAACTAGCAAACACTGAGGTTTGAGTCACAAGTTAATAATTTTACTGAAATCCGTAGCAGACTGATTCTTTCCAGACTTATGTGTTTTTAAACTTTTCACTACTGGCTTACGTAGAATTTTACTGGCTTTCAGATAACAGGACAACAACACAACCACGGAGCTGTGCTACCATGTGAGTAGTATGCTCTGGTCAGAGGAAGAGTCTCACAAACTCAAAGATCGACTGTAGACTGTCAAGTTTATTCAGAAAAGTTTCCGTATTTATGTAACATTTACAAAGCATATAAGAACAATATTATATGAGAATGACATACATATAAGTAGTCTAACTTTAGCAGTTGTGGACATCTGTTCCTAATATTTAAATGGACCATGAAAAAAGGTTCAGTTCTCACACATAAACGAAAACAATAAAAATTAAAGAGAATTTACTTAACACTCAAAATCATGTACCCTTATGTCAACAGGTCATGAGAAAAACTCAAAAACGATTTTAACATGTCAGTAAATCAGATTAACTAAGCTTAACAAGAATGATATATAGAATTGCTAGACCATTTGATGGTCAACTACTGTTTATTTTAACAAAGACCCGACTCCCACCAACACAAGACCCGACTTCCACCAACACAAGACCCGAGACGATACAGGGTTTAGTTTGCAGTGATCAGTTTTAAGTACCTTATCGCTGCGCTAACTATACGACATAAAAAGTGCCTAATTTTTAAATCGTACGTTTACGTCTTCGGTGCTAACACTCTAATACAAATGGATTGTTATGGACGTTTAAAAACCAAATTTCCTTTTAGTTCGTATTACTTACTCATTAATGTCACGTTGTCAACTAGACTCGGCCTCCTTGTCATATTTTCGACAAATATGTTATGTCACTGGCACTCCACTTTTTTATTGTTTCAAAACATGGCACATTCTAGCTCGTTTAGTTTGTTAGGGACTAAATAGTTTCACAAAACAGAAAATATCATCATATGGGCCACAATACAGTTTGCAGACATAATATTTAATTTACCAGAATGACACTGATACAATTACATTACATCATCGACTGTTTGAACTGATAATTACTATGATTGTTTGCTTTTTCTGTCCACAAATGTTATGCGCATTTTAACAACATTGACATTTTGTAACTACAGTGATTAACACAAGCCTTGACTCTTTTGACAGTCTTTTGAAATTTCATTCGCATTCCATCGTAAATTATGTTTTAGGGTTAAAATTATGTAATTAATGTTTACATAATGAACAAAGTTCTTCAACTAAATCCGCATATATAATGCAGCAGCGAAAAACAGGACGTAACCATTCAGGCTTCAAGCCAAGTTTCTGTTGAATATCGATAAGTATCAAAGTTCTATGTACAGTACATATCCATAGCTTAAGACTATAAACACAAGGAATATTTTGTCTAGTCATCTCTAATTTATCTCAACAGAATTTCCTTAAAATTGTTTCAAATTTTATTTCAAACAATTCAGTTGTGGTTTTGATTTCTTTAATATTTTGTACAATTGTTTCGTAAGAAATATCTGCCAAATCTACATATAAATTACACATTGCGTTGATATTCTAATTTTTGAATGTTCAGGTTTTCTAAAATGGAGGAAGTTCAGAAAAGACGCGAAAATAGTCCCTTGGGAGTGGTGTACGTTGAAGTGAATGGGTCAAACTTTGCAAATGCGGGTTGCTATGAAGTTGGAGATCAGTCATTATTTGACATTGCAATAATATTTGCAGCAAATATCAATTTTGACACTACTGAACGAAGAGCCTATTTGCACTTCAATCCAAACGTTCAAAGAGTTCTGGACAATCCGGAAGAATTCATCCGACCCTTACAAGCAAAAGGGATCAAAGTGCTCCTTTCTATTCTTGGTAACCACCAAGGAGCTGGAATTTGCAATTTTCCTACACGAGAAAGGGCCCATGCTTTCGCAGTACAATTGAGTGATGCGGTAGAACGTTATGGTTTGGACGGTATCGACTTTGACGACGAATAAGCAAAATACGGAACAAATGGAACTGGATTACCAAATGCGTTTTCTTTTGTTTTCCTGCTGGATGAATTGCGGACTTTGATGCCAGACAAGATCATTTCGTTTTACTATTACGGCCCAGCAGCGTTACTACAAAACTTTAACGGATTGAGGGCTGGAGATTTTCTGGACTACAGCTGGAATGCAAGTTATGGAAGTTTTTCCCCTCCGAATGTCCCAGGTCTTGAAAACAGTCAACTCGCCCCTGCAGCCGTTTGGGTAAACGTTACTGGTTCAACTACTGCAAACAACTTGGCGACCCGGACTATTGAAGAGGGGTACGGGGCCTATCTGTACTACGACTTGCCTAACAGCAATGTCAATAGCTGGCTTTCGGGGATCTCTCAGTCACTTTATGGATTGGGATCCACCCTAAATGACGGATGTCTTGGTACATGGCCTCCTCAGGGTTCAAACTCTGAAGAGGAGGAACCACAACCACCACTAAGAAAATTCAGCCGTCAATAATTACTAATATGCATTCTTACTACTTCTATACTTTGACATTTCGTAATCCTTATTTTTACAAAGCTTAATATTATAAATCAAAATATACTTTTTCTGAAACTTTCCTTGACTATTGACTTGATACTCCTTACAAGAAAACTATGAACAATTAGGGAGTTGTCTTATTGTCTATGTAATTTTAGCGTTTAGAGGTAAATAATATTACAAAAATACATCATAATTTTAACTAATACAGTGTCCAAGTAACATGTTAGACTTTTACAGTTAATAAATGTTAAAATACTAAAATCAGCACTAAAAAAATCAATTTTTGATTTTGAGTTAGGTAATTACAATGAAAATTGAATTACAAGTGAATCTTTTCAGTCACAAAGCATAGAGAGTTTATATTGTAAACTAAATACTAATACACTTTTGATTCCCATTTAAGGGATGAATGTGTAGATGAGTAGCAACAATTGACTTCAAATACATATCAGATGGATATGACGCACCATGTCCGCAGTCCATTTTACTGCAAAAAAGAAAAAATTCGAACAATATAAATTGAAAGATTTTTGCATGTCAATGGGAAATGCTGCCTCAGCAACACAAACATAAAAAAATACACAAGCGTTTGTTTTTTGAACGCATAATTAATTCATTGCATGAATACCTGTTTGATGTCGAACGGAACAATATAATATAATTTAATTTCTTTTTAAATGGTCATTTTATATTTATGTATAATATTCATTCTGTTGTGATAATGTCAATACTGAAAAGCCCAAACACGAAACTAAACTAATGACCATTCAATTGACAAGTTAAAAGAATGCAAATGTTTATCAATGTGCATGTTGATGGGGCAACAGGAGAGAGTTGATTATATTATAGCTTACGCAAAGCTTCATTGTACTTCTGTGGCAAGCACCGAGGCACCGGCATGTTACTCACTACGTCCGAACTTTATGTAATTTAAATAATCATTGATAATTGTTTTTTTAATTCAAGTACAATTAATTATGACGAAATGACTTCGTAGGTTTATAATAATATAACATTGCAGGCCCCATTTATTTCATGAATATATAATCTTTTGGTATAGAAATTAAAAAAATCTTATCTTATTTAATAAACACACATTATATGGAATACCAACTTTTTATTTTTAAATACAAAAATTTGATGTGTTTAATTTTGTAAAATGTTCCCCTTATTTCTTATTATTAAGTAATTAAAACTCAGTCAATCATTAATATCTTCCGAAAATGTTGTAACTGTGTTTGACTTCACTAGTTGGACTAGATTCAAATTCAGGTTGGATTGTAATCCAATCCTTTGGATAAGCCAATTCAGAAATTAATTTTCGTTTGTAGCTATTCTGAGTGTAAGTTTTATTAATCCACTCAGGAGAATATTTCGGCATTGGGGCAATCACAATTTTGTTTTTATTTTTGTTGAGATACGCTGCCCACCAACTGTAAGAGCTGTTGACGATTATGTTGTGTTTGCAGGTGAGCATCAGTAGGAAATCCATGATAGAATTGTCATTATCGTGTTGTTCAGAGATAAAAAGCACATTTTTGAACTCGTTTGGAGGAAACTGTGATTTGACGTAAACAATGTCATCAGTAAATATGTAAAACTCGATATTTGTACTATTCAACAAGTTCTGTATCATTTTCATGGCTTTCAAGTGATAAGAAATTGAAATAACTCTGTAATCCGAACCCCTCTGAAAATCACCTCGTCGGATGTGCACAGACACACTTTCTGAACTTTTGATTTTGTCTAGCAAATTGTCAATCGATTTTGTTTCGATATTCACGTTGTATAAATTCCGAATTTCTTCTTTGTAAAACGTAAAGAATATTTCGGATTCAAACCAATGCTTTACATACAGAATCTTATCAGGAGGAAGATAACCGTCCATGACGTTCGTTTCTTGAATTAAAACACTGTCGATTTTTCTGCCATCCTTGTAATAGTCCAAACTACAATCTGGGTCATTCTCAGCGGTTAAATAATAGAAAATTATCAATTTGTCCTGCGGAATTGTAAATTGGTCCAACTGATAAATTCTTCTCGAAAACGAGTACGGAGATGATAGAATAGACTTCACTATATAGTCCAATTTGTATACGCAAATGTACAAATCAGAATTTCTACTTCTTGCAAGAGAATATGCACATGCATATTGAAACAATTGATTTCCTAACCCGCCCATGGGAAAAACGATAACTGGGGGCGATTTTGTTCCAGTACCATTTTCACTATATTCACGGATGCTTCTTTGAAATGTTATTAAGTAGTACAATATCCAAAGAATAAAAATCCACAGTATTAATTTTCTCTTTGCAATTATTTTTCTAAGCATTTTCATGCAAGGTACTTGTGCTGTGTTCTTTGGTGTTGATTTGTACATCCGCCCGAGCCGATAATAACAGAACTAGGTATAATTGAAAAGTATTCTTTCTACAACAGGCACATACGTTTTGGTTTTATCAGTTTGTATTACTCTTTTTATCTTATCAGTCAACGCTTCAAAGGTAATGCACTTTGTTTGCGTGTGTCCTCAAAATTTGCACAGAAAGAAGTATAACTTTACTGAAACATTATATTATAATGGATATTATGATTTAAATACTTTAAACTACAACAAATTTCTTTCAAGATAATACACCAGATATTTCAACACAAACTTGCTATGTTTAGCTATATTGCAATTTATTATATGCATTGTAACATCACACTCAACGATAATAAGAATGGTAACATCCTCACCGCGGATTTCTAATATATTTCCGTTACTCAACTACATAATGTTTTACATGCCTTTTATATAAGTTGTTGAATAAATAATGAAGCTAGGATGATAGTGCCATGTACAGAGGAAATGACTTGTAGAGGAAATTTTCCAAGGTTTCTGCCATTTTTTCCCATGCTCCAACTTTGAATATTTAATTTTGAAATTCCTGTGACAGTTGCAAGTGTCTGTTTATTCAAAATTTATACCCCTTTTATTGGTATGCATGCTAGCCAAATGCCGCTTTTTTTTAAAAAAAATGGTAAAAAGTGCTCCATTTCCAAAAAAGGCAATCCATTTTACCTTTTTTACCTTGTTTACGTGAAAATTGGAAGTGAATGGGGCACTCTGCTACATCAAAAAAAGTAAAATAGCAAAAAGGACTGCTTAAAAAAATCCTACTCCAACCTTTTTTATAAAAAAGGCAAAAAAGGTTCTTTTTTGTTCCCTGATTCTAGCTTTTTAAATGATTTTAAATGTAGCAACTTGAAGATATAATTAATTGAATGTTTAAAAGCAGTCTCATTCTGTAAGATCTGTATAAATAAAGGAAACTTTAATATTTACTGTGTCTACCTAGTTTCTACAAGAGGATATGCCGATCCCCCATTTTTGGATGAGGAAAATATTATAATTATTATATTCGAAACCCTTGTGTTGGATACTGAGTGGTGCTTAGTAGAATTACTCACTAATACTGTCAAGTGGTTTAACTAGGTATAATCTCCCTTCCCTAGGTCCCTAGCTTAGATTATTCTGTGGGAAACATATTACAAACATACTGACTGACTTGGATATTAATACAATCAAATTACGCATGCAGACTCTACCACCCTTTAGCTGTTATCCACCCAGCGTAGTCTGTTATCCGCCTTTTAGCTATAAGAGATGGAATGTATTCATGAATATTTTTGTCTTGTGATTTGTGATTCACTAATACTGTAAAATTACTCTTTATATCATGGTATGGTCATCCACTTCGTTTCTTTACAACTAAATTACATTACATCTAATACAACATACACGAACCGCATTAAATAGTGCTTTGGTTGGGGAATTATTTCGATATTTCCTCCCAAAATAATCTCTCCAAATTTATTCCCCATATCGAAATAATCCCCTCTCACAATCTATTGAGTATAGATTACTATAAAGCTTTGATTCAAAACAATTTGTATAGCTTAGGTATGAAGATTGACAAGTATCATTATAATAACGTGGCTCTCATACAGCCAAGCCTTTAACTGCAGGAAGTTTTTTCGAGTACATTTTTTATTTCTATTTTTGCTACTCGCATTTTCCAAATGAAGGAAATGACAAGTGTTAATAAATACTTGTTATCCATCCATACCTAAAATTATATACATAAATACTACTAATAATTTCAGATTTTCCAAACATTATAATAATATACAGATGTTAGGGTAGTAAGATGGATTTTAAAAGATGAAATTCCGTTGAAATTCCGAATTAAACAAATACATTTTTAAATATGCTATGTCTTCAAAAAAATTTAAGACAATTTTCCGTATATTTTTCCCAAACGTTTAACATTGTTTAAATCAATTGAGTTTTCTAACATTGGAGAAATACAGTATATACCCCACCCAACACTAGGGATATCTACTTAAATACAATAATGTAACCTCTGTGGTATTCTATGCAAAGTTGGTTTTTCAACCACGATGATAAATTTGTTATTTCGATGTATAAGCTCTTGTCGAATCAACAAAATCCAAACAAATAATATTTCAACGCAACGGAGAGATAAGAATGAAAACCAGTTAGATTTATATCAGGAAATGTCTAGCTATGTATATAATGTATATCTATAAGTAAGTAGTTACATAAGTGCAGGGGTGCCAAGAACCTTCAAAACAAAATAAGGAACAAATGAATGCTCCTCAATGAACAAAGTAACGAGCCTTTACAGAGGAAATATTTCGGCTTTTCGATTTGAATAACTTACAAAAAGGTTAAAACAGATGAATTATCCAGACTAACCCTGTCTAAAACGGAAAAGGAGATTTATTCCAAAGCCAATGGTAAATTTTTCTAATACTATTTGTGAGAATTGTACTTCGCATTTTAACCATTTCCCCAACGGTTTTATTTAACACAAAAAAAGCCGACATGACAGTATGAAAATTGTTCATCAATCAGTTTGGTGTGTTAAGCATAGGAAAATTGTATGTTATTATGGCAGTATGCGGTCAGAGTACATTATAACGTATTCAAACAAGATAAGATATGGAGTAATTTTTGCCCAAGCGACAGAAATGAAACAAGTAATACAACGGAGTGATAAATAGGAAATGCAAACGATGTGAAATGTATGTGAAGGAAATCTGTGGCTATACATCATGAGTTATATTTAGTTGCAATGTAATATTATGTGCTGTGTTTATACAGTAGATATAATATTTGAAAATGAGACGATGAACGAAGAGATTACCTTACATAAGCGACATAAACAGCTTATATGAGTTATATAAGAACATACAGTATTTTATTTTAAAAAAGAAACATTTAGTAAAGTCATGTCTCAATTAATGGAAACATTACATTGTTCTGCGTCATTATATAACCTATCATATACAGGTTTGGCAAGACTTTCACCATATTTCATTGCAGAATCATCAAAAAATCTTTCTCCGTCTTGACATTCTTCTTCAATTCCTTTGCAATTTCTGTAATGGTGCAAATAAGCCTTTTCAAATGGTATGTCAGCAAAGGTTCCGGTTCCAGATATTTCAACAATGTAATGAATAGCAATTTCCGTGATTTTGTCAGGAATCACAATGTGTTTGGACCTTAATTAAATTACAATAATAAATATTCAATTTGAATATACCATTTAAATTTTAATCCATTTAAAAATTTATTTTACGTGATTCAAAAAGTAAATTATACCTTGACGCGTACTTGTCCTGTGGCACAAATCGAAAAAGTTTTGAGGATAGCCGTAATTGTTTGTATACATCTTCAGTCGATTTACCCAAATGAGATGATGAATTCAGAAATAACTCGTCGTCTGTTATCCATTCAGTGAAGAAAAATGCATTTCTAAATGTGTACGCTACAATTTCACTTTGAGAATAATAACTATTGAAATATTTAATCATATCAGAATAATTATTGGCGATTGCAGGTACAATCATCTCATCCAAATCCAAACTAATTAAATAATTAGAGACTCTTTTGTGACGGGTGAGGCAATCATGATGAGCCATAGATTGACCATGAATACGGAATTCTTTTAGCAGATAAGGATTCGACCATGGCAATACTTCAAACAAATCTCCATAGCTGTTGATTACACAAGAAGTCTTTGGACCGATAGAAATGTTATACAAAGTGAATTTTTCTACACCAAAGAGTCGATGAAATTCAACCCACTCAGTAAATCGAATGGGATCGTCGTAGTTGAATATCGGCTGCACACAAACAGAAAATCTGTATTTGTAATTCTCATCTTGATCTTTATAATTAATTTTTAAGAGATTTGAAACAGTAGAATTCGATAAATAATTTAAGTCAATCACAGACACATAACTTGGAAGCTGGTACACATTGTCGTCAAAATTGCAAAATATATAGTAAGTCCTGAAAGCAAAAAATATATACATTTTAACATGGTTTTACAATTTGAATAGAATTTACGGATTAAATTTTAATTCCAATTAAATAGAATTTTTAATGCATAGAATTTTATAGGAAGACATTGTTTGAATTTTAATTTTTAAAGAATACCTACTGGTATGGCATTTTATAATAATCGTTATCTTCAGAGAGATCTTTCAAAACAGAATTTACAGTTGCATAATGAATTCCATCGGATGTATACAACTGACAATAAAGTTTCTCTGGCGACTTTGTCGTCAATCCTGCTATTACAGTAATAGTAGCTGAAGATGCAGAACTGAAAGAAAAAATAGCAAGTACTAACTATAGATTCTAATATGGCATAATGAGGGTCTTCTAGCTGACGATTACTTTTTAAATCAAAGCTGTTTTAAGGGAGAAGGGAAGAAATGACACTGAAATTTAAGAAAATTTTACTATAAATAAAAATGTAATTATTTGTAAATTTGAAGCCATTTTCAATTTCAAAATAAAAGATGCCAATTTTTTAAAGAAGCTAGAATGCTCCTACGATTTTTATGACTTTATAATTTATATTTCCAAACGTTCATTATAAATTTTTTTAAAGCGTAAAATAAAAAGTAATATTAAAAAACTTTTAAATGTAAAACTTGTAATGTAAAATTTTTTTACATTACTTACCCCTCATTTTTAAAATACCATGCTGAATATACGTAGTTTTTTTCATCCCCTATTCCCACTTTCTGAAAGTCTTTGTTCAGCGCAAGTCTCTTTTCATCTTCCGATAAATGTTTTGTGATAAATTCAATTTCTTTTTCTTTCGAATTTCCAAGATAGAAGAACACAAATAATAAGAAAATATTGAAGGAAATGAAACACATATTACAACATCTTCTGCTTATTGCAAGATTCGAAATATTAATACGCATTTTGTTCCTGCAATCAATAACATTTATTCATCATAGTAATATATTGTGCGACTTAAATTATCTTAACAAGCCTTTCTAAGGTTTTTAGGAAGCACAGTAAGTATTTAACGGCATGCAACAAGCTATTGAATGCTTTGTTACAATGAATTGAAAGAAGTTTTTTCGATTAATAGCAATATTTTTTAAATTTCCCTCCAGGTCGGGGGCAGACATTTCACCTATTTTCGAACTTGATCTTGTGAGGTATAGCTTAAGTACAAAATGTTAGGTTTACTGCACTCCAACCAAACTTTTTGTTTGTAGATTTTGTTACTTTGTACAGTGTCTTTTCTTAACAAATAAATTCCGCCAGTGTATACATAATATGTGAAATAAAAGTATGAACTGCAATGAGTGATTGTAGAGTTGACAGTTTTAATATTGTAAAATCTTACGTTTCATAGCCCAACAAAGTAGATAGAATTCTGAATGCCTGGTCAATGTCTGAATGGACTGAATGGTCCACCTATACTTCACCCTTAGAATTAGATACAATAGATTAAGTAAGGGTTTTGAGCTAAGGCAAGGTGGTTGGTGGACTTTACCAGTGCACCTTAAGATTGCCGATTGGAGTAGTTTTAGTCTGTCTAAATGTTAAGTTACAAGCTTTACCTTAATTAATGTGGTAATCAATATTTAAATATTGAATTATAACGTTATATTATAAATGCAACGCTTCTCCTTCTTTTATCCTTTGCGTCTTTAACAAAATGTTTAATATTGTGTCTAAATCTGGCACTGCTTATAAAAAAGCTACTTATTATTAAATTATTGTTGTTTTATGTAAAAATGGCAAATGGTTTACAATTACGAATGTTAGAGTTTTGAAGTTTTCTTCTCCACAATACAATATTTGACGGGTACATCAACCTTGTATACACGTACTTTATCTTATCAAGAGCGTAAATAGAAGATAAGATTAAAACAGCCGTAATTTCAAACCAATATCATTCATGATTCATGACATACGTAATACTTTAATTTTTCAGTGGTGCAATAATCAAAGATTAATTGGTTTTATTATTAACTGACAGTGAACTGGCCCGTGGAGCAACATTACATAGTATAGTACATCTGAAAACATATTGTACATTTATTTGACAAATGCCAGCAAAATGATACACGAAATATTTTGTTTCGCATACTTTATACGTATAAGTCATAATCGAAGAAACAATTAATATTATTACTATTTATTGTTTTAAATATACAATTAGATAATATAATGTTATTAAGACCCAAATTAGTGAAAAACAGAATTAGTGCATTCAAAATCACTTTGGTTCAGCCTTACTTAGTGTAGTTGTTAAAACCTGTACATAAATACTCTTTTAATTAATATAACTTCCCGACTGTCCCAATCCCAACAATTACCTTTTATTTAATACAATAATTATAATAATTAAAGTTTAGTGTAGGTAGATAGATACTTAATTATAGTGGTTTTACAATGTCGGCTTGACAGGTAGCTATGAATTGACACATTGCAATTTACAATGGGAATAAGTAAAGCCAGTGTATGGATTAATTCAACCTGGTTTCAGGGTTAAGTTTTTGGGTATCTATATAATTTACAATACTCCCTTTTAGTTATCTTCATCCTTAATTGATAAACTAATTTAAAGTTAAACTGTGACAGCAATGACATCAGCTGCTATATTATTTCATATTTAGGCACCGCATTTTATACGAAATTCAGTTATTTTTTACCAATTTGTGCCATTTATACCGTATAATATTAATTTTTAATGGAATGTATATAATTCATTCACATTCATTCACAAAACTTACCTTGTTAATTGTAGTATATTTTTTGTAAGTTGTCCCGGATCACAATTACACCAGCTCCTATACAGTATTTCCTATTTAGTTACCGAAATTTCTTCAAAATTCTGTACACGAAATGTAAATAAAATTATTTGTTACCATTTATACCGTATACGATTAAGTTTTAGCGGGTTGTATTTAATTTTAAATACTATTAAAAACCTTACCTACTATTACCGTTTTTGAAAAGTCTAAATTAAAAATACTAATTATTTTTAGTACTAATTTAAAATACTTTAATATAAATAAATGCTTATATTTAAATTAAAGTTAAAATAAGTTAGCGTTTAGCTTTAGGTTAGCTATACTGCTATAGATAGGCAAACATATAAAATAAGTAAAAAATAATCTTTTAAAAAAGGTTTCGCATTTACAATTTATGTAAAATTGGTATTAATTTCTGTTCCTCGGAAAATCCAATCTATTTACACTGAGAATAAATTGTATATTGCTATATACGATGTTACGTAATCAGAGTGTATAAACTGTGCACTCTACGTTTGTCACAGTCAATAAGATAAGACTTGTTGCTGAATCGACAAAATCCAATATATTTCAACGGACTGATAAATATGAAAGGCAGATGATGAGAAATACATACCACAAGAAATATTGAGCTATGCTATCCATCCTGCTCCATAGCTCCATGTAATATTTTGTAATATACTATACTTTTATCTGTATTTGAAGGAGTTATATGTATATGCAATAGTTTAAATTTAGGATCACAAACCAGAGATGTGGCTACGTAAATCATGTGTGGACATATCAAAAATGAGAACCTGTACTTTTACAGAATAAAGATTTCATTATACGTAATGCAATGCCTTTTCTTAATGTAATATTAAAAGTACTTTAAGACACAAGTATATGTTTACTCTCTTTTAAGTAATCTTATAGTCTGACTGGTGACTGAACTTGCTATCTAAAACTCTCTCTGCGATCTCTACGTTATTTGTCAATGATTATTTAAATCGTGAATTAAAAAAAAAGTCTTTCATATAAATTAATTCATTCTATTACATATCCGAAAACAATATTACTAATTGGAATTTTGGACCAAGAATTTCTAATTCCCTCACCATCAACATAAGGTTATTAAAAGTTACTATAATTGAAATTGGCTGTATTGTGTATATAAGTTGTGGTTTCTCGTTTAATTGACTTCTGATTGATGCTACTACTAAACCAAAATTTTACTAAACTGTACTAAAATATTTTAGTGGTTAGACGTACCTATAAATACTGGCAATTTGATTTATTAATACATAATATATTATTGTTAATGCACAAGACTAGCTGAACTGTGTATTATTATCATCAACTAATCAACTATGACTATAGTAATAAATAATACAATGATTTAAATTGTTTTCTACATTTCATGGGATAATAAAACTAACATCTGACCACTGTACCTATCTAATGCATAGATTGTAATGGAGACAACTCAGAAGATGAATAAAAATGCGCCTTTGGGTGTTTTGTACGTTGAAGTCAACAACACCAACTTTGCAAATGCTGGCTGTTACTCCGTCGGGTGCCAACAGCCGTTATTTGATATTGCAATAATATTTGCAGCAAATATCAATTTCGACAATACAGAACGAAGAGCTTATTTGTACTTCAATCCGAGCGTTCAAAACGTTTTATCAAATGCCAATGAACTTATCAGACCTTTACAAGCTAAAGGGATAAAAGTCCTCCTTTCAGTCCTTGGCAACCACCAAGGAGCAGGAATTTGCAATTTCTCTACACCTGAAAGTGCCCATAAATTTGCAATTCAATTGCGAGGTGCAGTGGAGCTGTATGGCTTGGATGGTATCGACTTTGACGACGAATATGCAGACTACGGTCATAACAACACGGATCAACCAAACGATTTTTCCTTTATCTATCTGCTGAGAGAACTAAGGAATCTGATTCCGGACAAGATCATTTCGCTTTACTATAAGGGCTCTGCCGTATCTAGACTAAGTTACAATGAATTGACTGCTGGGGATTACCTGGACTACTGCTGGAATGCTAATTATGGATGTTTCAATCCTCCTGTAGTTCCTGGACTTGACAAAAATCAACTTGCCCCTGCGGCCGTGTGGCTGAAAGAAACTGATTTGTGTTTAGCTCAATTCCTTGCCACCCGAACGGTTGATGAGGGATACGGTGCCTTCCTGTACTATGATCTGCCTAATAAAGACATAAACATTTATCTCTCTGGCATCTCCGAAAGACTATATGGGTGCGAATCAAATCTCTGTGAAGATTGTCTTGACACTTGCCCTTCAAAAAACTCAAACGAAGAAGACTCCTGCAATTGCCTTTGAGAAAATTTAAACATTTTTAATTCGCAGTCAAATTTTAACACTTATAACCCATATTTATATTTACACCTGAATTTTATTTCTTGGTGTCTGTTTTAAATTTTATTTTTAGCTATTTCGCCAGATAGTGGCTTTAATTACTAAAACATTCAGAAAATAATCTATTTTTAAATCTCAGAGCTGCAAAGCAACCTGGCCTTTTCCTAAACATTTTGGATTATTAAAAGAAAGTTTTCATTACACAATCTGCACTTAAGAAAAATTTTCTTTATTACTATTCTTGAATATATTAGATAAATAATTTCTGTCCTGGTCCATATCGTCATACAATTATGCAATGGAAGGAATTATCAAAATTCGCAATATTCATTATTCTGTTGCATTTTAATTATAGAGCATCTGCTGAGCGTTGCCCACTTGGAAGAGGAATCGATGTGTTGAGACCAATAGGTCGAGGAAACCTCGGAGCATTGTCAGGGTTCCACTCCAACTTTTGAGCTCGAGCAGTTCGATTGAATCCATTTGCGTTCTCAATATCGGTTGCATGGTAGATCATCCACAGCTCCGACCCATCTAGCCACAGTAAACAATTAAGGCTAGTCATCATTTAAAAATTAGAAAGTGAATTTAATTAAGTTGAATAAAAGTTACGATTACTTATTATAATTTGCATTAAAATATAGCAGGTTTTATAGTAGTATTAAAAGGTAACGTTTATAATATCACTACAGATGTAAACGAATTTAAATATAATTGTTACCGGGAGATGGAGTGAAAGAGGCGTGTCCAGTGGTGAAAACACCTTCTGCATCATTTCTCCAAAAGACACATTCGTCTTTGTCGTTCCACCAGTTTGAGGCAATGAGAGGATCCTTCAGACCGTCGATTCCGAAAATACCGAGACAGTAGTGCGGGGTAAAGGTGGAAGATGCTGAGAAGACGACGAAAGTTCTTCCGGCGTTCTGAATGACGTAAGGTCCTTCGTTGACGGGGTAGCCGTGCATTTCCCAAGGTGACCGAGGAGAACGAAGAAGTCTTCTCGGGGAAATCACTCGCGTTGGATCGGACATTGGGGCAATGTACAAATTCATTGAACCTGGTGGTTCTGGGAAGCCCACCCAAATGTAATACAAAGCACCGTCTCCGTACTGCATAACAGTACCGTCAATTCCGTACCTTTCTTCTTCAGGAAGTAACCTGTTTACAGAAAATTTATTTTTTAATGAACAGGAAAAAAATTATTCATGCTAATTAATTTTCTACACCTGCTGGAATTATTTGGCATTTTACCATTATAATTAATAATTATATTCTGTTTTCCAAACCAATGTCATATTCGATATAAGCATTACAAATATTATCAAAATATAACTCATAAGGTTTATTTAGGTCTAATTTATAAATACTTACAACAGTATATCCCATAAAAGCCTACCATTTAATCAATTAATTAAAATTGTTGAGATTTTTGCATACCTAATTTCAGGACTCCAGTTTCCAAGAGGATTTCGAGGATCATCTGCCCTAATCACGTACATTCGATGATGCTCATCTGCGACTCCGTCGTCCATTGTGAAGTAGATGTAAAGGTTGTTACGGATGTAATGCATTTCAGGAGCCCATAAATTGGCTCTTCCTGGTGGAGCGTGATAAACCGTTCGGGACTCTGCATTCCGGAAGTTAGTGAAGACGGGACTTTTGTGGACTGTGATCCGGTCTCCCTCAGTGAAGACGAGGTAATAAAATCCTTCGTGCTTAAGAACAGCAGGATCTGCTGAATCTCTTCCAATTATAGGATTCCGAAACGTTTGAGAAAAGGCAGTCTTGGCAAAAATCGCCAGCACCATAAAACAGAGAAGATTTCTCATGGCTAACATAATTGCCATATGGATGGGTATTAAATGAGACTGGAAATAATTATTTCTAATTATTTTAGCTTACATCACGTTGTTACGAGTAGAGTCATTTGTAAATGATAAATTACTTAATCTTGGTGGCTGCAGATAACAAGCGAACTTGAAATGGTTTCATTTCCAAAAGGTGTGATAATGTGATAATTTGTTAATTGGCTGAAATTGTTCATTAATTAAATTGCATGGTTATTATCTTGACAGGATTATCTTATTTTTTAAGCACAGATAATCGTATTTAGCTTCCATATGGTAAGCTTCGCAATAAACAAAACATCAGAATGATTTAGTTTTCATAACCTACTCATATGCATATTATAAGTACATAAAATATGTAGATATATGCAATGAGGATAAATGTTGCCTTCAATTCAATTGCTCTCATTTGTGCTGACTCATATCTCATTCTTAGGTCTATCAACCACGTTATATTACAGTATCTGCTTTGACAAATAATTTATGATTAATTGGGTTGATTGTGTATTTTGCTTATACATGAGAAATGTTTATTTCATTGCCTCAAACTGGTGGAACGACCAAGACGAATGTGTCTTTTGGAGAAAGCCATGGTTTAACTTTTTTAGCAAATATTTTTTTATTTGGTTGCAAAAATTACAATGCTGATATACAAGCACGTATACAGAATTACAAATATTCAATTGTATACTATATAAAATTAACACCGCCAAAGCATTTGCTGCGAATTCTTAATGAAATCATAACGTTGTCTTGAAAACCCAAGGGCAAGATGTCAGAAAATAATTTTATAATTGCATTTTCCAGTAATAACATCAAAGCTAAGTATCTCTCTCCCAGTTAAGTTCAGTGGCAGCGCCTTTGCTATTCTCAAAAGTGTACCATTCTGATTTCTTATCGACAAGTTTTGAAAAGGTAGAATTTTCAAAATCATATCTATGCCAAGCAAACATTCCAATTGTAAGTACTTTGAATCGTTCTTGTAGGTTTGTCAAGTCTTGATAAAATGAATCACTGGTAATATCATATTTTCTTATGTCGGTATCAACCACGAAATTGTGATTGATTTTTAGTTTTGTATCTACGTCACCCCAATTTCTGACAGGCTGTTGCAGGATTAATTTTTCCAAATATAAATCTTCACCTAATATTTTAATATTGCAAAACGATTCAATTTTCATGACGTTTTTGGGAATATCCGAAGATTTAATTTCCAGCAGGGTAGTTTTATTTGCTAAACCAGATTGGCAATATTCGTATCTAAATCTCAAGGTGGTTATGTTAGGGCATTGTGAAAACATTGGAAGAGACATTGACATTAAATCTGTTTTAACAAAGCCGTTAAAGGTCAGTGTATTTAGTTTTGGTAGAGTTATTTGCGGACCGTCAATAACTTTTGCATCACCCTGTAAAGTTAATTCTTCAACGTTACTTGGCAAAGCAGATAGACTAATTGTTGTTTGTGTAAGGTGAACTTTTCTGCTTTTCAAAGGTGTCGCAGTTTCCAGATTTGCAATGTTTTTTAAATACAGATTTTCAATTGTCCATGAAGCATTTTTCCAATTTTGTATTTCTATGCCGTCTAAGTTCAAATGCTCGATAGTGACTGGACTACTTAAATCGATTTTCAGTTCCTTTTGGCTGTTTTCAAAAATTTGTAATTGTTCGATTCGACTGAAAGCGACAAAGTCATTTACAAATATTGTTTTACTTGTCGAGAGTGCGTGACCAAATGTAACATTTCGTAGAAGTAGTCTTCGTGGTTGCATTTTGGCTTTGTTGCCTGTTTGTGCATTAACAGTTAGGCCTATTAATTTTATTTCTGACACAGATGACAGCAGATGAGGCGATACTTTTAATTTGCTGCAGCTAACTTTCTTTGAGTCGCCGTAAGGATCATCGGATAGTATAAATTCGCTCAGATTAGTGCCGATGAGCATGCTGTTAGATACATCGAATTCTGAAAATTTGTTTCCGTATTGGTCGAAAAATTTCGGTCGTGACATTGCTAAGTATTGCAAGTTACTAGGAAATGTAAGGCTTGAGTTTAGATACGGTTGCACCAGATTCACTGCGTTATGGCCCGAATTTCTTACTTCTAAGCGATGGAATGCTTCCGGGACATTAAAATTTCCTACCAGTAGATACATTTTATCACTTATCAGTTCCAGTATCCTCATAGTGCTTTGTATCGATGCAGAAGGTATAAAAAACTCTGTCTCATTTATTAGCATTTCTTTCACCTCATCAATGTTTCCATTATTCCACAACAACACTAATAGGTTACCAGTAACTACAGGTCCACTTAATTCCCTGTATCTAATATCAATAATTCCTTTGTCAGAATAAGCGTATCTCTCCGGTCTCAATAACAATTTATTCTCCGTATAATTATTTACCTTTAAATGGCCATGGAGGCACTGAAATATTAATATTGCTTCTGTAGTATTTCCTGAATATCCCAAAACTTTTCCGTAGTTGTATAAAGATTCTTTTGTTCTCACTACACTATGAATTTCTTTTGCCAATTGTGATGCTTCGACGTATCTTCCCTCGTTCACTAAATTGAGTAGCCGAGGATGATCTATTGTAACACTTTTCACTATTGGATATTCATTCAGCAAATTTCCGTCTGCAAATTCAGCAGCTGCATATTTGTGGGCCTGAAACCCAGAGGATTCTAGGATCCTTCTGAGTGTGCCTTCCTTTTCATGTCTTCCATTGTATCTAATCAAAGGCAGAAATATGGGGTTAACTAATGTCACAATTTGTTCTCTGTTTTCGGGTAGTACTTCTCTGTCATTGATTATTAATTTTATTATTAATCCGTATGTTTGTAAAAGATCTGTAGCACTTTTGACATCTGAAATGCTACTGTTTGTTACTGATGAATAAAAATCCATTTTAACATTAAGATGACAAACGCCCATAAAGCTCCGAATTAACAAAATATCAAATGCCAATTTCCCAATGTCTCCTTCTTGGGTTTTCAAAATTTCTATTGCAACTGACATTGCCTTATTGATATATACTTCATTCTTATTAAATTCTAAATCACTTTCAACTTTTCTGTCTCCGATTCTGTCGATATAATCTTCAATTTCAATTTTCTTGTTTTCCAGACTTGCTGCTGCAAGACTTAGAGCCGCAGTTTTTCTCCCAAGTAGCGCGTTCAATTTCAAAAGTTGATCCGATTTGAGTGTAAGATGTTTGATTGCTTTCGTTAAATACACTATTTCTCCTTTTGGAGGAACTTCTTCGTCTTCATTAAATATGGTATCTTCATTATTTCTTGGCTCGCCTCCGATGCAGTGATATTCTGATTTGGGAGTTTGTAATTCTATGTTTTTATCACTCAGGCTGTAGCAATTTCCATCCACTTGGTTCACAAAGATGTATAGAAATATTAAAAGAATTGACACCATTTTGTTTTCAAAAATTGTCCAAATTTTCCTTGGTTATAATTTCCCTGTTTTTCACTTTGTTCTGAAACAATATTATATCTCTCTATCTGCAGTCTATAGCCGTTGCTACTACAATCATTAAAAAATAGTTATCACATACCATACTTATGTATGAATGAAGTTTTATTTTACAATTATAATTAATTTATGCGTCTTTCCAAGAAACTTGAATGCATTCCTATTCCTAGTATCTATAACTGTATAAAGCAGCGAGAAACATGCTTCAGTTCAGGTTTTTTAGGTTAGATACTGATACTGGATTGCATTCTCTACCATACCACCTGCACCTGCTATGTTTGACAGACATGGCACTTAATATATTTCTCGGAAATAAATAGTCGAAATTTTTGAAATATTTCGCGAAATATTTCACTCCCACTTCCCTTGAAAAATGAAATATTAGAAATAAATGAAATAAATAGGGAACATGGCATTTATTTCAAAAATTTCAATAAATTCCACTTGAAATAAATGAAACGCGCATGCGTGTACACATGCGCATTGTATTTATTTCAAATATTTCATTTTTCAAGAAAAAATCCTTGAAATAAGAAATTAATGCCATGTCTGATTTTTGCTGTTTTAACTGTCATAATACTTGATTCAATGCACCACTGACGTCATGCACTGATATGGATAAGTATTACATAATATAATATTTACTTATGCAACTACATAACCTGTTTAAAAGCTCTGAACCTCGACATCCATTGATGTGAAGATGAACAAAAGCTAATTTCTATGATTAGGTTTTTGTAAACAGAAGATCTTTTTAAAGAACTAAATACAGATAACCTTTTATCGTGGAACTACAGAATTTAAGATTTCAAGACCCATTATAAATGCATTAATCTTCTATGCTGCCGATCATTATTTTGGCAATGTAGCTTCTTGGAGACTTCCTCTACGATTGATGTGCAAACATAAATGTCAAATTTTTTGAAAGAATTTGTTTTATGGGCCAGCAAATATTTTCCAACGAATACAGTCCAAATTATGCTAATAATACATTTTTCCGAATGTATATGTCTTACATTTATACAAACACAGTTTAATCACAGAAGGAAACAGCATACGTTTTTCGTGACCAAAAAAGGTAAATTGGTATTTTTATTGAATACTTTATCACGATGACCCGATGACCTAACCTTTCCTATTTCCTCCTTCATCTTCTTTTCCAGTCCAATTCGTCTTCATCTTTGAAATTGAATATGGTCTCCTTTAGTAAATCTTTAAGGTCAGTTGCTACTCCTTTACCATTCTGAAAAGTGTAGTATTTAGATTTTCTATCGACTAGCGTCGAAAAGGTGGAATTTTCAAATTTATAGAAAATCCAGTCAAATCGTCCAATTGTTAAAATCTTAAATCGCCTTTGCAGATCTGACAAATCCCTGTAAAAGGCATTGATGTTCATATAGTTTTTGCCTAAGTGGTCAATCAAGAAAATGTGGCTGGGTCTTAATTTCTTATCAATGATGTCACCCCAATTTCTGATACGCGGGTACATTATTAATTTTTCTAAATGCAATTCTTGCTCTCCTAATATTTTGATATTGCCAAACGATTCTATTTCCGTGACGCTCTTGGGAATATTTAAAGATATTAGTTCCAATGTATCGCGGTATGTGAACCTTATTGTGGTTAAATTAGGACACTGCGAAAACAATGGAAGATACGCTAAAGAAGCTTGAGTCCCTTCTTCAAAATGCAATGTATTCAGTTTCGGTAGGAAAAATTGATCTCCGCCAATAAGTGTCGTATTTTTACCAAAAACAATTCTCTCAATAGTATTTGGAAGAGCAGTTAGATTGATTGTGGATTCTGCTATGTCAAGTTCAGTGATTTTCATGTTTGATGATTCCATGAAATTCATTTTTCTTAATTGCAAACTTTTGATTGTCCACGAAACATTATTCCAATTCTGCACATCAATGTCATTTATACGCAAGTCTTCTATAAAGATATCATCCATTCAAAATTATTTTTTGACTCATTGCATTAAGTTCTAATCGTTCAATTCGACTAAAATCAACAAAGTCGTTTATAATTATTGTTTCACTTGTCAAGCCTGAGTGAGCCAAAGTAACATTTTTCAATGACAATCTTCTCGGGTTCATTTTGTCTGTATCTGTTGGTAAAACAATCGAAGTGTCAAACAATTTTATTTTTGCAACAGTAGTGAGCTGATGAGTCGATACTTTCAATCTAGTACGGTTTTCAATTGAGCTCCCACTGTAATCATAGAACCATAAATCAAGGTTGGTCAATTTAGTTCCGCTCAACATATTTGTCATGTCGAATTCTAAAAGCTTATTTCCATGAGAGTCGAAAAATTTCGGTTGTCTATTTCGCAAGCTTTCCAAGTTACTAGGTAATGTAAAGTTTGGAAGCAAATCTAATTTTGTTAGATCAACTTTGTTGAAAGAATAATCTGCGAGCACCAAACGTCTGAAGCCTTCGGAGTAAGAATGGTCATACAGGTGGTACTTTGTGTCCGTAATTAGTTCAAGTATCTGCATTGTTTGATAGATGGATGTTGGAGCTATGCTAAACTCTGTCTCTTTTCCTAGCATCTCCTTAACCTTATCAATATTTCCGTTATTCCACAGTAATACTAAAAGATTACCTTTAATAACTGTTCCACCCAAATCCCTGTATCTAATATCAATGATCCCTTTACTGGAATAAACTTTTCCTCTCGCGCTTATAAATCTTTCGTCGTTTTTATTTTCTGCAAAGTTGGTCTTAAAATTACTGTAGAGGCACTGAAATATTGACAGAGCTGCCGGGATGTTTCCAGAATATTCCAAAACTTTTCCGAAGTTGTATAAAGATTCTCTTGTTCTCACTACTTTATGAATATCTGCTGCCAATTGTAATGCTTCGAAGTATCTTTCCTTCTCTATTAAACTTATTAGCCGAGGATGATCTTTTGTAGCACTTTTGACCATTGGATAGTCATTCAAAAAACCTTCATCTGCGAATTCAGCGGCTAAATATTTAAGATTTTGGTACCCTGAAGTTTCAAATATCTTTCTGAGTGTATTTTGTTTTTCATATCTTTCATTGTAACGAATCACAGGTAAAAATATTGGATTAACTAATGTCAAAGTTATTTCCTCGTCATTTTTTTGTCCTATTAGACTTCCGTGGTCAATTATTGTTTTCTTAATTAATCCGTAACTTTGTAAAAGATCTATAGCACTCTTGACATCGCCAATGCTGCTCCTTGTTACTGATGAATAAAAGTTCAAGTCAACAAAAAGATGGCAAGTACTCAAGAAACTCCTAATTAGCAAAATATCATATGCCAATTTTCCAATGTTTCCTTCTTTAGTGTTCAAAATTTCAATTGCTGCTGACATTGCCTTATTGATATATTCTTCATGTTCATTTAACCCAAAATCACTTTCAATTCTTTTATTTAAGTTTTCACTTTTAATATAATCTTCAAGTCCAATTTTCTTGTTTTCCAGGGTTGCTACAGCAAGATTTACAGCCAAAGTTTTTCCTCCGAGTAGATAACTCAACAGATCAATTTGATCAAAATTTATTGAAAGATGTTTCATTGCTTTAATAAAATATATCACTTCTTCATTATTGTCAGAAATGTCTTCATCTTCATTAAATATGTAATCCCCACCTTTTTTTGTTGCCTCATCTCCGATGCATCGATATTCTGATTTGGGAGAGTGCAATTTTATATTTTCATCACTAAGGTTGTAACAGTTTCCATTTCCCCGCTCCAAAAATATTGATAGATATATCAATAGGATTGTAACCCCACAGGTATCAAAAATGACCCGCCTTTTCTTAGGCTGAAGATTTCTGGCGAATTTCATTTTATTCTGCAGCTGCTCTTTGTGCGTCGTCCTTCATACAGTTATATATTAATTGGTGTTAGGCGAGGTGGCCCCATGGAAACTGGCCCCCCGGACACCTGGCCCCATGGCAAGTGGCCCTATGGATAGCTGGCACCAAGTGGGAGGAGCTTCCGTGTATAGTCCGAGCTTATCGATGAGCTCGTTAACTTCCATCAATCCCTTTCCCAATCAATATACTGGCCATCACAAGGGCTATTATTACACCTAATCTAACCTAACCTAACCTAATCTAACCAACTAATTTCTTAGAAAGACTTAACATTGGACTTAGCATGGGGAATTAACATGGGACTTAGCATTGGACTTAGCATTGGACTTAGCATGGGGAATTAACATGGGACTTAGCATTGGACTTAGCATTGGACTTAGCATGGGGAATTAACATGGGACTTAGCATTGGACTTAGCATTGGACTTAGCATGGGGAATTAACATGGGACTTAGCATTGGACTTAGCATTGGACTTAGCATTGGGAATTAACATGGGACTTAGCATGGGGATTTAACATAGGACTTAGCATTGGACTTAGCATTGGACTTAGCATTGGACTTAGCATTGGACTTAGCATTGGACTTGGCATTGGACTTAGCATTGGACTTAGCATTGGACTTAGCATTGGGAATTAACATGGGACTTAGCATGGGGATTTAACATGGGACTTAGCATTGGACTTAGCATTGGACTTAGCATTGGACTTAGCATGGGGAATTAACATGGGACTTAGCATTGGACTTAGCATTGAACTTAGCATTGGACTTAGCATTGGACTTAGCATTGGGAATTAACATGGGACTTAGCATGGGGATTTAACATGGGACTTAGCATTGGACTTAGCATTGGACTTAGCATTGGACTTAGCATTGGGAATTAACATGGGACTTAGCATGGGGATTTAACATGGGACTTAGCATTGGACTTAGCATTGGACTTAGCATTGGACTTAGCATTGGACTTAGCATTGGACTTAGCATTGGGAATTAACATGGGACTTAGCATGGGGATTTAACATGGGACTTAGCATTGGACTTAGCATGGGGAACTAACATGGGACTTAGCATTGGACTTAGCATTGGACTTAGCATTGGACTTAGCATGGGGAATTAACATGGGACTTAGCATTGGACTTAGCATTGGACTTAGCATTGGACTTAGCATTGGACTTAGCATGGGGAATTAACATGGGACTTAGCATTGGACTTAGCATTGGACTTAGCATTGGGAATTAACATGGGACTTAGCATGGGGATTTAACATGGGACTTAGCATTGGACTTAGCATGGGGAATTAACATGGGACTTAGCATTGGACTTAGCATTGGGAATTAACATGGGACTTAGCATTGGACTTAGCATTGGACTTAGCATTGGGAATTAACATGGGACTTAGCATGGGGATTAGCATTGGACTTAGCATGGGGATTTAACATGGGACTTAGCATTGGAATTAGCATTGGACTTAGCATTGGACTTAGCATTGGACTTAGCATGGGGAATTAACATGGAACTTAGCATTGGACTTAGCATTGGACTTAGCATGGGGAATTAACATGGGACTTAGCATTGGACTTAGCATTGCACTTAGCATTGGGAATTAACATGGGACTTAGCATTGGACTTAGCATGGGGAATTAACATGGGACTTAGCATTGGACTTAGCATTGGACTTAGCATTGGACTTAGCATGGGGATTTAACATGGGACTTAGCATTGGACTTAGCATTGGACTTAGCATTGGACTTAGCATGGGGAATTAACATGGGACTTAGCATTGGACTTAGCATTGGACTTAGCATGGGGAATTAACATGGGTTTTAGCATGGGGATTTAACATGGGACTTAGCATTGGACTTAGCATTGGACTTAGCATTGGACTTAGCATTGGACTTAGCATTGGGAATTAACATGGGACTTAGCATGGGGATTTAACATGGGACTTAGCATTGGACTTAGCATGGGGAACTAACATGGGACTTAGCATTGGACTTAGCATTGGACTTAGCATTGGACTTAGCATTGGACTTAGCATTGGACTTAGCATGGGGAATTAACATGGGACTTAGCATTGGACTTAGCATTGGACTTAGCATTGGACTTAGCATTGGACTTAGCATTGGGAATTAACATGGGACTTAGCATGGGGATTTAACATGGGACTTAGCATTGGACTTAGCATTGGACTTAGCATTGGACTTAGCATTGGACTTAGCATGGGGAATTAACATGGGACTTAGCATTGGACTTAGCATTGGGAATTAACATGGGACTTAGCATGGGGATTTAACATGGGACTTAGCATTGGACTTAGCATGGGGAATTAACATGGGACTTAGCATTGGACTTAGCATTGGACTTAGCATTGGACTTAGCATGGGGATTTAACATGGGACTTAGCATTGGAATTAGCATTGGACTTAGCATTGGGAATTAACATGGGACTTAGCATGGGGATTTAACATGGGACTTAGCATTGGAATTAGCATTGGACTTAGCATTGGACTTAGCATTGGACTTAGCATGGGGAATTAACATGGAACTTAGCATTGGACTTAGCATTGGACTTAGCATGGGGAATTAACATGGGACTTAGCATTGGACTTAGCATGGGGAATTAACATGGGACTTAGCATTGGACTTAGCATGGGGAATTAACATGGGACTTAGCATTGGACTTAGCATTGGACTTAGCATTGGACTTAGCATGGGGATTTAACATGGGACTTAGCATTGGACTTAGCATTGGACTTAGCATGGGACTTAGCATGGGGAATTAACATGGGACTTAGCATTGGACTTAGCATTGGACTTAGCATGGGGAATTAACATGGGACTTAGCATTGGACTTAGCATTGGACTTAGCATGGGGAATTAACATGGGACTTAGCATTGGACTTAGCATTGGACTTAGCATTGGGAATTAACATGGGACTTAGCATGGGGATTTAACATGGGACTTAGCATTGGACTTAGCATTGGACTTAGCATTGGACTTAGCATTGGACTTAGCATGGGGAATTAACATGGGACTTAGCATTGGACTTAGCATTGGACTTAGCATTGGACTTAGCATTGGACTTAGCATGGGGAATTAACATGGGACTTAGCATTGGACTTAGCATTGGACTTAGCATTGGGAATTAACATGGGACTTAGCATGGGGATTTAACATGGGACTTAGCATTGGACTTAGCATGGGGAATTAACATGGGACTTAGCATTGGACTTAGCATTGGACTTAGCATTGGACTTAGCATGGGGAATTAACATGGGACTTAGCATTGGACTTAGCATTGGACTTAGCATTGGGAATTAACATGGGACTTAGCATGGGGATTTAACATGGGACTTAGCATTGGAATTAGCATTGGACTTAGCATTGGACTTAGCATTGGACTTAGCATGGGGAATTAACATGGAACTTAGCATTGGACTTAGCATTGGACTTAGCATGGGGAATTAACATGGGACTTAGCATTGGACTTAGCATTGCACTTAGCATTGGGAATTAACATGGGACTTAGCATTGGACTTAGCATGGGGAATTAACATGGGACTTAGCATTGGACTTAGCATTGGACTTAGCATTGGACTTAGCATGGGGATTTAACATGGGACTTAGCATTGGACTTAGCATTGGACTTAGCATGGGACTTAGCATGGGGAATTAACATGGGACTTAGCATTGGACTTAGCATTGGACTTAGCATGGGGAATTAACATGGGACTTAGCATTGGACTTAGCATTGGACTTAGCATGGGGAATTAACATGGGACTTAGCATTGGACTTAGCATTGGACTTAGCATTGTACTTAGCATGGGGAATTAACATGGGACTTAGCATTGGACTTAGCATTGGACTTAGCATGGGGAATTAACATGGGTTTTAGCATGGGGATTTAACATGGGACTTAGCATTGGACTTAGCATTGGACTTAGCATTGGACTTAGCATTGGACTTAGCATTGGGAATTAACATGGGACTTAGCATGGGGATTTAACATGGGACTTAGCATTGGACTTAGCATGGGGAACTAACATGGGACTTAGCATTGGACTTAGCATTGGACTTAGCATTGGACTTAGCATTGGACTTAGCATTGGACTTAGCATGGGGAATTAACATGGGACTTAGCATTGGACTTAGCATTGGACTTAGCATTGGACTTAGCATTGGACTTAGCATTGGGAATTAACATGGGACTTAGCATGGGGATTTAACATGGGACTTAGCATTGGACTTAGCATTGGACTTAGCATTGGACTTAGCATTGGACTTAGCATGGGGAATTAACATGGGACTTAGCATTGGACTTAGCATTGGGAATTAACATGGGACTTAGCATGGGGATTTAACATGGGACTTAGCATTGGACTTAGCATGGGGAATTAACATGGGACTTAGCATTGGACTTAGCATTGGACTTAGCATTGGACTTAGCATGGGGATTTAACATGGGACTTAGCATTGGAATTAGCATTGGACTTAGCATTGGGAATTAACATGGGACTTAGCATGGGGATTTAACATGGGACTTAGCATTGGAATTAGCATTGGACTTAGCATTGGACTTAGCATTGGACTTAGCATGGGGAATTAACATGGAACTTAGCATTGGACTTAGCATTGGACTTAGCATGGGGAATTAACATGGGACTTAGCATTGGACTTAGCATGGGGAATTAACATGGGACTTAGCATTGGACTTAGCATGGGGAATTAACATGGGACTTAGCATTGGACTTAGCATTGGACTTAGCATTGGACTTAGCATGGGGATTTAACATGGGACTTAGCATTGGACTTAGCATTGGACTTAGCATGGGACTTAGCATGGGGAATTAACATGGGACTTAGCATTGGACTTAGCATTGGACTTAGCATGGGGAATTAACATGGGACTTAGCATTGGACTTAGCATTGGACTTAGCATGGGGAATTAACATGGGACTTAGCATTGGACTTAGCATTGGACTTAGCATTGGGAATTAACATGGGACTTAGCATGGGGATTTAACATGGGACTTAGCATTGGACTTAGCATTGGACTTAGCATTGGACTTAGCATTGGACTTAGCATGGGGAATTAACATGGGACTTAGCATTGGACTTAGCATTGGACTTAGCATTGGACTTAGCATTGGACTTAGCATGGGGAATTAACATGGGACTTAGCATTGGACTTAGCATTGGACTTAGCATTGGGAATTAACATGGGACTTAGCATGGGGATTTAACATGGGACTTAGCATTGGACTTAGCATGGGGAATTAACATGGGACTTAGCATTGGACTTAGCATTGGACTTAGCATTGGACTTAGCATGGGGAATTAACATGGGACTTAGCATTGGACTTAGCATTGGACTTAGCATTGGGAATTAACATGGGACTTAGCATGGGGATTTAACATGGGACTTAGCATTGGAATTAGCATTGGACTTAGCATTGGACTTAGCATTGGACTTAGCATGGGGAATTAACATGGAACTTAGCATTGGACTTAGCATTGGACTTAGCATGGGGAATTAACATGGGACTTAGCATTGGACTTAGCATTGCACTTAGCATTGGGAATTAACATGGGACTTAGCATTGGACTTAGCATGGGGAATTAACATGGGACTTAGCATTGGACTTAGCATTGGACTTAGCATTGGACTTAGCATGGGGATTTAACATGGGACTTAGCATTGGACTTAGCATTGGACTTAGCATGGGACTTAGCATGGGGAATTAACATGGGACTTAGCATTGGACTTAGCATTGGACTTAGCATGGGGAATTAACATGGGACTTAGCATTGGACTTAGCATTGGACTTAGCATGGGGAATTAACATGGGACTTAGCATTGGACTTAGCATTGGACTTAGCATTGTACTTAGCATGGGGAATTAACATGGGACTTAGCATTGCACTTAGCATTTTGGCTTTAGACTGATGGAAGTTAACGGGCTCATCGATAAGCTCGGACTATACAAGAAACTCCTCCCACTTGGTGCCAGCTATCCATAGGGCCACTTGCCATGGGGCCAGCTGTCCGGGGGGCCAGTTTCCATGGGGCCACCTCGCCGGACACGATATTAATTATGCTACAGTTCACAAATATATAAACTTCTTAGTTTAGTGCTACATTGCACTCCGTTCCCAAGAAACAGCTTAGAAACGATTTTATCGTATTCCTACAATACAATGCAAGCCCTTTCAACCGAGATACCTCTAAGAGAATTTCCGACCTGATTTCCCAGTTATTTTTATACAGTATTAACTTGTATTAAAGGAAGAAGATTCCGTTATTAGCTGACTGTTGACCCCATACTTATTGACGTAAGTAGTATGACTACTGCTACACTTCGCATAAAGTTTGAAGCTGAAATCTATATGGTTGCATAAATATACTCTGTTGAATCTGCAAGTATTACAATACAATGCTTAATTAAATTGCAACACATATGGAAATGGTTAGCCATTTCGCTATTATTGTGAAACGGATTTAAATTATCTAGCCTATTTAAGTGGACAGATAAATATAGTAAGACCACCAAATTATAACCCACACCCAAAGTGCAATATTTTTAGAGTTTAATAATTATCATTTCATCGATACTACATTTCAGTATTCACCGTTATACCGTCTACCAACAGAGTTGATTAATGCTTTGGAGAATTAATATTTCGTTTTTATAACAATAGTAATAAAATTGGCACGACAATGCAAAAGGTTTTGTCCCATTCTTTACAAATTTATTGTGAATCAATTTTTAAATTAGTATGATTAATAATGATTTAAAGAGAAACATTTTATTACTGAGTTATTAGTGTTATAAGTAATTATAAAAGATCTTATTCTCGTCTTCACAAATTGGTAACCTATTTTTTGCGTATATAAATTGCACATGTAGCAATTTACATTTTCATGGTGTTTAATAATATTTATTTATACCGTTAACGCTAATAACTGATATAAATAGACATTTTTGTAATATTTAACATATTTAGTGATATTGTTATTGATATGTTTTGATTATTGATTCACCATAATCATGAAGCAATGATTAATGGTAATTGAGGGATGACAGACATCGTTTTACAAACATTCGGAGTCTGATTTTGATGTATAAGTGCCTATTGTAACCCTTCAAAATATAAAACCACTACAAATATCAAGACCAATATTAATACTATACCCGGACATGCAATAGCTTGGTGACACAAATCGCATTGGTACGGCCTTTTCGTTTCTGTCGCATGTGTAGTTAAATGCAGTTTTAACTCAGTCATCCTTAAATATTTTTTCGAACAAACATCGCAACTGAATTTTGAATCTTGTATATGGGCTAGTCGGTGTTCACTGAGAGCAGCATCATCTAACATCTTCTCTCCACAGATCTCACATTCAAATGGCGTATGCAATTCAGTGTGCTGTATTAAATTCGCTTTAACAGAGAAAGTTTCTCCACAAGTTTCACATCTGAATGGCTTTTCTTCTATATGTAACTGAGTATGAAGTTTTAGTACTCCCGAACTGGAGAATGACAATCCACATGTCTCACACTCCACCATGGGCTTCCCACAATCGTGCTTTAACAAAATGGTGTACCGTGAAAATTTCCTTTGGCAAGTTGAACATGCGAAACCAGATTCAAGCAGTTTTTGCAGACTTGATTTTGGCTGTGTGTGCTCCTTACTGACAACCGACGACTTTGATTCTAAATATAGAAATCAAATAAATTAAATACTTTATACAGTCTCTGTACTTAGGCGTTCCCTAAAATACGGAAGCTACTGACAATTGGTAAGCATGGTACTTATAATAATATTAGTAATTAGAATTAATAAGTTTAATTTTTGCTTAGGAAATTACAATTTCTAGTGGGGTCAAGAAATATGAAATAATAAAAACTTTTCCGACATTCAGTCATTAACAAAATAGGAATAAATATTGCAAACTTCTCAAGTCTCAATCTACTACATTATTTTTTATTAGATAGATAAATGAATTTTAACACTTACTTCTTTCTTTGGGCTTCACACAATCGTGCTTTTGCAAAATGGCGAACCGTGAAAATTTTTTGTGGCAAGTTGAACATTCGAATCCAGACTCAAAAAGTTTTGGCACACTTGATTTTGGCTTTCTGTGGTCCTTGCAAACAATCGACGACGTCGATTCTAATATATAGAAAACAATTAAATTAAATAGGTAAATTGTAAACGTTTAAGTAGTAATATACATCATCAAACAGATTTAAATATAAAGTTCATACAATAACATTTTAATAATTTTAAGCCAAAGTTACTATCATAGGTAATATTATTGTTTCATCGGTGTTTGTTCTTTTATTGTGAGTGCCAACAAAGTCTGTATTTTTAATGTCCTCCAAACCATCAAAGAAGGAGGTTGGATCAGTTTCAGAATCATAAATGTCTAATTCACCTTGCTGGTTTTCGATTTGTATGGATACACAATTTTTGGAGTTAATGCCAGGAGTGACTGGTGGCACTTTCTGATGCCCAATATCCGTCGACATCTTTTTCCTTTCAACTTTTCGCCATGCAAAATTATACAGTTTGTCACTTCTTTCTTCTATCTTCGTCTTTATTCCAAATGGAAAGCTTTGAAAGTTTTCTTAAGCTTTCAACATTACAAAAACAAAAAGGATCATTTCCTCCCAGTTGATTGACTGTTGGATTAATACCGTCAGAAATATATTTAGAACAGGTAAATGATTTTGGGAATTGAGATTCTTGTATAGTCTGGTCATAATCACAATGGCACAAAATACACGTTTGGATTAGGAAATTATTTTCAAACATTTTTTGGTTTCGCTGGGACGAAGTATTCTGTCTGAAATATGCCTGTAATTTATAACAACAACAAATTTAGAAACGATTTTTAATTTAAATTCATTTTTACAACCAAAATTATTCAACGCTAAGAATCCGTTAGGTTAACACGTTTTATGAAATTATTGGGACATAAATAGTCTCACAGTCTTTTACACCTACAACTACGACATCAGCAAATATTAATGTTTTCCTTGCGGAACCGTCTTGAAATACTAATCGTTCTGGATTTCCTATAGCTTTTTTATAATTATCAATCATACTCCCAGCCCTAAATTGTCATTGTTAAGTGTTCAATGACTCACCTTGTCACCTTCAAGCTTTTAATACTCCCCTTTTTATTCTGGCGTTTTAGCCCAACTCCTCTGAACTTGAAAAATAATTTATATTTTTGTGATGAAATCAATTAAAGAAATTTTTTAAATATTTTTGGGTACTTTGAGACTCGAAACTTAACTTTGGCCTAGACTAGAGAGATCCAGTAAACACCAAAAGAACAAGTAAGGTGCCAATACGTTTCCATAAACGTACCAACTCGGTAGTCGAATAATAACCATTTTATTTTTCTATCAAATGTATGTGCATACAAATAATGGTTGACATTCAGGCAAAGGACAATTGTAGACAGAAAATGTTGGCTTGCATGTTTCCCAATTTAAAAAAAAGATTTGAACCGTTTGTGAAAGCTGGGAAAGATGAAAGAAGAAAATCAATAAAAGAAAATTTGGAAATTGTGTCTAAATGAAAGATAAGTATTATCTCATTGGCGTCCACCTCAGAATTGCATGAAAACTTTCGGTCAAGATCAGATTTTAACGCTAAAGAAGATGTAGAAGGATTTTGGGTGGAACATTTAAATGAAATTTTTTAATTAATGTTTTAGTACAAGAAAAAAGAATTTATAACATTTTTGGGGTACTATGAGATTAAAAAAGTAACCTTCGGTCTAGAAGTATCTATTGCCCACCAACAGAACCGGTAAGTTGTCAATTATTTTCCACAAATGTACAAATTCGGTAGGGGAAAGTGCTGTCGGTTGTCCCATGCTGTCGGTTGTCCCACTACCATTATCTGAAGTAATCCTTGGTTATATGAACTGAGATTTTTTATAGAGATGTAAGCTTCTTAAATAGAAACTGTCACGAGAAATTTTTAAAATCCGTTGGAAAATGTGGCTTCAAAAAATAATTTTGAATTTTCAGCCTTCAAAGTAAAATTTTCATACACAGCGAAATTTTTATTTAAAGCCGCTGTGACTAAAATTGAAAGACAACAATTTTTTGACGAAAAGTATTAACATTCAGGATTGACATTTGATAATAGTTTTAAATTTTTGATGTTACCCCTTCCAGGGAAAATTGATCATCAATAAAACGTGCAAGTGCTGTCGGTTGTCCGACTAGTACATGCTGCCGGTTGTCCTCGTTGAAACTTATGGTTAAAAGTCATTAAAATCAAATTTTAACTTTATTAGTTAACTATGGTTTGGTTACACATAATTTGTCTACTTTATTTTAATTTCAGCCATTTCGCAACCTATTTACAGTTGCATTTCTAACAGAAGCGTATTTTATGTTTTCTTCTATTATTTAGAAGGTACACTCTTTGTTATCTTTTTTTAAACCGTAAGAAAGTTGTGAAATCCTTGAAATTTTAGATCTATGATCTTAAGCACAAACCCAGGAGTATATTTAGATAAATTTAAAATGGTTTTTGCTGTTTGTTGACCATTAATTTTAACCTCGGACAACCGGCAGCACCTCCTCGGACAACCGACAGCACTAGTGCTGTCGGTTGTCCGAAAAAAGTTTTTTGAAATACAAATTATTTTCATCTGCATTGAGAGATATTTGATTGGTGAAACTTTTTACCTTAGTACCCAAGAACCTAATAAATAAAATGTGTACAACAAAATTATGAGAAACGGTATAGGATAATTACAAAACTTATCAGAGTAAAATCTCGGACAACCGACAGCACTCTCCCCTACTTTAATACTATGTTTGATGGCAAAAACTAATCACTAAAAATAAATTACTGCTGTAAAATTCCCTTTTGTACAAGAATTTTACTCTAACTTCACACACATATTATCTAAATGGGAACACAAAATTATTTACGTGCATGTCCGACTTCGCGTTTACATTATAGAATTATAAATAGAAGATGATATGGATTAAAGAAACTTTAAACAAATTTAAATGCCATCAGCAATAAGATGAGCTGATTGCAGCACAAAAGGGAAGCGTATAGCAGCGTATTAAATATTTTTAAGGACACCATTATCTAAATAAATTCACAAATATTGACCATAATTAAAATTTCAATCACCAAATCATAAGTTATTATATTAAGTTTCAGGCTTACCTTTTTACTACTTTTCTACTTTTCACTTAACAGTTTTACAACAGTTGAAGTTGAAGAGAAATGGATTTACCGCCAAAGTTTATGCTCATCCTATCCACCCGACACCCGACAGTCAACTACCCGACACTCGACCCGATGCCTATTTCATTTTAAACAGTGAAGGGTTTTGGGATGAAAAATGCCACGAACACGCCCTAGGAAAACATGTGGTTTTAAAAAATAACTTTTTATTTCCCATGGGGGACGTGTTATTATAGTTATTAACCTTCTGCGCATCGAAGACAGCCTTCGAGTTTAGTGAACAAATACTTATAACCAAGCACAGCCTTTTAGCCATTTTATTCCAAATTGAAGAAAAAAAGTCCAATTACATTCTCTGATACAATTTTATAATAATTAATACTTCGTGATTATTTTACTGCCTACTTGAAATTCAATTAGATACCTTATACTTATATCCTACCCCTTCAGACAAACCAGGGTCGAGCCATATAAATGTAATCGTTAGCCAATTTGTAAACATTAATCTATGAATTATACATACAATTTAACAATATAACATTGATTATTTCAAAATACAATGAAGTAGTTTATCAACTGCATTAATTTATCATCTGAGAATCATATTTATTGATAAAGCTAAAGCTAAACGCAGTTTGTATTTTACTTGCATAATATATTTGTTTTAAATTTTAGATTTAAATAGTATTTTATTTCTATAGTTTTGCTTTTCATTTATCAAAAAATCTGTTCAGTTGTTCTAAAGAAAGAATAATAAGTAAAACAACTTGTTTAGCCTTTATATTAAGTAATTCAACGTCAAAAAATAGTAATTATAATTGGTAATAACAATATGGTAAATGTAAATAGTAGATCAGTTTATGATAATTACATTGTACTAACTTGCAAGCTTGCAACACCAATTAATGTTTCTTTGGGCTTTAAAAAATCCCACAATGCTTTGGCAGTAGTATATATTGCACAAAGTGACTCATTACACTTACACGACTGATTTCTTAGAATATTTTGATAAATAATTACTTTTTCATTCAGATTAGCAGCCATTTATTTACGTTTTCGGTTCTTTTGACATGCTATGGCTATGGCGTCTCCGCCTTTGGTAACGAACTACTCGTTTAGCAAGCTCTTCTGAAACTGCACTTGCTGCATTCTGTGATGTCCCGAGTAAAGCCTTTTGAACAACGGCACTTGGGGTATCATCATTAGTAGAACTCATCAGGCGAATTTTCTCTTTAACAATTAAGATTTCCAGTCTAAAATAAGAGATGGACAAAAGTGAAATTAAAGTCACCATTAAATAATTAGCAGTATAATACGTTGGAGAAATATCTATACTAAAAAGTAACAATACTAAGGGAGAGGGAGAAAAAAAAGAATAACAGCGGTAGAAACTCGCACAACATATAAATATGACGGTTCTATGCCTACTGGGCTGCCAATTGGTTTTTTTGCGTTTGTTGAAGTGGCAAGAGTATCAAGAATACTGAACTGTAGAACGAGTAGTAAATGCCATAGTAACATAAGAACTAACTTTATTTAGCATAAATTAATTTAAAAATAGCAAATGAGTAACAATGTGCAGTAAGTGAGTAACAACATTATATTAAGCAAAATCCCGGTCTCCCTAGTAGTCCCAAGGCCATTATTTTGGTTCTAAAAAGTTGGCTTCATTTTTATCCCGTAGACGTTTTAAGAAGTTTGTTAATTGGAGGATGGTTGGAATTGGAGCGGTAGTCAAACTACCTTCAATTTGTTTTAATATTTGTTTCGGCTTTCGTACTCCCATTTGAAATAATTTCGTGATTTCTTCTTTCGCTTCAGGAGCCAGTTTTTTCGCAAAATGAAAATGTTCAGCTTCGTTTCCCCACAATGTTACAACTTTGCCAACTTGAAGTTTTCGTTTACATGGGCACTTTTTATTGTCTTTACAATAATAATAAATAACTTTGCCTCCTTGAGTAACATTTTTGAACTGGACAGACCAGAGATCTTTTAAATCCAACGATGCATCTTCTTCTGTATCATACGTTTTTACAAATTTCCAGACAACTTTCTTAGGGGTAATAATTTTCGGTTTTGATTCTGAGGCCGAATTACTGGAATAATAAACAAGGTAAGAAACTTTCAAGAAGAAAGAAAAGAACAGTCAATACAATACAGCCTTTTAAATGTGTTGAGGTTATTATACTTGGAATATAAAACATTTCCAAAGCTATCTATTACTACTACAACATTATCTTTTCTTTCATGAATTACTTTTTTCAAACCATAAAAAATTTCTTGTAAATACATTAGTGTTACTAATTCGCCAATTTTAATTTACTTTTGTTTTAATTTTAGCTAAATAAAATTCAACCGTGTGCACGTGTGTTATTACTATGGCGTTTTATTACTCGTTATTATCCTTCCAGCTCCTTATATTTATGATACGTAAAAATACAGAAGTAATAATAATTATTACCTTGCAGGATCTGATTCATGGTTGTGTTCTTTTTTGACTTCCAATTCACTTTCGTTTGTGTAAATGGCTCGACTTGGGCATTTGTATTTTTCACACCGCCAATATGAAGCACTGTTGTCAGCGTTAGTGTTAGTTTTGCTGTACAAGTATCCCTCATAGCTTAATTTCTCCCCTCCTTTTTGAGACTTTACAAATCTGATTCCTTCCGTGACTAAAATGTTAAGCAAAGACATCAAGTCAATTTATTTTATAAGCATACGCAATATTATACGACGTAGGATATAAATAGTAGGAACTTATAAGTTTGTCTAATCTGCAATTTTTTTGCACTAAGCCAGGGAACCCACCACCCCTATATAGAATCGCCGTTTTAACTTCAACACTGAACAGGTAAGACCATTTCTGAGTATTCAGAGTAGGTTTATGTCAATAAAGACTCGCCCTCGTCATTTAAAGTTAATCTAGTTGTAATACATATTTTTAAATGACTCAATGAGTAAGTGAGTAATAGTAACTTTTACTTATAATGAATTTATGTCAAAGAAATCTAAAATTAGCTTTTTAAAATTGTGGTTACTGGTTATCTACAATTATATTTGATGTTTTCTCTCCATTTAACTCTGTTTGATGGTAAAATATTTAAACATTATTTAATTTATAGGAAAATAATTTTTTTATCATTTTAAAAAATAATGAGAATCTTTTACGGGCACTTAAATAAAAGTCTAAATGTTTTTGACCTTCCATTTTCATGAAAACTCCTTGGTCACTGAATAAATATTACCAATAACCCACTTCAGTGTCTAGTTTTCGTCATGCATAATCTGTGACAATGAAAATGATGATTATTTATTGTTATTTGAATTGCGGCATTAAAATATGTCTATTTAACAGTAGTCCGAAGAAAATTGAATTCTTGAAAAGTTTCTGACGATAATCAAGGTTAATATAGAAACTACCTTGGTGGAGAAGGTTGGTCTGTTCGGGACCTGTCAGTTTAAAAATTCACTTTTTCCCCCCCTGGAGGACAAATCCTTGACATTTGTACGTCATTGCTTGGATATGATAAAGAACTGTCATTACTAACTACCATGGTGATTCCAGCCAGGTGAATATAGAGGTGAAAAGTGAACTTTTATCTAGCCACCCCCGGACTAAACAACATTCTCCTCCGAAGGTAGTTTCTATAGGAACCTTGAACAATAATAATGATTTATTTACCTGTTCCTTTATTTTGGATTTTCTTTTTTATTCTGGGACCCTGGGCTACTTCAAAAGAAGGTAAGAAATCTGGATCATTTGTTACTGAGTCATTTGGATCTTCGTCGTCATCACTTTTGTCGTTCAAGAAATCATCACACATATCCATTTCGTTACAATCCGAAAGTATCACTTCATCCTCTGTTCAAAGTTTCAAAATCATGTACATATGACTAACGCATTGTGATGAAAATAAAACTGATGGTGTTGTTTATTTATTCTTACTAGGAACAATGAGAGGGTCCAGATTATCATTCATTTCCCCAGAATCGTCTTTGGATGCATTACCCAAGGTATCAAGACACAGATCATTTTTTGATTCAATCACTCCAGTCTTTGATAACGTCTCTAGGGTTTTGTTTTCATTGGCGTCACCAACAGCATCAACATCAAAACTTTGCCTTCTTCCTGTGTTATCAATCAAGGAAACATTAAATTGAAATCAATTGTCAAATGACAACATGATCCCTAATTGTATTATGATAAAAATTTTAACAGCAGTAAGGAAAAGGAATATAATAAAAACATTAAATATAGGTTTAACCAAGGAGCTTGGACGGTTAATAAGGAGAGCCAAGTAAAGAATTGCCCGTAAGGGATTTTGAAGATCTATAAGGGACATTTTGTCCCTAATTTTGTGTGAATATCTGGTTGCTATGCTGTTGGAAACGTATTAAATTATTAGAGGATAGCAAGTGGGACATGAATGTTTATAGCAGATTGATAAAGACAGGGGTAGGGGACGTTTTCCAAAAAACGTCCCTTATAAATCTTCATATATAATATTCATTTATGGTAAAATTCCCTACTCGACTCTCCTGATGAAGCGCTACTATACCATGACAACGTCCAAGCTTCTTGGAGTTAACTAAAATTACAGCCTATAATGCCTCAATTGTCCTTTAAATAAGTTGATGTTATGAATGCTGAAACTCTACCATGGAATCCTAGTTACTTTAACACAATTACTTGATGGTTCGGTTGGTTAAAACATAATTAGAAGGTTTTACAAAAATAAATCGATTAATTTTCTACATATACTTACGTTTTCTTTTACTACGTCGTGAGTCGGAGCAGTCATTTGAGACTTCAGGGACTGAGAATCTTTTAGAAGTTTGTATGGATGATGATGTTTCTGGAATTTGTTCTGTTGATTTGCGAAATCCACTGGGAGTGAGAATTTCTCCTAAAAATATTTTTTATTATTTTATTTATTTAACGATTTTTAAAAGATACTTTAATAAATAAATTTTTGTCATCGTAATAATCAATGTTTTCATTGAACGAAAGATTAATAAAACATGAAAACTTACCAAATCTTTCGGCAATGAAATCTTCTAGTAGATATACACGTGTTGTCAATCTCCAAACTGCATCCTTTAATGAATCTACTTCAATATCCGAATCAAAGTCCATATTTCGATTTCGACTTTTATCCATTCTAAATAAATTGATCAATGATGAAAATGATATAAAATGACAAATAATGAAATAATATTTTAAATTGCATTGTATTTTAAAATATAATTTAAACATGGAAATTAAATGATTATACCTGACACTTAATGATTAAGAACCTAGAAATTATTTTGAGGTAATAATTATTTCGATTGATCTGAATCTGAGCTTGGTTGTAGTCGTAGTTTTAATTAATTTTTACAATTGAACATTTGTCTTTGGCGCCATGCCAGTTCTCAATTTGTAGTGTTACGCTGTAATGTCGGGTGTGATAAAATACCCGAAACACGACAACGTGGATGTACATACCCCAAACACGACAACGTGGGTGTACATACCCGAACTGAAAGCAGAATGGTCCATAATACCCGAACTGAAAGCAGAATGGTCCATAATACCCGAACTGAAAGCAGAATGATACATAATACCCGAACTGAAAGCAGAATGATACATAATACCCGAACTGAAAGCAGAATGATACATAATACCCGAACTGAAAGCAGAATGATACATAATACCCGAACTGAAAGCAGAATGATACATAATACCCGAACTGAAAGCAGAATGATACATAATACCCGAACTGAAAGCAGAATGATACATAATACCCGAACTGAAAGCAGAATGGTCCATAATACCCGAACTGAAAGCAGAATGGTCCATAATACCCGAACTGAAAGCAGAATGATACATAATACCCGAACTGAAAGCAGAATGATACATAATACCCGAACTGAAAGCAGAATGATACATAATACCCGAACTGAAAGCAGAATGATACATAATACCCGAACTGAAAGCAGAATGATACATAATACCCGAACTGAAAGCAGAGTGATACATAATACCCGAACTGAAAGCAGAATGGTACATAATTCACAATTTAATCCGGAAATTCGGAATTTATTAAATTAGCTAGTCAATTACGTAATTAGCTAGTGGGACTGGATTCCGATACTGTGTATACACAAATATATCTATTTATTGTGTTAAGGTCGGATAAATGTTTTGTTGGCCAGCGGATGATTTCTAAAAGGACAATAAAGGAGAAATTCTCCGATGATTCAAATAACATGACATGACAATTTTCATACAATTAACATAAAAATTACTTTATAATATAATAATGAAGTAATTTATTATTATGATTATAAAAAGGCCTACGTAGGTTCTGAATTCGGCTAGCGTAGATTCGGAATTCGGCTGCCGTATGCATCCCATTTTCGTGCTTCGTGCCAACAAACAGTCAGTCTAACAAAAATATCCGCATGCCCAGGTACCGCGAATTTTAAACCAACTTGATATGTTTATTGTTTATTTACAAATTATTGATTGAGCAAACAGCAAAACAAAGATAAAGCGAAAGCATCGAGATCGAGATAACTTCAAAAATTAGCACTGGTCAGCTATTAAAATTACAAAACAAATGTTTTGACATTTGATGACTAATTTTTGTTTTTTTCTGTTTTTATTCGAGTTGAACCCAAATATCCATATCTGCATTATTTGAGTCAACGTAAAATCAAAACTACAGAGACTTTTGAAACATCATTCATTCACCCTGGACAGGTGACTGCTGTTGAAAGTTGAAAGTAATTAAAATGATTACCCCAATGACACAGTGTGTACTGTGTTTCGAAGAAATTAAAGAAGAAGGCATTCCCTTCTACCCTCCGAAAATAACTAAACTCTGTTCTAAATATTTGCATTCGTCTTTAACACAAGATACTTTATTGTGCCAATCTGAATCCAATGATGTGCCATTCTGTTTAAAATGCTTCGAATCGGTAGTGGAGCTAGGCGACCTGAATGATCAGTTTGAATTTTATCAAAAAATAATTTCAGATTTTGTTTTCATTCTGTCTTTGGAAATCCTTCATCGACGTGGAAATATCGACAATAGCCACAGTAGATCAAATGTCAGAAATCTGACGGAATTTGACGTATCTGGACTAACAAAGCCAAAGTAAACCATCTTAAAATCAAATTTGAAAAGGTAAAAGTAGACATTGACAAACACAGCGAAATAATAAATGGAATTCAGGATGAAGATTTCAGTACAATTGAAAATATTGACAATGACTTGTTTGTCGAAAAGGCGAAGGAAATCGTATCTTCTGGGTACATCGGAAACAAAGGACTCATCCCTGTGTTAAAACTTCAAAGTATGTAAATATATAATTAATATGCGTACGAGTTAAGCTACTGCCATTCACAATTTGTATACTTGGTTTGCATAATATAATCTCTATATTATAACCACCGTTTTAGATAGAGCAATACATTTACCTGCCTATAATATATGTATGTAACTATGTGTGGTAAGGCGTGCTCAGGCACGTATCCAGGAATTGGGGTAAGGGGGGTCGCAACAAATAGTTATGGCAAAATATGAGTTGAGCAGGGTGGGGGGGCCCTCTAACCTCTTCTGGGTACCTGATTGGCCCCAATATCCAATACGCATGATTATGCTGGATGCCTACCTTTCGAAGTCACATATGCTGGGGCAAGCACGTATCCAGAAGGGGGGACGGGGGGGTCCGCCCCCCCTAAGTATCCAGGAAAAGGCATTTTTTTGTCAAAAAAGGTGAAAAATCCAAAAAATTTTCGCGCCTCGCGCGAATATGACTTGAATTTATCAATATATTTTGATGGGCCCCACCTAGGTCAAATTTCTGGATACGTGCTTGTGCTGGGGGCTACTAGTAAGTTCTATATTTTAGTTATTTAATTTAAAATTTTAATTCTCATTTCTTCCAGGACTTTTCCATGGCAATGACGGAAATGTCATAGTCGCAGAGAGTGACCAGGATAATTTAAATACATCCAATGAAAGGTCACAAACTATTTGAACTAAATGTGATTCTAGGGGCAGCTTCAAAATTACTTGTGCAAGAAAAATTTTTGCTTCAAAAAATTGGTGAAACAAAATTTTTCCTTTTTCATTTTCTTTATAATTCACGAAATATTTAGTCTATTTCTATGTTCAACACCTAATCATAATAATAAAACATTCTATTTTTAGTTTGGACGATTTGCCATGTGTTTCAACATTAAATTCTACTCAAGTTTCTTCATCCAGTATAATACCTAATAGGGGTGCAACAACGGAAGACGAATCAGAAGTTCAAGCAGATGGTCATTTGAAAGAGCAAGTCAATTGTAATGTGGAAGGTTACTTATTGCCATCAATTGTACGGAAGGCCAAGCCTTTCAAATGCAAAGTGTGTGGTAAGGGATTTACACAACGAGGCAATCTGACCATACATTTCAGATTACACACTGGGGAAAAACCATATAAATGTGATGTTTGTGGGAAGGGGTTTCCCCAAAGATATAAACTGATAGATCACCAAAGAATTCACAGCGAAGAACGGCCTTATAAATGTGAATTTTGTGGCAGGGGATTTAGACAATTAGGTATTCTGAAAATACATAGAAGAATCCATACTGGTGAAAAGCCATACAAATGTAAAATTTGTGGCAAGAGATTTAGTCGTCCAAATAGTTGTTCAGTGCATGTCAAGAGCCATTCTGGGATAAGACCTTACAGATGTGAAATGTGTGGAAAAGGATTTAAACAACATGGTCATTTGACAAAACATGGCAAGATTCATAATCGTATATAAAGCCTTATACTTGTTATGGTACGAACTTGGCACAGAAAAGTATCACTACCAACAAATGTCGATCGGCTACAGGGTATGACAACACGCACAATAAATGTGACGAGGGGCAGGGTGGAGATGCAGCCCACTTTAGTAAAAAAAATTCGGAAACTTCGTTAAGTGCTTAAATCGAAATAGTTTAAATTCGCGTAAAAATCCGGTAAAGCAAACAGTTGGACAGCCCTTCAAATGTGATCTCAGTGATCTGTGTGATTATAAGTCAAATTTCAATGGAGACGTAAAATGGCACATGATCTTGAGACATTCTAGTTATAAACCTTTTAAATGCAGAGAATGCAAAAAGGATTTTAAAACCAAGGGATTGTTAAAACAACACTACCGGCGAATTCATTTTGCTCTCGAATTTTCTGAAGATTGTGTTGTTACAAATGTGTGAAATATATTATTCCTAGTTTTAGTTTATGGTAATAATAATGTTTATAAATTTATTTAATTTTACAAATTATCTTTCTTGTAACGCCTTTAGGGTATCAGGGCACATATGGTAGTTATACAAAATATACATTACCATGCACAAAAGTTGTATGCACGTTGCACAAACTTATAATATAATTATAAATCATTTAATCTTACATTTTGATTGTTTAGTAAAACTAAAGAACTAACACAATATGGAGTTAATCAGTCTGATTCATTAGGATCGGATATTTGTAATGTTTGACAATCATTTTCCTGCATAATATTATGTCCGCAATTCTGTAAAGTATTTTTTATTTAACTTATGTATTTTCTGTATGTTTTTAATCGCAATTGATATTCACAAATAATATAATCTGCATTTTTACATATTTTATACGTTTTAAAACTTTGTGTGTGAATTCAGTTTGTCTGATTTACACAAAAGCTACACTTGCATATCTCAAACAGTCCGTAAAATCGGAAGGAAGGTTCCTCCGGAAAGGATGAGACTGTTAATCAATGTAACTTTTAATATTATAAATAAAAATGTACAATAACTTAGATTATCAGTGCATACTAATAAAGTACTAATAATAAATTGATGGTTACTAAAATAACAACAGCTTAAATAAAATTATAGTCGAGAAGTTTGTTAAGCTTTTTTGCTGAATTTCTACCACTATCATATTAGGTTATTGTAGACAAAAAAAATTACTTTTCGGTAAACTGCCCTACATAAATGATATTTATCATCGTTACCCTTCTTTTGAAATTATGTCGCACAGAATTGTTATGGTGGTGAAATAGAATTAGTGAATTGAATTGTGATGGTGTTGAAATCCATATACTAATGCTTATTGGATACTCAATAATAATCACCTTTGTAATTATCGTGTATTATCTCTGTATCTGCATGAGTTCCAGTGTAAGTATAAAGATGTAGAGTGACTCCCGTTGCTTGACTCAAATAATCGAATATTCAGGTGTGGGCGAATGTAGCTACACACTACGCTTTGGTATCTAATGTTGTAACAGTTTCCATTCACGTTGTTCATAAACGTATTGCAGACCAGCAACAAATTGTTGTCAAAAATATTCCATCTTTTCCTCGGCTGTATTTTTCTTGAAACTTTCTTCATTTTGCTCTTCGTTGTCACCTTTTAGCTTCTATCATCTTTGACTGCAGATTTCTAAATCTTTTCAGTTGATTACTTTTGCATTTAATTTCCAAGAAATGATTTAAATGCGATTTCAACGTATTCTTTTCTACAACGTAAATTCTTCTGCTGCGACAGAAACTTGTTGAGCGCCTTTATGAGTCAGCGACTTGTCTTAATTCAGGTTACTCTTATAAATGGTTTAGGGTTATGGACTTTTGACCTTGCAACAATAACATAAATAGCGGAAGATAATGTTTAGCATAACAAATTTTGCATTAAAAATATTTCACATTGTGCAGACATAAAATTTAGATTTAATTGCTTTATAATACAATACAACAAATACTATTCCGTCATATTTGTCCATTTTATTGCAATTTTAACTTATATTTGTGAACATTTTAAAAATCGTATTACAAGGCATTTGGACGATTTGGTACCAAATACTAATCATTTGTAAGGTATTTTATTCCATTTTCAAAATATGTTTTATTAGAACCGGAGTTGCAAAAAAGTACAAGTACAACTGCATCAGAAACTTTGGTCGCCAGTTGCGGGTCATGTCATTTTTTATGGTTGGGGATTGTGCATACAATATTAAGCACTCTGTTGTGACAGTTGTAATTGTAAGATACTTCGTGACTTTCACATCTTATGTACCGATAATTTTGTAGATTGGTGAAAGTAACAATTAATGTGATTTTCGCCCAAAAATAATAATATAAAACAAAGTTTATTTTAATTTTTAAAATTTTTAAGTATATAGTGTTATGGGCGAATTCAGTACAGAACATAAATTGTGCACATTGTAAAATTCTTTGCCTATTTCAGCTTCATAAACTTATAATCGGACATTAACTTTTTATGCAATTGAATTTAATGCAGGAACATATTATACACGCTAGAAGGATTTAGGTCATTAAAATCAAGCACAACATTTACTATAAGACTGCGTGCCTGTTTCGAAATAAAACGTTGGTGAACGGTAAAACAAATACTAACATCCGGTGAATCATGAAATCACAGGCTCGTAAGTTCTGGCTCAGTAAAATATTTTCTCTATTTAGCTAACGGTTGTGGGTGAAGTCAATATTGGTCAAGACTCATAAAACAGATAAATCAACCACTGCAAGTGCATACTAAGGAACTAGCGTCTCAGAAAGGTTACTGAAAATTTCATGAAAGGTTTTTTAATTTAGTTAACGGGCCAGGTGCATGGAACTGCATCTGCTGGACTATTGAGTATTTTTTCTACGTTGATAAGGATTTGACCTTTTAAATAAAGGGGTTAGTAAGTAAAGTAATAAAGTGAGTTAATCGCAGTATGTTTTGCTTATTTGTATGTGATGTTGAGGCGTTACTGAAATGAAATCTAAATTACGACGGACAGAGAGACATAACGTATAGTGCATTGTATAATCTAGACTATCAAGTCGCTAGGCAATAATGTAGATTAGACAGTATACATGTAGCAATCAACTTTATATAACTTTTCATACACAACCCACAGCACATGACATTAACGTGATGTTATTGGTGTCGGTTTCTATCTGTATAAAATAAACAGATAATACAAGAATATCTATTATAATGTTCACGTCTCACTTCCACCATACACAAATATTAGGCTATTAACGCCAAACGCTTTATTTATATATTTGTCCAACATACATTCATTACAAATATTGGTATTCTATTACAGATTCTGTATACTATACTACGAAACAGAAACAGGACCTACAGTCATTTGATGACGAATAGTGCATATTGATATTGATTTCCTATGAGTTAAGTACTTTACTGGCCGGCTGCTCTCTCTCCTATACCAGTCTCCAAACAGCCAAATTTAGATTTTAGACATTGACCCATTGAAATTTAGGAAAATGAGGAGATACCAGGAATTAAGTTACTAATTGTATGGACTTTGTGTATAGACAATATCATTTAGGAATCACTTTATACACTTCACTCATTGCATTACCATAAATATACCCATATTATAGTAAAATGTATTTCCAAAATTCGCATTTAAGCATTGCTTGGTATGGGGGGGGGGTACTTTTGCATGGCACCCAGGCAACTGTAATTCGACCTCAGCCTATGCTCTTTCTGCAAAGCGACTCGTTTCATATGCCGAAGACGCTACTATTTAGCCAATTCACCCCTTGTCTACTATTATACTGTACTAACTGGATAAGTAAATATGGACCATCTATAATATAATCGCACTAATACCTGGCTATCTATGTCTTGGTAGGAGACCCTAGGGAACCTGAATATATTACGTAACGTAAAACCCCCTCTCTCAAGTATAGCTCAAGTGCTAGCTGTAACTCTTTTGGACATCGCTTCCTCCCATCAACTATCAACGTAATATATGCACGTTCCTTGAAAGCACAAAAGAAAAATGTGCATGCCACTTCCTCTAAACCAACGAATTGAGTTGTTTCATATAATTATAACATCAGAACAATAATACGAATTCTCATAAGATAATTATTGGTGATTGAATGGAAATAATTAGCTAAAGAAGGCAATTCGTTTTCCAAAATCCCGGAATCATATTTTTCTGGTTTTAAAGGGAAACATTCTGGGGTGTTTAATAAAAATAATCTTTTATTACTCCCCATTTGAACCGGAATTGTTTTTATTACAGTGATGAGTGGCCTGCTTAATTTCTCTTGAGTGCTAGGTTCGCCCCTTAGCTGGGTTCAACTATATTATATATTATTTAGTTCAAGTACGTTAGTATTCTCAAAACATTCTGATGTCGAAATAAAGTTCCTCGTTCTTTATTGATTGAAAAGATAAGACGATTTTTGATGTGAAAGGGAAATGTAACATTCATTATATTATAAAATTAGTAATAATCTGTTATATTGAAATTAGAAGTGGCCATTTGGTGACACAATATCCCAGTATTGTTTAGTTACTCTTACTAAATATTTCTATGCCTCTTGGTGAAAAGAAGACTATACATGCAAATATTATTTAATTTAAGTTGTTCAGGTATGATTGATGGACCGATGTTGTCATGCCACTTGAATAAAATTGAACTGTGAACTGTAAAGCCATTACCTTTCCTACTATTAGAGCAGCATATTTTGAAGTGGATTGGCATGTTAGATAACATGCAGTAAGTACAATAACCTCAATCAAGCAATATTTTATTCTCATTTAACATTTACCTTCCACTACTTGCTTCCACTCGATGTGGAGTTGAATATTATAGTAAATATTAATTTCTTTATCACATAATTGTTACTGATCAGAGTACAAGATTTACCGATATTTTGGGCATTTAACCATCACAGTGGTAAAAATGTATAATTAGTTGGAAAAATTGTAATTTATAAAAATTTACGAATACATATACACACAACGCGTATTAAAATATGTCGGTATGTTTTCTTTTCTCCAAAACACATCAAATTTATATTTATATTTGCATATGAATGGTCAAAATCAGTTAAAATATATTTAAGTGACATATATCTATTGAATTCCAACTTTATATTGTTAATAAAAATGTCTCAGTTAAATTAGAATTAATTATTTTATCGGCAAATTATTCCAGTTTTGTCAACTTTAATGGAGTCTGTCTTTGACAAAAATGAACATGCTTAAAATTTTAACTGTATTAACAAACGTAATAATCAAATTATTTCATAGCTTAAGCTTTTAATTTTATTCTGTTCTATATTCGGCACGAAATTCAAAATCGTATTTTTATCATTTTTACCAATTGCAACACTAATAACTAATAATTAACTTTTAAATGCATGATTGGAAATAACAGAAAGTAAACTGAACGGATGATGTGAAATAATTCGAACCTTCATTATTCGTTCTTAACTATATAAACATTATAATAATTAAACTGCATGGTAGTATCAGATCCTATGTAAAATTGGTTTTCATAGATTGTAAATAATATAAAAAGCCGCAAACCTTTGCATAATAATATTTTATTTTGGCTAATGTGATGACTAATTGTCAAAACGTTGACTTCTTAGTTTATCTTGCGATGTTCACGTTATCAAAACGTTCATGGAAAATTGAAGTGATAAAACATCCCTATATAAATGCTCATTTGGCATGTAATTAGGCCACAGACATTACTTGTTTGGTGAAGAATTGCCACCAGTTCTACACACAACTGCATGGAGAAAATACTTTAAGTTGGGTACGTTGCATTAAATCTATTTCCGTCTATATTAATGAAACTGATTAAATTATTGAAATTAAAAAGCGCATTTACCTTCAGCTATGTAGGTTGGTCGATATTGCTATTAACCACAATAACTTGATCCTATTTAAAAAGAGTCAGCGTTTTACGTTTAAACTACGCCTGCATTTACGTTTGGCCTATGTCCATTTGCTTTATTCAGTTTGTTTGCCACTGCTGAGTTTGACGATGTCAAAATTTAACAGATTCGATTTTCAAAATCACAAAACTCAGCCACCGGTTAATTTCGGTGGCAATAATTCATACATTCAAAAACTAAACCAAGACAATGAACGGTGCATTAAAAGGTACAGAGAAGGAAAAAGTATCGCTGTGTGGCTTTTTATGTGGCTTTATGACATCATTGCCCTTGCCCCCTCCGAAATCGACTTCTAAATACGGTACTGGTTTCTAGAACAGACAATAGTAAAAGTTGTATTTTTACATCATCATCTTTTTGTTTTCAATGTAAATGTTGAAGCAAAAGGTTGTTTCATTCCAATACAGTCCGTCGAGCAAGGCAACAGGAAAAAAGAATCATCTCTTTAATATTATATTAACCATAACTTAGTTTATTTATTGAGCTCACAGCAGAGCCGAGGTAGACAGAAAAAAAGCAGAAAATGTGAGTTGCATAATTATAAATGTACAGGAGAGTACTTAAAACTTGAAGCCTAACCATTTGAATGCTTTAGATTTTCTGTAGTGCTGAATCTGTGTACCAAACCGAGCAACAACAATAATATTTTTACTTATCACTTACTTAAAAACACTCTATTTTTGCTTTTATTAACGTGTACATTGAACTGAATGGGGCACATTACTACATCAAAAAAGATGGTACTAAAATCTTATGCCTCAATTTTATAAAAAAGGCAAAACAGGTAAAAGACAAAAAATGCCATTTAGTTCCCTGAGTTAGAGCCATAAGCTTCTAGATTTATGACTTATGACTCGATTTCGAAAATTTATTGTTTAATTGTCAAAATTTTTATTTCGCCCATATATTGGGTAATTCCCTTACCCAAGAGCAAGTAAATCTCCATATTTTTCCTAAGTTTTTTTCCTCCTATTTTTAAGTGCCTATTTTGCCTTTTTAGTTTAGAATTTTAGCTAAGTAATTCTATTAAGCTTTTCAATAAAATTGGCTACCTTGTCCACGAGGTGGTTAGGTGATAGGTGTACTAACATTTTATTCTCGAATTTACACGAACGAACAAACGCAAACGTACTGTCTGGCTTTATAAAAATCCGAATGATGACCTTTAGTAACCCCATTGTTGACAAATATTTTTTGAGTACTATACTTCACACCAAATTACAGGAGCCATACAGTCTTTAGCGTCACATTTGACTGTATCCACAACAACATTATTTATTAAACCGAAATAAAATAAATATTGAAGAAAAAATATTTGTTATAGGCGGGGCTAAATGGGGTTAGTAGAGGTCATCATTCGGATTTTTATAAAGCCAGACAGTATGTATGTCGTTGTTTATGCAAAGTCTTCTCTCTCAGATATGAGTGAGCCATTCATTGAATACAATATATATTTTATGGCTGTAGCTGTAGGCTATAGCATTGCTAACCTACACTAACACTACACTTACACTTGTCTGCGAACGAATTCAACAAGTCCTGACCACAAGTATAAAAATCATCACACGAATTCACATCTTCTATGAATGGCTCTTCCAGTATAAAGATTATTTGCAAGTAGTATTTCAAGGTTGTATAATTCTGAATTCAGTCAGTTCAGTGCTTTCATCGGGCGATTAATATAAAATATTTCTTTCAGTTTAAATACTATGTGATCCACAAAAAGTCCAAACTCTGCTAATTTTCAGATTATTTCCTAATAATTGTTATTCGTAAAATATTTTCTAGACTTGTGCATCTTGACAGTTTAGTTTTTAGACAACGCTGAATATTTTGGGCAAAGCCAAGTCATAATGTACAAATTATTTTTATTTGTGCAATTGCAAAATGCAGTCTAGACGTGACGTATTAGATCAGATATCATACTTTGAGACTTCGGAATGAATAAGTGTTTGTATAGTGTCCATTATTCATGGCAAAGCCATGAATAATGGACACTATACATGATATGTTGTAGTCTCAGAGTCTCACTGAGTGTATAGTCACTGGTTCGAGCAATTGAGGGTTTGAAGTTTGAAGTAATCCGATTTCCACAGCGGATACTCTATTCCAATTGCGAATATTTGTCGACTGACTGCACTCGCACTCACATGTGCTTGAGTCTAGTGGTGCAGGTGCAGCATTAATGAAGAGCGCGAGCGGCAACACTAAGTAGTAGTAGGAATATTGCTGTAGGGAGTACCCTATCCTCTAGAAGACTTATTTATAACCCTACAAACGTCAGTTAAAAATCTTTAAAAAGTTTAATATACCATTGGTTTTGAATTTAACACCAATTTTTGTTTTTATTCTATTATAACTAGAATTTAACATCAACATTTTCTGAAGCGTCGGCCAAGCTCTACTTTGGTCATCAAAGGGTGCGTTGTAATATTTCGGTGTCACCGACCACAAAGGTAAGTATCGTTATCTTTTAATTTTAAATACAACCTTATATTCTAAAACACTTAATTGCAGACATTACAATTTCCTCGGTTAGATTTGTTTCATACATTCAGTTTTTGTCTAAAAAGGTTAAAGCTATATTTCGTGCCAAATGAACTTGCATAAGCTTTCAAATGTGACAAATTGAAAGTATATTTTGGTTACGCACTATATTGTAACAAAAACAAACCAATGACCAATATATCACAAATTACCATAGAAAATCTCAAAAAGTAATACACATATGCATATGTTTGGAAATATCATGATAAATAAGACATTCTAGTTTCAGAATTTATTCCCCAATAGATCTCTTTAAGGTACTTCACGGCACGCACAGTGTCGCCATTACAATCATTTCTGGAGATTTTGTTATGGTTTTATTTTATTAAAATCAATATTTTTAACCTTGTAGTTGTACAAACTTGTGTTCAAGACCTTGTGTTCACCCTCGGGTTCAAGACCCACCGCCCGTTACGCTGTGGTAAATAGGGCGAAGCTAGCACAATTTGACAACCAAATAACTGATTCGAACCTAATTTTATTCAGTTTGTCACGAGCCAATAATCAACGTTTTTCCTAAGTTTTGTCTAAATCTGTCTATGAGCCTTACTGCCGATGTATGGGGCACTTTTAAGATATCAGAACTTATACATTTGACATTTTGGTATATGGCAATTTCATCCGTTATTAAAATTTTTGCCAGAAAAAATCGTAAGCGTAAATCATATTATTTCGAATAAGTACTATAAATTCCAGCTTGAAAATACTGAAAATCAGATTGATTTTTTTTAACTAAAAACCCTTAAAAACGTACTCATTTCCGGCGATGATTGTAATGGCGACATGGCGACACTGTACTGTTACAAAATATACTTAGAATTGCCCTAAACACATTAAACACTAAATTCAATGGGTTTGTAGTCATCACAACACAAAAAAAACCTACATTTTTCATAAAATAGCAATGGCAGAATATAGTCTAACATTGGTAGATTGAACAAAGATCTGACACCTCGGTAACTATCGACTTAGCTTGTTCAGGGGATTGTCGATGAGAGCTATCTGTATGTCTTTAAGATTCAGTGCTAATTATTTCGATTTCATATCAGTCAGATTTCGGTCACTGAGTTCGCAACTCAGTTTACACAGTAGAAACGGGAACAGTAAGTAACAAATTTTGTGTAGTTTCATGCACCTGGCAGTTAACGTTAATTCTATTAAAAAATAACTATAATTTTATTAAGGTTTTCTGCATTACGAGGCTTGAATAGAATTTGTAGACTGACAAAGGCTTTACGATTACGAAGGATAATATATGGCTCGAGAGGATACAAAGACCGCAATATTCCATTAGACTTTTTTCTCATTTCACAAATAATTAATCCTGCAAATTTTTCATTGAATTGTTTCATGTTCTCAGAAATTCACTGATTTATTATTACCAAAAGTGAACAAATAAGATTAAGACTTAAATAAATATTGAAGTTACAAGAAGCTTGTATACTCTATATATATCTGCTCATATTTGTACTATGTTAGGCAATGGCCCAAGTTAAGTGAGTCAGTAGCAGGGCATGAAAAGCCCAAAAAAACCAGGGTTTTTAAGCTTTTGGCTGTGTTTTTAGAGGGTGGGGGTAGAAGAGGTAATAAAGGTCATTTTGTCATAAAATGAAGTCTTCTGGGCCAGAGAACGGTACAAGGGACCATAACAAGGAGTACTGAGGACAATAGAAGTTCAGAAGTATTCTTTCCCAAGGAACGAGTACACTGTTCCATAAGTTATTACTATTACTATAAATAAATCGAAGAAATAACGACTTATAAATGAAATAAAAACATTTCTTCGTACTATTCGTAAAAAAACTACGGAAAATACTATTTTCTGTGCCATGTGATGGTATGAGATAAATATACTATATGGTAATGAATATTCTAATGAAATGGAATTCAAGGATAATTTAATAGCAAATTAATTACTCTAATGAATTGCCTGTTTAAAATGACTTACCAACGAATATACAATTCTAGTGATTCTGATACAGATTCCGAATCACAATTAGAACGTAAAACTTTAAAACCGCAAAAATGGCTATATTTACTACATTGCAATATAATTAATATATTATGCCACAGACAGAACAGACCAGGGATTATGCCACATAATATGAATTATGCAAACATTTTCCACACACGCTTGCGAGGTTAGAGCGTCGAAAAAGTCCGCAAAAAATGTGAAGTATAATTGCATGTGAGTCAAATATTCACTTAATTATATATAAATTGTCAATATCCTGTTTTCTACAAATGATAGGTATGTCAACATATCATTAATATTGATACTATGCATATACATACATACATTTATATTTACATATTTATAAAATTTCAAATTACACGAAATAGATTTCATTTTCATGCCATCAAATGTACGTATCTTATTTTAAATCTGTTGGAGCACTGTTAAATCATTTCATTTTTTCCTATATTGAAGCTTAGACTCTGAGATTATCTTTATTTACAAAAATGGAAATGTGCCCCAGCGATCGACCACCCCTGAAATGAGCGTTTACTGTTTAAAACGCCTAAAACTGCAGAACTGACTGGATAATGAATTATGACAGATTAAGCACGTATTTAGGGGGTATGAGCGCCCGCTTAATCTTGTCAAAACTTTTTTGTCAAAGAAGATTAAAAATCATAAAAAATTTTAGCGGTTCGTTCGAAAATGTATCTTCTTCGCCAATACATTGTAAAATTAATGTTTCCTCGTTGGAGAAATTATTGGATACTTGCTTATTACAGATTGATAGGATTAAATTTTGCAATTGTGAAAATGCAGATGTTGATATTGTGGAAACATACTTTGTTTTCATTTACAAGTGTTTCAAACTAAAGTTCAAAAGCACATTTACAGACTTATAACTATCAAATTGGAGGAAATAAATTAGTAATAAGGAAGGGGTTTTGAAATTTAGTTTGAACAACTTAATTCCATTAGAATCTGAGGCAGGAAGGACTTTTAAAATCCAAAAATTACTGATTTCTATAAATCAATGATATTTTTGCAAAGTAAATGCTTGTTTCCTCAACATCAACCTCTATTCACATAATTTGTTTGATTTATGCACTCATTTTTAGAAATTAGCACTCCCTAGATCAAATTTCTAGATACGCCCTTGAGAGCTAGGTTTGCCCCTTAGCTGGGTTCACCAGTATTGACTATTAAGTAAAATAATTAAGACTGACGTGACGAACTGATTAGTAGTGCCTAATATTTACTACCCAAATGCCTAGTATTAAATACATTTTAATATCCTATTTAGATGGTTAAGGACGAGCCAAAGTCGAATTGTATGAAAAATATAATTCATACATCCGGTACCATGAAAAGCTCACCAAAAAATCTTCCTTCAAACTCCGAGGCTCAAACCTATTTTCCATTCAGCAAGGAAGCTTTTCTGCCAATAATCAATCATGTCTTCCTTCCAAGAAGACTTCCTCAGGCTCAAGAGGATGATATTGAAAATATTGAAAGAAACTTATTAGCTACAGCAATGGACGTTATTGTGGAATTTAAAAATGTACTACCGGGTTCTTCCTATTCTCTTTTTAAAAACTGGGTCGATTTGCAAAAATTCTCAAATTTGGATTCTGTTAATTTTATTTCGGAAACAATACAATCCATGGAAAACGGAGAAATGCTAGCATTTTATTTAAGAGCTCAAAATTGCGGAATGATTTTATTCAGACCATTAAATGAGGATCATGCAGTCATGTCCACTTTTAAATCCTCAATGAGAAATGAGTTAGTCGTCTCATCCCCAAGCGATATTGTGGCGTCGTTTCCACAACAGTCAATCACAATTCCATTCAGCAACTTATTAAAATCAAAAACGCTTGCCCAGCAAATTTCTGATTTACATGCAGAGGAAATAAGTTTGGCTATGCCACAATCGAGAAAAGCGGGTCATAACTTTGATGAAATTCGGGATGTGTCAAACACAATGTTTGTATCCGAATGGCTTACAGCATCTTTGTCCAATGAAAATTCTTTCCCATGTACTGACTTCCCGACAATCGTGAAGAAAATTAGAGATGACGTTTTGTTGAAAGGTTCTACATTATTTCCTTTTCGTAGATCGGGATTTTGGATGACAATAAAAGTAGTCCTTCAACTTAATTTAAAGCAGGAACTTGGAACTTTAAATGGAAAATTGATGTACAAGCTTTTAATGGCAAGTCTCATGACCCGAATGTGTGGCTTTTGGTGTCGTGTTCCGTCGATTGATATCGACGTTGCTTTACAAATGCTAGCAAAGTTGGCCAGAAGACTCGAAAAATTGAAAAAAATTGTGAAAGAGACCGAGGCGGTTGATATGTTTCCACTGTATCAAAAGATTACTGGAGAAGCTTCGAAGGTGATTGAAGAAGTTCGTAAATTGATGGACAAAAAATTCCGAAAGATTTACGAAAATGATGTCAAAGGAAAAGAATTGCAACCTCTTCAAGGGTTAAATTTCAACCGAGATATTTTTCAAACAGTATCAACCCTTCAAAAATATTTATTTGACCGACAGAAAAAAGAAGAAGCATCCCAGAACGGGAACATTCGCTTAAAACCGAAACATTTCTTACGTCTTCGCGATACGAATTTCCCTTTCGTTGATTTATTGAACAGGATAAATATCCAGGACGAAATTGAAGCAGGATTTGTTCTGACCGATATTGAAAATTGGATCCACACTGAATTGGAAAACGTTAACGGAAGTGCTGATAAAATCCGTGAACTAGCAAATGCCTATTCAACTAAAGCGAGAAGTTATTACAAAGATGATCCGGTTGGTTCGAGTCGAATGCTGTTCGCCCTTTTAAAGATGATTTACGTTGTTGATAAAATGGCAATAAAAAGATGCCCTACGCTAACAGATCACAGATGTGGACTGAGCCCAGAAATATTTCACGAATTACTGCTACGGGAAAGGCCGGAATTGTTAAAAGCGTTAGAAATGGAATCCTACTTTAGCGAAAGAGACAAAATTGCCAATTATCCGTCTGTTATCGAAGAAAATGAAGTTACAGTAGATTCATTTGGATCACGATATGCTTCTGGTAACCTTGAAATGACAAGATTAAAGGAACAAATTTTGGAAAATACAGAAGAGGCTATTTTAAGGAAATATGAAGAGTTGAGAAGTGCAAGAGAAAAACTGTCCAACTGGAGAAATGACTACCATCGGATTTCCCATGACATGAAATATGACAGATATGGAGATAGGATCTGCTGTTATGATTGCACTAAATGCAGATTAAAATCGAGCATTGACAATTGTAGGGTACAAATCTATGAGCGTACATTAAGGCACGAGCGTCACTACCAAGATGCAGTTGTGTTTGAGTTGTTGATTCCTGTTGAAGTTGCTTGTCTCAGGGATTTGCTTCATATGTTTATTTTTGACTTCTGCAATCAATCGGGCCAACGAATCAAAATTGCAGGCGAATGGACTAATCATCCAGAATTATCTTGGACTAACCGATGGCAAGAACGAGTAAAGCTAGGTAGCACTACGGTAAGATTTGCTAAGTCCCACTACAGCAATCTTCATCCCGATCAACCAGATGACAATTTTATCGCCAACTGTGCATACAATTGTACATTTTTCGGACCAGGTAAGAAAAACCTTTCTGTAATTTTCAAAAAACTGCCTAGCTTTTATATTTATTTCTTTTGTGGGCTCCTTTCGTTGTGTAGATAGCGGGTAGACCTATACACACTGAGCACGAATAACAGTTATACTGTATATAGGTATGTAGGAAATGTAAAATCCTGATGCTCTAACTCGAATTACGTGCTTACAGGCAATACGACAATAGCAAGAAATGTGCATAAAGACAGCATCCGACACCTCTGTACCTTTAAGGTTCAACCTGAATCACCGTACAGCAATATGGATTGGGCTTTGAAACAGACAAAAAATTATTCCAACGACAGTTTAGCAAAGCAGTCAGATTGTCACAAAGACCTGTCACTACCCGAGTATGTTGAATTTGGGTCACTGAGATCTGGACATCGACTCCAGATAAGAAATATTTATAGAGCGTTGGCAACTGCAAAACTTTCTTTTAAAAATTCATCTGTCGTTTCTCTGATTCTCCAAAGTTTGTGGGAGGCGGGCCCTAATGTAGATACCACCAAATGGTACAGAGAATCACATGAAGATTTGACTGATCCAATTTTTACTGCCAAGATGGTCGAAGAGATGCAATGCTTCGTCAGGTCACAGAAGAAAAACTGGAAAGAGCCCAACAATTTATTAATCATCATTCTGATCACTGTGAGAATCCTTGAATTAAATTCAATGCCAAAAGTCATTGACCAGGCTCTTCTTTTACTTACTGAATGCAGGGATATCGCACAAGAATGGATTTCAAAAATCGAGGATGTCATATCAAAATGTAACTTAGCCAAAAATTCAAGTGGCAAAGATAAAACAATGCCCAATCAATCCAATGACGAAGATAATACAATTGATAAAGAAATTGACGAGCTGAGGTCCATTCTAATTGATGTCGCTATTTGTTGCTCATTGACGTTTTCAGTTAATCCAAAATGTGAATTCTTCAGCAAAGTCTTAAATGCTTCTACAATGAATGCTTGGCTGACTTCTGTCGTGAAAACAGATAATAATATCAACTTGTCTGCCGGGTTATGTAAATCAAATATTGAGCAACGAAATTTCCTCAGGTTAGTCCGCTATGTAGGAATCAATATTGAAAAATCATTAGCCACATTAGCCGAAGGAAATCTTTACGAATTAAATCGTTTTACCCAACTTCAATGGGCTGGGGCAGAAAATGGAACTTTTGATGCTTGGAAATTGGAGGATAGCCCCGCCCAACAAGTTTGTTATGCTCAAATGATAGATGTACTCCAAAAACTGCACTGGATTCAAATTGATCTGATTCTGGGAAAATTTCTGGTTGATGGAAAGCCAGTCTCTAGACTATCGGATGACATTCTGCACCACAAACAGTACATCAGAATATTCGGTGGAACAATTTTTGAAGTGCAGCCGACTGATGACAGATTTTGTACTATTTCCAAGTACAGTGGATGTAGTTATTTCTTTTCGATGTCTGGAGAAAATGTAATTGTTACCGAGCAAAATAACTGCGGAGAAATATCTGAGTTAATTCCTCACGAAAATATGGTCAATGAAATGCCATTTCTCTTAGTTGAGAATTTTAGCCATTGGTGGCAAGCTGACAAAAATATTATTAACTTCAGACCGAAAAGTTTCCAAAATAATCGTTTTTCTTTTGATGAAGGAATCGAGTACATCTTCGACACAAAATCTAAACTCCTTAAAGAATGCAAATCCTTACGTCACGTGGCCGATATAACTAAAACCAGTTTTAAAAATGTTGCATCATTTCTATCAAGGATTGAATTACCGGAATATATTTTGGTATTGGCGACAAATAATCATAAAGTTGAAATAGAGCTTCCGAGGCTGGCATTACAATTTCAAGTGGACGAAAAAAACCAAATGGTCTCTAGGGAATACAAAGGCATGAAAATTTGTGTGAATCCAAAACTGGAAGTATTTCTGGGATTACAAAGTGGGATATTTCTAGAAGACTCTGACAGTACTTCAAGAAATGAAAAAATGTTTTTGGTTCCGCATGGAAATATCCTCTCTGGCGTTACAATGGGCCACCAAAAGGTTGTATCTGTAAATGAACTTAGGGAACCTCCATTTTTTGTATACGAAGTTGATGAAAGCTTTCGCTATTTAAAAGCAGGTAAAAATTATTCGGCTTGGTTTTACTTGGCGAATCTTCATGCAGTTACGTCCAGCCCTTTGCCCGACCCTTTTACGGGTATGACAGGATCAGAAAGAGCGCTGCAAATTCTCCAGTCAGGATATTGCTGGTCATCAGAACCATTTGATACAGAGTCTATAAAAACCATGAAAGCTATTTCCAAACTGTCACCAACACGGCAATATTATCCTCCACATTTAAGAGACATGCAAAGGATATATTGGCCTTCTTCTGTTTCCTCATCTGCAGCCCACGATTCTTATTCACTAATTGTAGACAAACTAATGGAAGATAGTACGCGACTGAAATTTCTGTACTCTAATGAAGATGTAAAGGGCGATTCAAAAGACAATGAGAAAAATAATAATAAACAGGACCTTACGGAGAAAGCTTATTTCAGACATATCTGCTACAATCCCAATGCAAAACTTGCAGATAACTTTGAAACAATTTTGACACTCAGGAATAGTAGCTACTCTCGTTTCCAGGGTTCACTAACACCTAATTCTCTAAAGAATTCCAGAATTGCAGCTTGCTTAGGACACAATTGGAAGTACATAGTCCCTGAAAATAGTCTCACCCTTTTGATACAAAGACTAATAGATGGAAGTGATACCGAAGGATTGCTACAAGGAGCCTTGGGATTTAAAGAAAATAATCTTAAATCGTGGCTAAGCTTTGACTTTCGAAATAATTGGCTGAATTTGTACAACTTTGCGCGGAAAGTTGGTTCTCTTCATGCGGAATCGCAGTGGACGCTCCTGTTATCCATACTTGCATATTTAGACGTCCGCATCGATGAACTTCAAATACTTCATACAATTGCGGTAAATCCGAAATCTTTTGCCGACAAGAATCCTCCTTCATACGAATCTTACAAAAATCCCAAACTGCAAACTTTCTCTTCATCCGACATTGCTTCCATTTTCCGTTCCAATTGTATTTCCGAAGATGCGTACCTGTCAAAAAAAGGTTATGGTAGTTGCTGGTCTTCCTACAGTGACTACCACATAAGGAGAATAAGAGAAATCAGGAAAGAGTACAGTTCTGAACTACCTTCTGAAGCGACAGCTTTGACTAAAGAATTGGAAAGGATGTGGCCCTGCAATTACTGCCATTCAGGAAACTTCCGGACAAATGTATCTATCGTTAAAATAAGGGATGCTATGTCAGAAATAAATTCTTTACTCAAAAGTTGGTACGCAAACAGAGAGTTAGGGTTATTCTTACAAGATATTTCCGCTAAACTAAATGAGTTAAAATTGACCCAAAATGGTAGTAACTACTTGCCATTACACGAGTGGAGGAATCCTGTCCCAGAATTGGTAATTGAACCAAAATACCAAATAAATTATACGGAAAAGATGTCGCAGCAGCTCGAGGATGGACATAAGCTTCAATTGGCCGAAGAAATATTCAAATCAAAAAAGCCCAGCAGCTATCAAAATGTTAACAGTAGAGACTTTTGGAAAATTTTGGAAGATCACATTGTCCCCAAAGGCGAAAATTATTTGATGGCCTCAGGACTTTATCCTAGGATAGTTCCCAGTATCATGCTTCCAATGGTTCTTTTACAAAATTCTACAATTAACCAAAATATGCAAAGGTTGATCGACCTCGTAGGCTGTATCGGAACATTATTGAGTCTTGAGAAACAATCTACCCGAATTGAGAAATTCAGGAAAGGAGGACAGAGGTTTGAAGTGGCTTTGCAAAATGAATTGATAGCATTGTCCACTGTGGAATGGAGCCGAGCTGAATATCCGAGTTGGCTTCTCATTGAACTGGAAATGAATATAACGATAAGAATGATCCAAATTAAAGTTGCTCATCAAATGATAAAAAGTGACAGCCACAGCGTATTGCAATTAAATATGGGCGAAGGAAAAACCGCCGTAATTGTACCACTTTTGGCATCTCTTTTGGCTGACGGGAAACAACTTTGTCGTGTTACAGTTTTGAAGTCTTTGTATCGCACCAATTTAAGCGCTTTGAGACAATGTCTTGGAGGAATGCTAAATCGACGAATTTATACTGTACCTTGTCGACGAGACAGGAAAATGGAAGTGGATGAAGCAAATAAGATTTTCGAATCCTATCAAGAATGTTTGACTAACAAAGGAATTGTAATGACTCTACCTGAATATCGACTGTCCTTTCAGTTGAAAATGTACGAAACGGCCCGACAAAGCAAGTTTCAAACATCGCAAATATTGACTAAAATACACGACTGGCTAAATTCAAATGCAAGGGACATTTTAGATGAATCGGACGAAATTCTGCACGCAAAGTATCAATTAATTTATACAGTTGGAGAACAACTATTACCAGGGGGCGGAACATTGCGGTGGACGGTTGTTCAAGATCTGCTAAAACTTGTTCCAGATGAAGTTAAAAAACTTCGGCAAAATTACGGTTATCAAAAGGTTGAATTTGACGAAGAATTTGCCAACAAAAATGGCCATCAAATATTTTGGCCCTGCAGACTCCTTTCCAAAGACGTTTATTTGGAATTGAAGAACATTCTCGCAGATAAATTTCTGGCAGGGCATACCACTATACAATTTCCTGAATTAACAGATAAGAAAAGGGAAATCATCAAACGATTTCTAACTAGAACAGATATCACAATTGAAGAGCACGCACTGGCTGTAGGTATGTTCAAAGATAATAATCTTCTGAGAGATACGGTGTTAATATTGGCGGGCTACCTCAAATATGAAGTCCTCTACTTGGCTCTCACAAAACGATGGCGAGTAAATTATGGCGTGAATCAGCTAGGCCACCGAAATATGGCAGTTCCATTCAAAGCTAAAGATGTTGCAGCAGAAATGACAGAATTTGGTCATCCGGATGTTGCGATTTGCTTAACACATTTGAGTTATTACTATTCTGGATTAAGCAACGATCAATTGCTTAAAACATTTGAATTGCTTGCAAAGCTTCCCAATGCTGACACCGAATATCAAAATTGGATTTCCAAAGTTCCTGTTAATGAAATAGACAGTTCCATTACGACATACAGCGGAATAAATTTGAAAGACTCAAGCCAAAGGGAACTTTATTTATTTCCTGTGTTGAAGAAGAATATGTACGTGATTGACTTTTGGCTTAACAATATCGTTTTCCCAAGGGAAGCGAAACAATTTGCAGGTAAGATGATGTGCACGGCTTGGGATCTTGTGTCTGAAGACCAACAAAGAACAGTTACTGGATTCAGTGGGACTAACGACTCCAAACTGTTGCTTCCCTTACCAATCCAGCAAAGAGATCTACCAGAATTGGAAAAAACAAACGAGGAAGTCAGGAATGTACTTTTACTCCCAGAAAATGACAATTATTTGGCTCTGGAGCCAAATGTTAGAAGCATTTCAATTTTGGAGAAATTGGCAGAAAATAATATTCAAGTATTGCTAGATCCTGGAGCTTTGATGCTCGAATTGAATAATTATGAAGCTGCATCAGAATGGCTTAAAATTGTCCAGAAAAAATATTTGGATAGGGACATTAAAGCTGCTGTTTACTTTGATTCAAGAAATGTTCTAATGGTCACTGATGGACTAAATCGACCCAGAGAGCTGGAATTGTCTCCATTTAGAGATAGTTTAGAAAAATGTGTGACTTATTTGGATGATGTCCATACAAGAGGGACAGATTTGAAGTTTCCTCCAGGCACTAAAGCATGTGTAACTTTATCAGGAGACATTACCCGGGATAAAACAGTGCAAGCGTGTATGAGGATGAGAATGTTGGGGAAAGGTCATACAATTCGTTTCTGGGCATCACAAGAGGCAGATAATAAAATTCGAAAATCTTGTGGGAAATGCGGTGATACAAAAGAGATGATAAATAATACAGATGTGGTCGAATGGATATGCAAAAACAGCAGAGACTTTGAGAAAGAAGGTTTAGTCCATTGGTCCGCAGCTGGATACAACTACACAAAGAAACGGGCAGCCCACAGAAAACTTGGAAACAGTTATTCGGACGAAGATTTGCAAAAACTGTCGGAAGGATGCAGCGATAAAGAAATATTTGAACTCATGTACATATATGGTGAATTCAAAAACGAAGAAAAGCTCACCACTATAATTCGAAAGCGATTTGGTGATCTTGTTGCTGAAAATTCCCTCCAGGGAATAGAAGTCATCAATAAGGCTACAGATGATGATGAAATGATTGTTTCCACAATGAAAAGTATTCTTGGCCGCGTAGAAGAATGGATCCCCGATAAGAAACGATTTATTCAGCTATTGGATGAAGAACAGGAGAAAGAATTGGAAAATGAAACGGAAGAAGAAAGACAAGTCAGTAGACCTGGAAATGCTACTCCAGTTGTTCCAAAATTTGATCCAATTGTAAAGAATATGATTGCAAATGGATATAGCAATCCTTTGATTTTATTTAACTCGCTTAACAAGCTTCCATTTGTATTGGACAACACGAGTATGTGGAATATAGCCCAGAGTGACGGCTGGGGAAATTGCATATTTGCAACTCAAGATTTCAAGTCAGTGATCAAACCTGAAGCCAAACATGACAAAGTTGATGAATTTTTGCGACCCGTTTCTTGGATTGCGAATATTCGCAGTTCATCAGGCGATTCGTCTCAACAATCAATGTTAATTCTACTCAGTCCATTTGAAGCAAATGAATTCATTCCCATTTTCCGGGCTTCAAAGTTTTCTACTTTGCACATGTTTGCACCAAGATTGCATCCAAAGCATGACAATCTGCTAAATACTTCACAGCTTCAAGTCCCAGCTCGAAAAGAAGGAAATGCAGAACTCATCGATGGACATCTGGAATCACAGTTATCTGTATTTTCTGGTGCACTTTATTTTCGCGATAAAAAAGAACAAGATGATTATTGCAATTTTGCTGGACTCATTCCTGGGCCAAGATCTGTCATTCATCAAAAAGCATATGACGAAGGTCATATTTCAAGCACTGGCTTTTTAGATCCAGATTTTCGAAGAGACATTTCACAGGAAATAGAACAATTCTGTAAATTTCAAAAATGTCCTGATAAACTCATCCGATATCTAGCTGAACAACGCCATCAACTTTTCCCAAAAACGTGTCACGTCGCTTCCGTTGTGGTCGAGTCGAAGAAACCGTTTCGGGAAGATTGAACAACAGGTAATTGTAGATATGACTCGTATTTTTTGTGAGATGAGATAATTCCGAGTCAATATTTTTCAATTTATTTAACTTTTAATTTTAGGTGAACTTTACGAAAGCAGAATCGTGAAATCTTCAATGAGTTTACTCAAACTATACTACAAAAACTAATATAATATATATAATCATATTAAATAAAAAACTTCTTAATCATAATTGCTATTTATGCTTTCTACATTCTACCTTTTTGCAAATTTCAATAGAAGAAAAATTTTTGGCTGGTTCACATTGTACTTTTCTATATTTTCATTACATTGTAATTAAATTGGAAATACAATTAAAAGTTATAAATAAAGGATTTTGATTATTATTAATTTTCAATTGTATAAAATAGATGCATCTAAATAGCTAGATTGTTATTTAGTACCATATTTTAATTTTGACCATCTTTTCCAGTTTCACAAGGACAGACAACTTCCAAACTGTTCCAAATAATGAACTTCCAAAATAAATAACGATCATAGATTTCATGGATTATGCTCAAAAATTAATTAATTAGGTCTCAATGCATGCAATTTAAAGTTAAATGCAATATAAGTTTTCAGTAGTTATGTAATCAATTTGTATTGTTTGTAAAATACAGAATTAAAATGTGTGGATAAAAGCGTCATATTTTTAATTTAGTCCAAATAAACCTCTTTTTATGAAATGGACAAGCAATAAATTGTTGTCAAAAAGTATTTGGAATCTAGTGTCAGAATGTAATCACATTGTTAACAATAATGTTGTTGGACGACAATCACATAACAGCAGCCATAAAAAACATCTTTCAAAGTTGCATTAAATATCTTTGATTAATATATACTGACATTAATTGTTTGAGAAAGTGAAAATGCATAGCCCAAGATTTGCAATCAATATGGCATTAGTGTAATGTGTATTTCAGCACATATAGCTTAAACCTGGTTGCTGTTAAATATTATTTCTGTATAATTCTATATAAAAGCTGTAACACAACAGAGACATGAACATTTCTGCTATGCAAACTTGCATGCTAAGCACTATGCCCTATTTAGGCCATTGTTGCGAGGTCAATGGTAAAGTAGCCCGAAGCTATGTATAACAGCAACCTAACGTAAGAAAAGTCTCTGACTCTTAAAGACGCTCGACAAGTTTCCGTTCTAGCAGAACGTTGAATGAAAGATTACGTTGTAATCGTAGCTAAACAATTTCTTGGAAATGAAATCATAAACTATGCTGCGGATTTCAAACTTGGTTAGATTTTCATGATAATGGAAGCTTCCACTTCCATGTTTCTAGTGCTTGACATCATGAGCAAAATATAACTTTGTGACAGAATTTTTAAAACCATTTCTATCACTCACAAAAACTTAATTTAAAGTTACAATTTGTGTCCCATTTCCGCTAGAATCCAGCTGAAATGACATTCTGTTGCGATGTTTTCAAATTGCGAACTGCAGGAATTTTTATAGGCGTCCTACAAATTGTAAGTATCAGAATAATACTTCAATAATATTTTCATAATGATTTTAACATGGATTTGGATAATTTTTAACAATCTCGTTGTTCATACTTGGCGTCCGATTTTAATAGTTAGTAGGAACGTTTTTCTTTTGAAAAATGTTTTCATAATCTGGGTTTTGATATCGGTACCAAGGTGACCAGTTCGTATCATTAAAAACTTACAGCAAACCGTAACAGATGCTCGCCTGAGTAAAGGGGACCGTGTGCACATTTTTGGTGGAATAATAGTAAAAATAAATTTATTTTGATTACTGAAGTCTAATCAGATCAATAATGACCATAATTCAAAATTTAAAAAATTAAAAACAAATCGATATTGACTATGAAAATTAAAAGCTATTAAAAATAGGTATCATAGTACTATCGTAGTGTACACAAATTGAACGCAATTAATAGATTAAAAGCTGAGTGTACAATAATAAATTACTTATGGCTAACAAATGAAATCGTCATGCTTTGCTAAACAAAAGCACATTTAAATTTTCAATTTAATCTTCAGTACCCTCGTTTTTGTCCGCAGCAGTTTTTAATTAATAAAAATTGTATTATTGTGCTTATTAATAAAAAGGTCTAATTTAGAAACCCTCAAATGTTTTTATTACCATTTTTAATTTCCACTGACAGTGTCAGTTTTAAATGGAAGCGTTTATTGTGACTATAAAATTACCTATTAAAAGCAAGCAGAATAAAATTTGAACAATTTGAACGTAGAATATATTAACCAATAGTTTGGAAATTAATATTTTATTAATGCATGTTGTTTAAGAGCAGAAATTTATCTTTGAAAAGCAAACAGATATTACTAATTAAGGATTATTATCTTAAAGTAATCTTAAGATAATTATTCTTTAGGATATCTTCATTTTGATAGTCAAAACATCAAAAAGTGCATTAAAATGATGGATTGCGTTTCCTATAAATTGTTAGAATATAGTATAAAATATTTAATGCCGCTTCTTTAGGTTTCATACTAAAGCCACTGTAACCGGAATGTACCGCTTAAAGGAAAGACGTCAATCTGTTTTCTATTTCTTTTGATTTTTAGAGTCAGTTTTAACCCTTTCTGATTTTCTTTAAATTTTGATAGTTAGTATTATTCCATTTTGATTTCTGTCGTTGTTAATAGTCAAGATTAATCTATTTTGATTTTATGTTGATTATGATAATCAAAAGCAATCTATTTTTGGTTTTTGTTAAATTGGTATAGTAAACATTAATCTATTTAGATTTTCTGTTGATTTTGGTAGTCAACATTAATCTATTTAGATTTTCTGTTGATTTTGGTAGTAAACATTAATCTATTTAGATTTTCTGTTGATTTTGGTAGTCAACATTAATCTATTTAGATTTTCTGTTGATTTTGGTAGTCAACATTAATCTATTTAGATTTTCTGTTGATTTTGGTAGTCAACATTAATCTATTTAGATTTTCTGTTGATTTTGGTAGTCAACGTTAATCTATTTGGATTTTCTGTTGATTTTAATATTCAATATTGATCTGTTTTGAATTACTATTCATTTTACTATTTAAAATAAATCTTTTTCACTATTATTCCACCAAATATGTGCATACCGTCCCCTTTACTCAGATGAGCTTCTGTTGCGGTTTGCTGTAAGTTTTTATATTTCAAGTTACATCATTTGATATTCCTATTTAACAGTTTGGAGCAATATATGGGATTTTTATCGGCGTAATTGGCATTCTTGGAATTTCTTCTGATATTAAACAATTAAATGGTAGACAAATTGAAGGGGAAACCAAAGAAAAACTCTATAATAGTAATGATAAACATATACTTATGAAATAATAAGAGAAATTATGAAAATTAAAATTGCATGACAATTACTAAATTTTGATTTGGCTTTGTAATAAATAATTATATTAAAAATTACATTTAAAAATTAAAACTTAAAAATTGCAGAATTTGCAATATTGTTTACGATATTGTACGTTATGGTATGCCTTTGTATCATTCACATTTTCATCGCGTACTACTTAATAATAGGAATAACAAAGGTGAGTTAACCATATATTTTTCAAAACTTATCGTTACAAATGATGTCTTCTTTGCCGAATAATATAACTGTGTAATTTTAAATTATAGCAAAAGGTGTCATACTTAATTGGTTGGATCGCCTACAATTGTCTGAGCGTCGTCATTTTTATTATCATAATTTATATTTTCATTGGATATTTTGGTGTGGAACACCACCACGGAGGAATGCTTCTGGGTGTACTTATAAACGTCTATAATATTTGTTTGGTCATTGAACTTCAAAAGAAAATAAAAGAAGAAGTTAGTCAGGAAAAAGGAAATGATAAACCTACACTTAAAGCGAAGGTCTGAGCAGAGGTAAAACTCAGGACGACGCTAAAGGTACCCGCATGGCCCTCTGCGAGACCCTTAGCATCAACGCGGGGACCTTTACCTATTTTTGCAATAATTTTGCTATTGAAGTATAGATGCCAAAACAGTTGACATTCAGAAAACAAATACTTTTTGTTATGACAAAAGCCAAACTTTGTATATATATTATTTTTCTATTGTTGTATTATTTTAACGAAAAATGTCCAATTTTATTTTTTGATACAATTTTTATAAATATTAATTACCTCTTAGTTATTGCAACAAACATTTCAGTCGCTAAATGAAACTGTAAGTACAATTTTTGCGTTTATAGTAAAAACTTATACCGCTATATCCGCCCGTAAAGAAAACTGGTTTTGTTAGAAATGTTACTGTTACTGACGATTAAAACATCACTTGTAATGTTTGTATACAAATAAACAATAAACATTTGTTCATGTAAATGCCCTGTATCATAATTATTTCGTTGCAGTATTCATTCGCAAGTATTTAGAATTAAACAAATCAATACAATATATATCAATTGACTAAATCATCTTTGTCATTGTCACTGTAGGAATATCGCTATATATTATGCATATATGGCTATGTATTAAGTATATATGGCCATATATTAAGCAATTGGAAATTAGTGTCAAAATGTAATCACTTGTTAACAAAAATGTTGTTGACACTTTGACAAACAAAAGACAGTTACCATCAAAATACCTTTCAAATTTGCATTAAATATCTTTGATTAAAATATGCTGACATTAAGCAATTGAAAAAGTAACTGAAAAAGCATAGTTTATGATTTACAATCAATGTGGCATTAGTGTAATGTATTGTTTCAATACATAGATTAAATCTGGCTGCTGTTAAATATTATTTCTCTATAATTCTATATAAAAGTTGTAACACAACAAAGACATGAACATTTCTGCTAATCTGATATATACAAACTTGCATGCTAAGCACTATGCACTATTTAGGCCATTGTTGCGAAGCGAGGTCTATGGTAAAATAGCCCGAAGCTATGTAACAGCAACCTAACGTAAGACAAGTCTTTGACTCTTAAAGACGCTCGACAAGTTTCCGTTCTAGCAGAACAAACTACTTTGAAGAAACGAATACGTTGTAATCGTAGCTAAACCATTTCTTGGAAATGAAATCATAAACTATGCTGCGGATTTTAACTCAGTGACTGAATCCTTAAAACCATTTCTATTATCACTCTCATTGACTTATTCTACAGTTACAATTTGTTTCCCATTCCTGCTAAAATCCTGTTAAAAATGATATTCTGTTGCGGTGTTTTCAAATTGCGAACTGCAGGAATTATTATAGGCGTCCTCCAAATAGTAAGTATCAGAATAATATTTCAATAATATTTAGGATAATTTTAATAATATTGTTGGTCATACTTGGCGTCCGTTTTTTATAGTTAGTATAAACGTTTTTCTTTTGAAAGATGTGTTCATAATCTGGGTTTTGGTATCGGTAACAAGGCGGCTAGTTCGTATCAATTAAAAACGGTGTATAATTTTTTTAGATGTCAAGTTACATCATTTGATATTCCTATTTAACAGTTTGGAGCAATATATCCAATTTTCATTGGCGTAAAAGGCATTCCTAGAATATCTTCTGATATTGAAAAATTAAATGGCAGACACATTGACGTGGAAACCAAAGAAAAACTCCACAATAGTAATGATAAACATATAATTATGAATTAATACGAGACATAGTGAAAATAAAAGTTGCGTGGGAATTATTAACATAACTAATTGATCTGGCTTTGTAATAAATAATTATATTAAAAATTAAATTTAAAAATTAAAACTTAAAAATTGCAGAGTTGGAGATATGTTCTGCGATATTGTACATCGCAGTATGCCTTTCTATTATTCACATTTTCATCGCGTACTTCTTGATATTAGGAATAATGAAGGTGAGTTAACCAAATATTTCAAAACTTATCTTTTCAAATGATGTATGCTTTGCAGATAAATATAAATATATAACAATGTAATTTTAAATTATAGCGAAAGGTGTCATTCTTAATTGGTTGGATCGCCTACAATTGTCTGAGCGTCGTCATTTTTATAATCATAACTTGTATTTTGATTGGATATTTCGGTGTTGAACACCACCACGGAGGAATGCTTCTGGGTGTGCTTATAAACGTCTATAATATTTGTTTGGTGATTGAACTTCAAAAGAAAATAAAAGAAGAAGTTAGTCAGGAAAAAGGAAATGATAAAGCTACCCTTACAGCGAATGTCTGAGCAGAGGTAAAACGCGAAACGACGCTATAGGAATCCGAGTGGCCCTCTGCGAGACCTTTAGCATCAACGCGGGGCGGACCTTCACCTAATTTTTGCAATTTTGCTTATGAAGGAGATGCCAAAACATTTGACATTCAATAAGCATATACTTTTTTGTTATGACATTCCAAGTCAAACGTCGCAGCTATGTTATTCTAATTGTTGCATTATTTTAACGAAAAATCTCCGTTCTTATTTTGTGATATAATTTTTGAAGATGAAATCCATCTTGGTTATTGCAACAAACATTTCAGTAGCTATAAATGGAACAGTAGGTATAACTTTTGCGTTTGTGGTAAAAATTTGCACCGCTATATTTGGCTGTAAAGAAAACTGGTTCTGTTTGAAATGTTACTGTTACTGACGATTTAAACATCACTTGTATTGTTTGTATACAAATAAACAATAAACATTTCTGTATGCCCTGTATCATAATTATTTCGTTGCAGTATTCATTCGCAAGTATTTAGAATTAAACAAATCAATACATAATATTATTATTTCTGCTTTGCTACAAATGAAGACTCATTAACTTGCACCCTCCACACATGAATTTTGTATAAGGTTTTTCATGGACACATTAAAACTTAAGTTTAAGAGATACATAAATGAAATGAAAGTATTATTATAGATACAACTAGAGCTGAGAGAGAATATTTTCAATTGTGCCCGTGAAAATAAAAACGAAGATTTAAATCGGTATATACATACTATAATTATATCGTTTCTCAATTACGTCAATTACGTCATCTATAGGATTGTCAATTATATAACTACATCTTGAGGTTCTCAAGGACTCCCATTTTGAATAGTAAAAAAATTTGATAATATTTCCTTTCAACGATTGATCTGCCAATACTATACAAATACTAAATGTTTCGAATGAATTTGTTTTATATAGGCGAAACCAATGTTATGTAACAAAATGGAATATTATGGTAATCAGTCATTTTTTCAACATGCACTGCGTCAAAAGACGTAAACTGGTTCCGAAAAAGCGATTAACATAATATTTATGTTGCTATTTATTTATTTAAAATCAATTACTTATACGTTGATACGAATTTACATTGAGTCACGTACAATTGAAGGAGAGCGAAGTAAAAGTGAGGATTTCAATTTTCCTTTTGGTTAGCAACGAAAATGAGAAATTTTGATTCATAAAATGCCCAAATAAAATTTCAGAGGTTGACATTTGACTTGAAAACTAGATCTTGGAAACTATAGATCTGGTCAACAGAACAGAAAAATCACTTTTCAAAAATACGTACGTAACTCAAAAGAATTAGTAACTCCCATCAAAACAGGCAACATTTTCCGGCGCGCGGGTGGGGAGGAACTCTACAGTCTCTAATCTCCAGGTCATGTCCAGTACGCATTCGATGAAATATTAATATGAACCTCGGCTTAAATTCGGTTGAATTTAGGCAGCAGGATCTCGTTGACGCCGTTGCCCCTTGTTCTTCATAGGCTGAATAGAAATAAGCCAACACCGATTGTCCGTGACCGTTTTTGTCAAAGCCGAAACAGAAATCTAAACTCTACCCACAATCCTGTTCTCATCTGGCTTCGTACTATGATCGCCAAATAACTTTGGACAATAAGATTGAAGAACAATAAAACCGATAAGAAAATATAATAGGCGAGTTCGCGGTTCAGTGAGCAAGAACAATACAGGAGTTCGTGCTTCAGTGAGCCCTTTGTTCGTGCTCACTGAACCGCGAACTCGCCTATTATATTTTCTTATCGGTTTTATTGTTCTTCAATCTTATTGTCCAAAGTTATTTGGCGATCATAGTAAACAAGAACTTAATAATGTATACCAATTCTATTTGTATACCAGGCATAGCCAGAAAGTGGGGCTCGGTCCCTGTAATCTTGTAAAGTAGACAGTAATTAGTAATTACTATAGTCTAGATTTCTAAACAATGAAAGATGCTATCCGGTTTATTCTGGTCAGGTAATTATTCTAATTATTAATAAACAATTTTGAGCAGATAGTTAAATTCTGAAGAATTATTATTCAGTTAAACGTAATTTCAATATCAAATTAGTTATGAGTATACATTTAAAATTTTGAAAGTATCAATTTGTTTTCAAAATAATGTGTTATTCATTAGTAGACAGTTGATTTTTAAAAGTTTATTATCACTGTAGAGCTTATGTTAGGTCAGGATACAATGTCTACTCCGAATCCGAAGTTGTTTCACTTTCTTCCGTTGGTGTTGATGCCGTTGGTGTGGGTGGCTCCATCAATGTTCCAACTGCAGAAATTAAACAAGGGATAATTATCCAGTTTTAGCATAATAGCCATAAGTACCTATATGGTCATATGGGGCAACTATCTGTAAAATATTTTATTGACGATATGTCTTGGCTAAACCACATAATGTTACTATTGAAGGAGTTTATATTTGATAATTGTTAAACGGTGAATTCAAAGTTTACTCATTGCTTATATTTTTTATATATTACTATCAAAATATTAAAAACAGGTCAAGCATAATGTGAAAGTCAAAAATGTAGGTCTTACGTGTGAAAAAATTGAAAAGGCTTAAAATTAGCAGGAAAAATTTAATGCGTCAGATCAAAATTTTTATCAAGCTGTTAAACCATTTGATGTGGTTTAAGTATACTAATGTTTACGTTAGCAAAGAAGGAATTTTTGCCAATTCTCATCGATACTGATGGATTGTTGGCAAAAGGAGTATACTGTTTCTTCTGGTTGTTATAGTTTAAGTAATAATAAATATTATCAAACACAGAATCCAAGAAACGTTTATTCTATTGAACTGCGGCCCTACAGCCTTTTGAAATTATTGTTTTTATTTGAGGATGTAATTAATTATTTGGAAAAATAAGAAAATATATTGACCTTCATACTCTTCAGAATCGTCGTCACTGTCTTCTTCGTCACTTTCTTGATTTTCTTCGTCGATGCTTTCTGTAATTTCCTCCTCGTCACTTTCTGTGCCTTCGTTTTCATCATCATCTTCTATGGCTTCATCTTCACCTTCAGTGGTCTGTGTCTCATTAATCTCACCGTCCTCAGTAGCTTTGTCATCTTCTTCGTTTTCTTTTTCATCGCCCGTGATATTTCCATCTTGATTGATATTCGCATTTTCTTCACTTAAATCTCTCCAATCATTATTTTGACTTTTATCGCCATCTTCTTGAGGTTCGTTTGAGTTTACAGGAAGACAGTTACAAAATTCCAATACAGAAAAGAACAAAAACAAATAAACGAAAAGATTCGGAGAAATTTTGGTTGCCATACTAAAAATAGTTGAAGAAGCTGCAGTAATGTTTTAAAACACCGTGGAGAAAATCAATTTACTAACTGTATAGAAATAAATTGCTCACCTGGCTACACACCGAGAAGTCTAAATAGTAGCTCTTGATTTTTTGCCTTTTGTTTAATTTATTCTGTTTAGTTTGATTGAGACGTGACTTCTGTTATGAATGTGGCCATAATTCCTTTTCATTCTACCTACTCATTATTCAAACTGGCGTTTCACTTGTATAATACCAAGTATTAATACATAATGACATAATATTATTGCGTCTATATTATAATGATATTAATCACGAAAATTATTTTATGTTTACGTAAAGTTGTTTTCCTCTTAAACGACAAATATTTGTCTCAAAACTCGGACTTTAAAATGATATTATGGAAATTCAGTGACCCAAGTCAGAAAACACGAGAAGTCTTATATTTAAACCGTTTGACATTTGACTAAAGGACATGAAATGTAAAATGTCAATAAATTTTGATAGTAAGAGATCAGTTAGTCATTAATTAGCCTTTTGTCTTTGTCTAATTTTGAACCAAGTAACTGTAGTGCAGACAGTGCTTGGTTACACATATTATGCCATTATATGCATTGCAAAACGTCGCCCACCCAAAATGTGATAATAATAAAAGAATCGTTATTTTTAGGAACTTTTGGCTTTTCTTCTGTAGTACGTGGTTGGGAATTTATTGATTACTATTATATTTTGTGGAATTATTCAATACAGCATTCTTTACATCAACCTGTCAAGTTAGACATTCTAACTGCGCCATAAGATGCCAAAGTAAGTTTCTGCAAGATGCCAAAGAAAGCACAACCGATAAAACAGTATAATTATTATATTATCTACTTTACTTGTACGTACTTACAAGTATTACTGATGTGTTATTTCGCTATAATTCCTACACTGAAGTTTAACAATGATATTTTTGTATTTTAATGATTCTCCTTACTGTCATAATAACAAAATAATAATATATTATATTTAAAACCAATTTGCACAATAAGGAATGCATTGACTATAATCATAACTTGTACCGTGTCCCTGTTAATCACAAATAGTTTCACTTGCTGTTGCATATGAAATTGACCTTAGTTTTTTGGAGCGTCGAAAATAATTGCTAACAAACACATCATGAAAATGATACAGTTTACTTGTATTTGCAAGACATTTTAAACATAATTTATACACAACACTTATATTCTGATTTCTAAAACCGAAAATAGTGGTTTGATACCAATCATGGTTTGCCTACTTGGCAATTCTATTTCAGTTACATAGGAGGATGTCATATATACCTGGTGTTTAAATTGTAATGTAAAGACTCAAAATAAAATGTTTGCATTTTGCAAAGGTCAACCAGGGCAAATTTAGCAAATAAAAAATAATTATTATAATCCTGCCTTCATCCTAAAAGAAAAGTTGAACTACAAACTACCTAGAAAGACTAATGGCAGCTAATTGCTCTGATACTTATTGCAATGTTAATTATTATATAATTTTGAGGCTATTTATGAAGTTCTGTATTCCTCACTGGGTGCTGACGTTTGCTTAATATTTAAAATCTTAAAATGGGAATAGCTACCAGGAATCAATGAATTATTAATATTATTAAAAACAATGATATTCTACTTAAATTGAATTTTTAATGCTACAAAATATTACAATTCAATGCAAAAAATTATTCACCGAAGTGTATGCATTGTTTAGAGTTGAATAACCTATCATCTACATTACAATCTGACCGGGTACACAGCAAATATTAGTAGCAAAGTTCATTCATTATAGTAACTCCTTGGAGCCAGTTTGGTACTTAGTTTTTGTTACGTTTGTCTGCTAAGTCTGCCGTACTTTTTACAAATTTTAAGTATTGATGAAATTTTAATTAAAAATTTATATATAGTCATGCAAAAATTCATTTTTCATTTTACAATAGCAACTGCATTGGAACTTCTTGTACTTTACTCAGTGTCAACAGAAGATAAAATTGGTGAACTAATTACAGACATATATAAGCCCACTCAAATAATATGAAGACTTAAAAATGTTTTTATTTATTTATAGAGTATGTAGAAGTGATTGAAGACGACATGATTTATTATATTCAGAAAACATCAGATAGCAGAGCCGGAGCGTTACATCACAATCGTTCCAAACTCAGTCTAATATGGCCTGACAAAACGGTTTATTACAAGTTTGACCCGTCTGCTAAAAAAGGTATTTATTCTTTTTTTACCAGTTTTTATTTTGTGTACTTAAATTGATGTACATAGTAAGCATAGTAAATAACAAAATCTTAAAAATCGGAATTTCTTAAGAATCGAAGAATTTTTCAATTATTTCAACATCATTAATGGGATTCAATGAACTATAACGTACGACTATTATTCCAATTTGAAAAGTGAATTTCTAGAGTATATTCCGATATTTAGTAGTTCGAACGGAAAATTTTCAGATTTTAACTTTTTTCATAAGTTATTGGAACTTTTGAACGATTTGGATGTAGACTCTTTTTGCCAAAATATTTACTTTTGAATGGGATAGCCCTCCGTACGAGAGTAAGGACAGCAATGGATACAATAGAAGGGGCGATTCCGAATTGTATAAAATTTAAAATGTACGAACCCAAAAAAAATCAGCCCACAAAACATTTTACAACAATACAAGCTGGAGAGGGATGCAGTTCTACAGTTGGATATGAAACTCCAAAGAATAGGAAGCAGGTACACTTTTTACTTCCCAATGATTATTTTCAAAATTCTATAAGTGTTTATAATTATCAAAATGTTGAAATTTTAAATATTAAACTTATCTTTATCTACAGAACAGACTATCGTAATAATCGATATAATTCCGCGTATCCAAATAGTTCCGCCTAGGCGGAATTATTTCGATTTTATTTCACTTTTTTGGCTGTTATTGGTAATAATTCTGCGTGTCGAAATAATTCCGCGTACCTACACAAGTGAATGTTAATTTATGTATATAAAATGTACGTAAATTTTGATATGAGATGTAAAAATTTTGGTTAATGGCATCTAAACTTAGATAGATAAGTGGATGTGTGCTAAATAAGTAAGAGCATTGACTTAAGAGATATGTTCTAGGTAAATGGCATAATGGTAAGTTTAGTTGCAATTTGCAATCATTCTGAAATGGCAGAAACAGAGAAAGAACGTGTATTTTTTACTCCAAAAAGACCTAGTATCTATACATGTCTAGGAAATTGGATTTTAAAATCCAGACTATTCAATTATGTGAATGGAATTTAGGACACTTTAATTACAGACTTTAAACCAGGCAAGGATTATAACAAAATGAGAGAGATGCTACGGAAGTTCTTTTATGGACTTGAAACAATAATTCCACGTGGAATTATTTCGATTATTACGGTATACTAGTTAAAATTACCATTTTATTCAAGTATAACTAACACTGTCAAAAGTCAAATTTCAGTCACTGTCAATGTCACTTTTGAAAAGAAACAGATTAGATATTCAATTGTTCCTAGTGCAAACATCTGTATATAATTGTTTAAACCGGTGCATTATTTTTTGTCATTTAGCAAGTCACAATAAACTTTGAAGGATGTCCAACTGGAAAAGTTGTCCATGAATTCCTTCACACATTGGGGTTCTTTCACGAGCAATCAAGAAATGACAGAGGCTATTATGTCGACATTAATCTTCAAAACATAAAAAACAGTAGGGTGACATTTATTTTAAACAATTCTAAATCTGTTTCTTTTTTATCATTTTAAGGGCACATTTATCTTTCGTCAAAATCCAAATTCAAACAGCGAAACGTACACTATAAAATTAGATTTTTGAAAACCAATTTCTTATCGTCCCGGCCCTAAATGTCCCAATTAAAAAACATTCTCTTTTAACCTAAAATTTGAAGTTTATGGAAGCACATGTATGTATTTAAATTTCATTTCAAATCTACCTGGTTCAAAATTATTCCGCTCTGGAATATCCAGAATCCAGAGAGACAGACAGACAGAAATAGTATTTGTATAAGGATAAAATAAGCTTTTAAGAATAAACCGTCAAACATAATTCTATAATATAATCGCACTAATACCTGACTATCTATGTCTTGGTACGACCGCCTAGGAAACCTGCATATATTACGTAACGTAAAACCCCCTTTCTCAAGTGTAGCGCAAGTGCTAGCTGTAACTCTTTTGGGCATCGCTTCCTCCCATCAACTATCAACGTAATATATGCACGTTCCTTGAAAGCACAAAAGTAAAATGCGCATGCCCCTCCCTCTAAACCAACGAATTGAGTTGTTTCATATTATTATAACATCAGAACAATAATACGAATTCACATAAGATGATTATTGGTGATTGAATGGAAATAATTAGCTAAAGAAGGCAATTCGTTTTCCAAAATCCCGGAAAGGGGAACATTCTGGGGTGTTTAATAAAAATAATGTTTTATTATTCCCCATTTGAACCGGAATTGTTTTTATTACTGTGATGGGTTGCCTGCTTAATTTCTCTTGAGTGCCAGGTTCGCCCCTTAGCTGGGTTCAACTATAATGAATAAGTACACTAGATAAAATGAAATACTTATTTTGTCTTAAATGTGTCTCTTAAATGTTTAGCATCACGTTTCAATTTTGAAACTGACGCCAAGAGGGGTTATGTTACAAGTTACTACCATCAACCCTACAACTTTGAAAGCGTAATGCACTATGGATTTACAGACTTTGCCATAAATAAAAAGCAACCAACAATAATTCCTAAAGTAAGGAGAAAATGTTGTTTAATTTTTACTCTTGGAAAATAATAATTACCAAATAAATTTTGCCTTCTCGTAAAAGCACAATACTTTTTAGATAGTTAATTTACATTTGCTTTACACTATTGTTGAACATTTATTTGGTGATTTTTGATAAGCTAAATCTAAGATGAAATAGATGGAAGATCATTTATGGTTCCCGTATAAAATGTTTGACAATAAAATGGTGTATTTAAAGTTTTTAAAATAATACAAATTATTTTGCAAAAGTGCAATAGAACTGCCATTGGATGGAATTATGACTTAACTCCACACGGACAACGTGAATATCTCAGTGCAGGGGATCTAAAAATGATTGCTGAGCGGTACGGATGTGAGGATATTATGAATTGTTGTTAAATAACTTATACTACAAACTTAATTGAAAACTTAACATTTATGTTAAACAGGTTAACGTTTAATTTCATGGACTGTACGCATTATATACTATATCTGTTTTTTATTGGATAGTCAACATTTCCGATTTTCGATAACGATGAATAATTTTATTGCAATTCTAAGGTGGGAAACCAACTCGTAACAAATATCCGATACCAAACATGCAAAAATTTAATACTTTACACGAAAATAACTGTAGAAAAACTTCCAGGATAAATCAAAACGAAAATAAAAACAGTTTTATGACGGGTAATTCGTTTTCTAGATACACTATTTAATTATTATTTTCCCTTTGTTTTTTAGTAAAGTTAATGATAACTAAATAAATAAACTAATAATATAAATTCATTAATTACTGTCCTCAATTTTTAAATAAGCACCATCGAACTGTCTTTTACCGGGAGCATCAAATATTTATCCGGAGTGTAAGACAACCACAACCTCAGCACCAACCAAACCAGGACGAGAAACGACAGCTGCGTTAATAACATCGACCTCTACTCTACAAACTACAACTAAAAGAACAGAAACAATGACAACAACGACGGAGCCTGAATTTGATACAGAAAGTGGTTAGTGCTTTTTAAGTTGCTTAAATTTCATTTATGTGCACCCGGTGCATTAAAACTGCATTCTAATTTGTTATTTATGTGACAAAACTATATTATGCCCAAAATGACAATTATTGTGGATTTGGATTTTGAAAAATAGTAGAAATATGATCCAATCCAGTGACCTAATAAACATGCAATTATTTAAATAAATCAAGGATTTTCCACTTTATGCTATTCACTAGAAGTTATTTGACCACCCTGGAGATATACTAATAAAATTATATAACGAGAAGCTTAAATAGAAGTTAACACATCTACATTTGGAAAATTGCGAGTTTGATTAGCTATATTATGAGCCTTCTACCTCTGAGGAGTCTCAAACTACTTCACAATTACCAATACGCACAATTGTAGAAATTGTATTTAAAAATTGAAATAAATATATTATATTCCGTAGGTTCTATTTGATTCTATATATCACATTTTTACATATTTTAATAATCGTCCATTTTGTTTAGAATATCAAGCAACTGCACTGGAGACTCACAATTCTTACCGCAGAAAACATCAATCGCCTGATTTAAATCTAAACGATGAGGTAATGATTTAAATGCATTACACAAAGTTGAAAATACTATAGTAATCTAAAATTCGTATGATTTTATAACAATTCATTGGAGTAAGAATCTTAGAGGTTTAATGTTTGAAAACAAAAATTCGTTTGATTTTTCAGCTAAATGCAAATGCAATTAAATGCGCCGAGTATTACGCTTCAAGATATGCCATAGACCACTCTTGTCCATTTAAAAAAGGAGCGGGAGAAAATTTGGTTGAATTTTACGGGTATTTGCAAAAGAGTTATGTTGCCGAAACAGCAACTGATGTTTGGTACGACGAAGAGGAAGACTACGATTATGAAAATCCTGGATATTCAGATAAAACTGGAGACTTCACTCAATTAGTTTGGAGGTCAACCACTTCCATGGGATTTGGAATAGCAAGCAACGATTCGGGCGATGGGGTTGAAGACGATAATTACATGGTGGCAGTAGCTTTATATAATCCCCCTGGAAACGTCCAGAACAATTTCGAAGAAAATGTTTTCTCATCTGGAGAAACCTACCAAAGCATAGCTTTAAGCCTTCACTATGAGTTACGGAAAAAACATCAAGTGGGAGAACTCGATTTTGAAGCGGATGTAAGATTTTTATGAAGTTTAGTAGTTTCCACAAGGTACAAAATAGCATTTATCGCTGATAAGTGATAAATGGTTTCCAATGGCAATAAACTTAAAATACTTTAACCTAAATCAGTGCTACTAAAAGGTATAATAGTATTAATATATTTCCCTTTAAACAATATGCAGAGTAATGGATAAAAACAGGCATTTAATTTTGAAATAACAGGCTTTTATTCAGTAATTATTATTACCAATTCTATCTTAAAACACCTCAAAAAGTAGGAAATTTTGTACACTGCTGATTTCTGTCCAAAGTATTATTTAAATAAAAACAATATATTTTTGTATGTATTTAGTTGAACGAAAAAGCAATGCAATGTGTGCAGTACTATCTTGACGTTGAGGATATCGACACAGATTGTCCATTTATTAACTACGATGAAGTTGGTGAAAACTTTTTGGGTTTGGATGCAGATTGGAATTATGAGGACGCAACAGAAATTGCAATTTACGAATGGTATTCTGAAGAACTACAGTACGATTACGAGGATCCTGAATATTCGGAGGATACCGGCAATTTTGCTCAATTGGTATGGAAATCTAGTCAACAACTTGGATTTGCTGTGGCGAATAATTCAGAATACATTATCATTGTAGCTTTGTACAGTCCACCCGGGAATGTGGAAGGTGAATACCGGGAAAATGTATATCCCCCTTTGAATTAAAATGTTTTAAATTATTTATCCATACTTTCATAACATTTTTTATGATTCATGGGATGTTATAATTATATATAAATTTTTCTTGTGAAGCTAATGGATTGTATTTTGAATGATTTTAATTTTATAAGTAAATTTTATTCAATTTTATAATTTGAAGAGATTTATGATTGGAGGTTCGCTCCAGAGATGCTGGAGGCTATTTAAATGCAAAGGCACTTCCACTATATTTTTAAACATTGAAATCAAAATATGAAAATATAAATAAAAAATTGAATTGGAAACTGTACAGTGCGGTGATTCAAATGAGATTGGGATTCAAAACGTTTTGTAACCTTTGACATATTTATTACAGATAGATATTCATGTGATTGGAATATCTATCTGATTGATGATGACATTTGATGTATGTCCTCGTTCTCGTTGAAGATGAGTCAAATGCTGCTATAGACACTATCACTATATAGTTCTCTGTGCACAGTGAGCAGTGACACCATCACATTGAGCTAGGCTATATTACTTATATTTATTAATTACACTTTACCAGACTGCGTGTCGATGATGCTTAAGCAATCATTTCATATTGCTACCCTCACTTGATTAATTATTTCGTTTCGTGTGTATTGCTATAATTAAAATCATCTACGACTGTATATTTTTAAGTATCATAGCAGTGCCTGTTTGTCTGAACTATTAAAATACGCTTTTCAGTATTGTTATGTATATAATGCTATTCAATTAGTTGTAGTGAAGAGAGAAAATAAAAATAAACATAAAATAATAATTAGGTTAGGAAATCCCTACATAAAATCGCACCTACTTATATAAAATTTGTCCCTATATAAACCTGACCTCGATATAAAAATAAAGTCATGTGATAATAATATATTAAATATAGATAGATACCAGTACCGTATTTAGAAATCGATTTCGGAGGGGGAAATAACGTCATACAACTATATCTATTGAACATATTTGCGCGGAACTGTAAAATGATGGTTTATTTTGACAAAAATAAGCCAAATAGCCTAAAGATTCCATAAAATAAAACCCAGAAAGTTTTTGATGTTTTGAGAAAAAAATTCTTTTTCTTGGATTTCGGGGGGTAAAATTGTCCTCTTTGCTTTCACACACACATACTAGCAGAGGCTCAACCATTTTCCCCAGTTTGGACAATCCAAATTCAGGAAACATTTCAGCAATCCTCAACCATACATTTTTACACGCATTGTTATGGATCGTGCACAAAGAATTGTTTCTGAAATGTGCTTTCCTATAAAGAAGTAATAAAATATTTACATTCAATAGTTATAACTGGTTTGTTTTTATATATGAGGGGTTAACTCTATAGAGTGTGGTTCTTTTTTAAAACAAAAGGGAAAATGCTAAATTATATACACCACAATTTTACGCTAGAAATAAAAATAATAATATAAGAAACAATTCCTATCAGCTATCATCGACTTGGTTAACATTTAAGGTTATATAGGTAAAGGTTTTTTCCATAAATTGTTATACTTGTGACTATTTATTTGCAAAAGCTGATCACAAATGGAATTTTTCAAACGGTATTATGAATTGCTGATTCATACTGGAGATGCTCTTATTGTGCCAATGAAAGGAAGGCTATATACCTATGTGTTATTCTAACAATAAAACTTGTTTTCAAGTAGAAAAAAAATTAGGGTAAAGATGCATCACTCGTTAATATTTTAGTGGTTTTTTATTAACTTGTAAATCACCAAAGAAACGAAAATGATTTAACATGTAATATTGTGGTACTCAAAGCTTAAAAATCGTATACATGTGTTTCGGCTTAGAAAAATTATTTTAGTTAATTACAATTCACTTTTCCACTGTTTTATATGTTGTAAACATAATAGAAAGCAACCGTTTTAATTTCACAGTGTTGAACACAATCACAAAATCATTTTACACGGGAAATTGTTAATTTGTTTTGAAATTTAGTTTTGGCAGTTTTAATAGTATTCCAAGCAGTGAAGATAAATATCTGGACTATCTCTATAATGTGTTTTCTATCTTCCCATAGGAATGCTGTAGAATATATAAGCACAATGGAGATACTGATCAAAAATATAGACAAAATATTGGAATTGCTGAATGTTATTGGCCGTGGGAGATTTCTCTTCCAGCAAGTTTTGCATTTCGTAAAATTATTTCTTTTGAAATATTCTACCCATTTATGATAAATTCCGGAATCACTAAGGGCAAGTAATCTCGGTTTTAGAAACGGGAAAATCATTGGAATTTCATTACTATGAAGAGAGGTATGAACGAGTAAGGTAAAGAGGGATTTATCTTCAGTCCCATAATACAAGTTTTTCTTTGGTTTTACTCCTCCATTCTGTGGATTCCAATGAGAGTCATTCAGAAGTCGATGCAAACGAGAAGTCCTGAGAATCAAAGCCGAATTATTGCATTGTGCAATCCATTGTTGAGCACTCGTCGAAGGGAAATCAGGAGGAAGGCTCACAAGTTTCCAAATTTTATCCAGTAAATTCAAATTTTTGGAAACCCCAATGATGTTGTACGATACCCGTAGATCGAAGATTAGACGTATTAATGGAAATATTAAATACTTTGCGGGGGCGTGGTCGTTAGGTTTAACGCAGAACTTCTTCAACCCGTTGTGTACAACTGTCATCACAGCACCGAATGTTTCGTCATTAGGAAATGAATCGTTGCATAACTGGGACTCAATGGTATTATTTCTATGTTGACAATATCGAAAACAAAGATTTATAATAAGATCTTGAGTTTGGCGATCCATATAAAAAGGTTCAAACGCATTTGCTAACGTAAATTCGCTAAAAGCAATGAAATTTGACAGATTTGCCAAATGTTCGATGGATTCAATTCTTTTCACTGGGCGTGGTTCAACTAAATCTGTAGTAACAATTCCCTTGTACCCATTTGTCAGGACAATGAACATGAGTAACATCGGGCCGATCAATAATTTGATCCAGATTAATTTGTTGGTCTTTGATGATAAGGAGTAAGTTACTTCTAGCAAATAAGCATAGCAAATCCAAAAAATTGGAATACTTTCATCTTTTCTGCAAAATGTTACACAATTGACGAATACAATTACTGTGAAAATAGAAATAATAATTCCTAGCCAAGCTTCAAGCCGAAAGGGACGAATGTACCCATAAAAAGAGAGATTTTCATCTTCCAAAACGACACAAGAAATGAAATTATAAGAATCTACTTTTGGTTGAATAACAACTAAATATTGGCTCATAACTTGAAATTGTTGTCTATTAAATACTGATTCGATATTTAGGGACACATATTTTTGTTTCATTACATGCAATGATTGATGAACATCCAAAGGACAATACTCAAAGCTTTTTTTAATTCTTATTGTTGAATTTTTAAAGTTCTCGGCGATAAAAGAAGGAACCAGAAGATGCCAATTTCTTTCGCTGGAGAAATAAGCATTTTGAATCGGTGGTCCACAGTAAGATTTTATCCCCAATTCGCCATCTATTTCAGTTTTTAAAATAAATGAGCCTGCGAGTGTGCTTTTCTCGGTAAACATTTTCATAGCCATTGCGTGCAGTGGTTGATTAAGGCAATTATTTATAGAACATAAGAGCTCTATAGTGTAACTATGTTGATATCTGTTGTTCAATTGTGGACAAATAAAATATATCTTATCTTCAACCGTAATAGAAATCAAAAACCAAGGTTTTTTCCACAGAAGTCGGTGCACTACATTTGAATCCTTGCCGAACTGAGAGAACCCTTCAAAAATAAAAGAAGATCTTCTTTTTAACTGCAACTGTGCTTTGTTCATAAGCAAGTAAACAGAAGAATACTCTGCAAAATTATACCACCTATTAGAGGACCTAGAACGATGTTCCCAAAAAAGATTACTTCTGCTGGAGACAATTTCACTAATATGATTGATTAATAAGAGGTCCACCAAAACATTAGGGTTGAAATTAACTGCGAAGTGTTCCAGACAATTAAATCGGCTCTCCATTCTAGGAGATGATAATATTACACTGACATTTGTCACTTTTAATACATCAAAACATTTGCTACCCTTTTTTAATACTTTTATATAAAAATCTTTTTCCCATTCAAGCCATTCAATGTAGTCAGTTGGACTGCATAAATGTTCGTTTCCATTATATTTATGATTACTAATTGCGTAAGGAACCAGGATATTGCGTAATTCTGTATCCTGCAAGTCTTTTAAATGTGCTTCGAAGTTATTGTTATCATGTTTGAAAATTATGTTAATGTAGCAGCTGTTATTCAAGTTCACAATTTCTGACAATTTCCAGCCAATAGTCAATTCGACATTATAAGATACTAACACTAGAAACCAAAACATCTTAATGTTTAGAATTTCGCTTTAAACATCACAAATATTGTGATACAGTTTTGTGATATAATGTGTACTCATATAAATATTAGAATTCGCCCTCTTTGTTGTCAAAATTGTAACCACATTTAGTCGTTAGCACAAGTATAGAAAATATCTTAACCACTTGTATATTATTATATAATATTAGCACACAGCAGTTGTTTTGTCCCTGTAGCGTAAAGTAGAAATACCTGGTAGTACCAATTTTTAGAATAATTTTTAAAATATATTTGAAATACGTATTATGGTTCTATCTCTATCTATAAAAGCAAATGAAGTGATTTCGACAGCCAATTGTCAAATAACTCGATGTAATAAAAGTATAGCGGCACAGAAATTCTGATTAAAATATTATCTTACCTTGAAAAATCCGTCGTGAATATTTTAAAGGCTTTTTTGCCTAACATAGTATGAACTAAGTAATTACTTAAATAACATATTTTTCAGTGTACAAAATACCATTTGCCACTTACCAGTGGTAAGTGGTTTTTAATGGTATTTAACGTTAAATACCATTACCTAAAAAGTAGTGGTAAATGATAAAAATGGTAAAACTTGTTTCGTTTAAATTTCGTGTTCAGGTTTTGAATAAAATTCGGTGCCAAAGTATGAAATAGCTTGGCAGCTGATGATTGTTGTTGCAAATTGATAAGTTTTCGCCATTGAAGAGTTGGATTCAACCATGTCAACCAATGTGGGCATTAATAGCCCTTATTTGCCCGATTGAGAAATTAATTCCAATTAAATAGCCTTCATATCAATTTTAATTTGGCAATACCAAATGCAATCTTGGTTTATATTTTTTATAACCTTCGGTGAGCAATCAAGTAAATTAATTAATTAATTAATTTGACTTATTATTTTATTAAGGAGATAATTGGAAATGTCTTGGAAAGTTTTAAAATTTATATTTTAGTAAATCTTGTTCATCTGTACTAATCTGTCTAATCAATCGCTAAAATTTACCATTTTTACCTTTAAATGCATTTTTACCATTAAGTGCATTTTTACCACTGTGATGGTAAAAAAGCCTTAAAAGTGGTAAAATTTGTACACTGATATTTTTATCTAGATTGTTTGCATTGGGACTCTGTCCCCAATATCTGTTCAACTGTTTAGACTATATTTGACAAGTATGTATAACCAAGAAAATAAAAGCAATGTCCCAGAACGAGAACGTACTAAATAATATTACTAATATCTGCATTATTTAGTTACAATTGTCGGTATACGTAATGGATTTCCATTATGTGTGAATAATTAATCAAACAGTCATGGGCATAGGGGTATGCATTAGTGTGTTATATTCAGTATAGGAGAATTGTTAATGAATATAATAACATAATAAAGTGGTTTACGTTTAATGAACATATTTAGCTATGCTTAGTAAGTTGGCTTTTATTACTGACACACCCTAAAGTGAAATAATTCGTATTGGAGACTAGAGAAAGGAGGACAGGTTCAAGTTGGCATGGTAAATAATTAATTCCCGCTTGATAAACATATTATTATAAATTATAAAGATAAGCGAAACCATAATAGACCACAGACAGCTAGGGCATTGCTATGTAATAACATTTCACTAAGATAATAGCCTAATAATGAATCTAAAACAGCCTTTCCCTGTTCCAGACTAACTATCTTATATACCTGACGCGCTCCAGAGATTCGAACTCCAGACCTCATGGTGAGAAGCCGCAGTTTAAACCACTAGACAGACCTATACGCCCAATACATCACATTTTTTATATAAATTCAATCGCTTTTTCAATGACTTTGAGTAACCGAAATTAAATTGTTCAGGACACTTTAAGAAAACAGTATTAGTAAGGTAATGTACAGAGTGGTTGTTTTATCGACAGACTGGAAAGAAAATGTCAATATATTTTCACAAAACGAGAAGCAATTATTATGCCTTTTGATTTAGTATTTTACAAGAACTATTATAAGGGGCAATGACGTAAAGAAAGACATTCCATTTGAGCACATAGTGATATAGCTTCATTAACTAGCTACAATTAACGACAACTAAAACTAAAATATGTACATAGTCTAGAGTAAGTTAAATAAACTATCGGCTCTTTTCATATTTCCCCTTCTTACGTATTTTATCATAACAACTACAATGTGTTAACGGTACTTTCCCCGGGGACTGTCTGGAAAGTATTATATATGGATATTCAAGAAGCATTTTAAATTTATTAGAATTTGGTTCTTCCTAGCCTATTTATTTGTTTCATAGCATGGCATCATATAGCATAGGGAGTTAACTAATATTGATCGCTCTATGACTATCCCATTACGACTTACATGTCTATCTTAAATTAATAAGTGTTTTCTTCCAGCTCAAGCAACGCTTTGTGTTCTTGCGACGTATTCCTAAAAAGTACCTTTGGCGATTTGTTGTTGTAGAAAACAACAAATGTTGCTTCCTTAATCCTTACCTTTACTTGTAAACTTGTATTTCTTTCTAAACAATTTTATTTGTAAAAGGCAATTTAAATGTTGTTTTATTCCTTCCAAAGTAAGGTTGGTCTGCGAATATTTAGCTCGACGAAAATTGAATATTAAAGGAGTTATATACACATTATTACAGCTCTATGAACAAACACTGAGTTTTAGTAAATAATGCAAAGGTTTAATTTTTCTGAGAGTAAAAGCAATGTAAAGTACATAGAAGGAATAAATTGTTTAGGTACCCATTGCTGTCGTTATTCGATTTCTCCTGCATAGAATAAAGCTTTAAAATAATATTCCTGTAAATTTATTACGTTCAGTAGTATCTAGTATAACTCACAGAATCAACCCAACTGGATCGACACTCTGCGCTTGAGAACTTTCGTGATTTCCAGCCTGTAAAACTCTTAATTTAGTTCTTTTCTTGTTTAATTTTCTCGGAAATGTATAAACCACAAACGCATCAACCTGAACCACACAAATACACTTGGTTATGTACAGTGTATAATAAATAAGCCATTTAAAAAAAGGTTTGAAAAATTGTCAAGAGATAATTAGTTCACAAACCGATGGCGCGCCTTGTTAAAAATGGCTAAAGTCCCCGGAATATCTTTTCACCCGTTTACCGTATCTCGTATGAAACCAATTCGAGAATTGTTCGGTATATTCCAAGCTAATACTTACTGCATCGAAGTTGTATAAAAACAAATTTTGTTATACGATAGACATTCAACTGTCCATTACTGCAGATTATAGTGCTACAAAATGGCAATATTTCTTCAAACGATTGCGTCTTTTAAAAATAAGCTAGTGGATTTAAATTCTGGGATGAAAATAAACCATTTCTACATATTTGGATCTTATGTCAACATTTCATCGTATTTTAAAGGATTACCATTTTACTGGGACCCAATTTCTGAAGAATTTGTGATGGCCAACTCAAATCATTATGGTCCAAAATTCTTAACGATCATGAATGGCATATTTGCTATCCTAGTAATGTTTCAAAATAAAAGAACAATAGAGAAGGAAGACAGTTCGGCAACTGGCCAACTTGGAAAGAATTTTCTGCTTATGAATATGCACTTATTGTACATTCTCATTGCTGGAAGTGTTTTATGTCGAGCGGAGTCGCACAAGTCAGGCTTAAACTGCTTGTACGCGGAGTATATGGACTACCTTCCAGGTTTTTATCAGAATTATAAATATTTAAGTCAATTTTATGAAAAACTATAATTCATAAAATAATGCCTCTCATTAATAAAAGGATGTATCACTCGAAAGCTATTTTAATCGAAGGTTTAGCCATATAATAAATTTGTTTGATAAATTTGTTCAAATATCGATTACGAAGTAGTAGAATGAAAAATTAAATGTTCGAATATTGAATGTAAATTAGTAAAATGAATATGGTATTTCAAAATTGCTTTATTACTATTTTTAATTACTAATTTAATTTCCAAAACACATCTTGCAGGTAATAAGGTGGAATCCAGTATTTTCAGGAATATCTATCATTCGCACACTCTTAACAAATTCTATTATAATAATTTGTATTCTTCATTCGAAAATTTGTTTTTGTATTATTAGCCTGTTTTTTGGTTATTAAATTTTGCTTGGGACTCTGGAGAATATTTAAAAAATATTACTGTTGTATCTGTAGTTAGTACAAATCATGAATTTTTCTAAAATGTCATGTGATGAATATGTTTTAATGTTTTAGATTCCCCAAGGACAGACACAAAGAAAACGAGACATTTAAAAGTGGAAAGGTGGTTGTCAAAATGGATAGTTCCAATTATTCAGATAAGAATGACATACGCCGTCATTAAGATTCTCTTTTTCCAGCAAAGAAGACATTTCTGGTTGGATTCATTTTTTCCCAACTCCAGATTGTATCTGTTTGGAATTAAGCTACTTCAAGTCCTGGTTCTGTTCAACTCAAGCCTTATTGCGGCTTTAGAACTTCTCTTCGTACTGATATACCTTATTCGTAGTTCTTATTGGATGCATCACATAAGGTTTATTAATAATTCCTGAATATTATTTTCTATTTTTATCTAATAAATAATGATTTTAATACCGTTTTATTAAAAATTAGTTTGTAATTACGATTTTTATTAAATTAGATCTACCAACAAAGATTTTGAGTACAGAATAAAGTTGTACAGCAGGATGCGAGTATTCCACTTGGCATTCGAAGATGGCTTCCTTTCTATAACCAGGCCACTGCTCATAGTCATAGCTTCGTCCATCGCCATTTTCTGCAGCTTTGCCTCAATCCGATTTTATGGGAAAGTGGATTCCGCAACATATTTCGTATTCCCTGCCTCCGGTTTTGGAGTTTCTTTAAGTCTAAGCCTCCTTCTGCAAGGATTTGCAACAGTTTGGAAAACTACTTCCAAGACATTGAGGGTTCTTTCAAAATCGGTCGTAGTAGAAAGAAACTGGAAAACAAAGGAACTTCAAAGAGTGATCAAGTCAGTGACACCGTTTGGTTGCAGAATCGGTCCTATAAGGAATATCAAACCAGACAAGCTCCTTGATTTCTACGACCACCTCATTGACTGGCTAGTGACCCTACTACTTTCCTTCCCGTAGACATACCAACCTACATTAGATATTATTGGAGACAAAACATATTCAATTCTACTCCTTTTTACCCTTTCTGGCCCTTCTTCACCAAGGGATTTTGTTTGATAATATTATAACCAAACTGCCTATATTTTCCAAGAGCACATTTGTAAAATTTTAACAATGTTGTTCTTCTATCGGGACAGATTTCAATTTTATTAGTGGGAAACTTGCTTTAAGTCAGGTTATCCTTAAATCGTAATCTGCTGTATTGATATTTAGTATAACCAGTTTGAAGATAAAGATTAATATTATAAAATATATATTTTGCACCGAGTTATTGAAAGCCGATTAATTCACAAAATTATTTGAGTGGTGAAAATCATTGAAAACATTTGAATACAATGTAAAAAACCATGGCCAGAAACTAATTTCGATGAAAAACATTTTGGGGGACATGTAATCCTCCCCTAGGGTTATGTCCGTCCCCTATTAGCGAAATGGTTTGAAACGAAAACTGAATCCCTGCCACATGTAGAAGAGCATAACTACAAACTTTCAAAATAATTTGGTGGAATAATCTGCTTTGAATAAATCGTATTGCGGACATTGCTGTGTAATATTTATCTATATAACGTACCTTTAAGCGAGATAATAATAATGTCCCACAATTTTTTAAAATAAAGATAATAATAACATAATGATTAACATAAATCAATATTCTAAGTGTGACACTTATCACAACTACTCCGACTACAGTTACTTACTGTAATTAAACACTGACTGCAAAGAAATCAATTTAATATTGTAACAAGTATGTCAAAGCCAATGCAATTAAAACAATCTATGCAGCCTGCGATTGTTTTTCTAGTATATCGCAAAATACCGTTTAGGTTTGTCTAAAATGTTTTCTTGGGATACAAATGTGGATATAAGTTACCCAAGTTAACTTACAATGTACAGATAATTACCTAGTTATAATATATATCCACTTGAAAAAATGTTTAAACACTCGTTTGTTAAAAAATATTCCGTGTTGTGTATCACGATTAACTGTAAAAATATAAGAGGATCAGACTGAATAGCTTTGTTTTTGTCTTCTTGTGTGTATTTTAAGTTTTTTAATGTTATTTTTAAAGTTATATTAGTTATATATTTCCAATATGCAATAGCTCAATTTAAATACGTATAAATATAATTTCAAAATCGCGGTAATTATTATACATTTTATTTGCTTAGAGTCTTTCAAATTCAAATTGGTAGAAATTTACTATTTATATTGAGTCATAAGCAACTGTATATTTATAACCAAATTTAAACAGGGAAAGAGATTCCTGTCCCGCAGTTAATCAATAAACTAATAAAGTCTTAGTAAATAGATAAATACTCAAATTATTGAACAGTAGATTCATTTATGTACTTTTACTGTTAATTACACGGGAACTCAAAATTGGTTGTCTCGATGTTGAAATGCAGGACTTGGTGTGATTTTTTTTACTGACTGTTTTATCAGAATAACCAAAAATTCTCTTCCTCTTCATTTCCTCTTCCTGCACTTTGTTTTTCTCGTTGGTATTCAATTTGGTCGCCTATAGTAAGTCTTCTTCAATGTCAGTTGCCACGCCTTTACCATTCTGAAAAGTGTAGTATGCAGATTTCTTATCGACTAGCTTTGAAAAGGCGGAATTTTCAAAATCATAGTCACCCCAATAAAATGATCCAATTTGAAATGTCTTAAATCGTTCTTGCAGATCTGACAAATCCTTAAAAAAGTCTTCACTGTTTATATAATCATCTACGAAGTACAAGTCAAACAAGAGAATGCTTTTGGGTTTTAATTTCTTATCTATGATAGTACCCGTACCCCAATTTTTGATGTCTTGACGCATTATTAATTTTTCTAAATATAAATCTTGCTCTCCTAATATTTTGATCTTGCTAGATGACTCTATTTCCTTGACGCTCTTAGAAATATCTGAAGGTATTAGTTCCAATGCATCGAAGTATCCAAATTTTAATTTAATTAAATTAGGACAACGTGAAAGTATTTGCAGAGCCGCTGGATATGTTTCAATCCAATCTTCGAAAATCAATGTTTTTAGTTTCGGCAGGACAACTTGATCCCTGTTAATTACTGTCGTATTATCCTCAAAAATAACGGTTTCAATGGTGTTTGGAAGAGCATTTAGGTTTATTGTAGTTTTTGCTATTGTAAGTTTACTGATTTTCATGTTTGTTGATTCCAGAAATGGGACGTTTCTTAATTTAAGATTTTTTATTGTCCACGAGACATTATTCCAATTTTGTATGTCAATGCCTTCTAAACCCAAGTAATTTATTGAAACATCATCACCCAAATAGATTTTTTGACTGATATCAACAAGTTCTAAACTTTCAATTCGGCTGAAATCGAAAAAGTCGTTTATATTAATTGCTTCGCTGGTTGAGAATGCATGAGCGAATGTAATATTTCCCAATAACAATCTTCGGGGTTGCATTTTATTTTTACGTGTTGTTAAAATAACATCTGACAATTTTATGTCTGAGGCATAATGTAATTGATGGGTCGATATTTCTAAGCTGGTACAATTATCTTTAGAGGCATCGTAGTGAGACCATATCCAAATATTGGTCAGATTAGTTCCAACTAACATGTTAGTGATATCGAATTTTAAAAACCTGATTCCGCGAGAGTCGAAAAATTTCGGTTGTCTTATTTCCAAAGTTTCTAGATTGCTAGGGAATGTAAAGTTTGAGTTTAGAATAAATGTTGTTAGGTTAAACCTGTTAGGACCAGAATAGAAATCATTTCTTAGTACTAAATGGTTGTAACCGTCATAGTAAGGATGGTCGTGCAGATCGTATTTCTTATCGTTAATGATTTTAAGTATCTGCATCGTTTGATGGATGGATGCTGGAGGAATGCTAAACTCTGTCTCTTTTTCTAGCATCTCTTTAACCTTATCGATGTTTCCGTTAATCCACAACAGCACTAAAAGATTGCCTTTAACGACTTCTTCTTTTAATTCCCTGTATCTAATATCAATAATTTCTTTCGCAGAATAAACTTTTTGACTTTTCGTTTCCGCTTTTTGTTTATCTTCAAATTTATTGGTTTGAAAATGATTGTAGAGACACTGAAATATTGACAAAGCTTCAGTATAATTTCCAGAATATTCCAAAACTTTTCCGTAGTTGTATAATGACTTTTTTGTTCTCACTACTTTGTGAATTTCGGTAGCCAATTGTGATGCTTCATCATATTTTTCATGCTCTAACAATTTGAGTAGCCGAGGATGGTCTTTGGCAACACTTTTCACTACAGGATATTCATTCAGTAAATTTTCATCCGCAAATTCAGCTGCTAAACATTTAAGATTCTGGTACCCCGAAGTACCAAAAATCTTTCTGAGGGTTTTCTGTTTTTCATGTCTTCCGTTGTATCGAATTACAGGAAGAAATATTGGATTGACTAATGTCAAAATTCGTTCTTTGTTATCGTCCTGCCTAATTAAGTCTCCGTCATCAATTACTAATTTTACAATCAATCCGTATCTTTGCAAAATGTCTGTAGCACTTTTGACATCATCAATGCTTTTGTTTGTGGCTGATGAATAAAAGTCCAAGTCGACAAACAGATGACATTTACCCAAATAGCTTCGAATTAACAAAATGTCAAATGCCAATTTTCCAATTCTATCTTCTAGATAAGATTTCAAAATTTCCATTCCATAGTACATTGCCTTATGTATATATTTTTCGTGTTCATTTAATTCGAAACCACTTTCAACTTCTTCATCTTTAACTATTCTAATGTAATCTTCAATATCAATTTTCTCATTTTCCAGAATTGCTACAGCAAGATTAATGGCCGCAGTTTTTCCTCCGAGTAGATCACTCAACTTATTAAGTTGATCATAAGTTAGCGTAAGGCGTCTCATTGTTTTAATAAAATGTATCCACCCATTGGAAGAAATGTCTTCGTCTTCATTAAATATAAAATCTCTGCCTTTTGTTGGCTTTCCTTCGATGCATTGATAATTTGATTGGAGAGTGTGCAACTCTTTGTTTTTGTCACTAAAGTCGTAGCAGATTCCATTCACTCGATTCAAAAATGCAGTCAGATAAATCAAAAGGATTATTGAACATATATATATATATATATATGAACTCCTTTGGTGTCAAAAATGACCCACCTTTTATTTAGCTGCAAACTTATTCCGAGTTTCTTCATTTTATTCTGCAAGTGTCGTCGTTAGGACTGCTGTGCACGAAAAAAGCAGCAGATCGCAAATATAGAAGCTTCTTATTGTATTCGCAGTACGTTGAACTTAGTTCATTTCCAAGAAATATGCAGGATTTCGTCGTATGCTGCAATAAAGATGTCCAATCAGGATTATGAGCGAGAATCTCACTTCACTTCAGGTTATTCATATTAGTCAAATTATTTATATTAAAATAGTAATAAGATGAAGTTTTACTGTAGGCAACGCCCAAATGACGCAAGTATACGTAACAGGTTTGAGACTGATGTCACTGATTTTATGCTCTACACGATTATTAAACCTGCAAGAGTATAATACATGGTTTAAATACAATTATGCAAAAATAATCAACCATTTTTTATGGTGGAAACCGTATTTAAATTATTCGTGCCTCTTCCTATAATAGTTATCATTAGTTCTAAGTTTGCTTGCATGTAATACCTATATGCTTAAAACGTATCGCCTAATTAAACCCGCAGAAAAGATTAGATGTCAGAAGTGATCCGGCTTGACGCCTGAAAAAACCATATGAAACTTTTTCAAAAATGACTAAAAGTCGCAAAGATTTTTTATAACTTATAACTGTAAGTTTTTGTTAATAGTACAAACAAAATCGTAGATTCGGGCCTGCACATAGCAATACAATAAATACACAATATATCTACTTCTCTTCTATTGATAAACTAAAAAGAAAAATTTCATAGTATTAAAATACCAAGCAAATACATTTTAATTTACTGCTGCGCGATACGGTAGAGATATAGCTTTTTGGCTTATACAATTTTGCCATTCTGTAAATTTTAATAGACTCCACTGTGGAATAATTAAACTATTAGCAATATTATGTAAGGTCAGCGAGGATAGTGTTTGTCGTACATTTACTGATAGTAATGTTTTCAAACCCTTTAGCTAGTATTGGTAATACAACTAATATGCAACAGTTAATTGACCTCTTGATTCCTTGTAAAATGTAAAAATAGCAGCACTGGGAGTCTAACAGTGCTGGGACCTTCAGTACCGTCAAATTAAACTATTAACTAAACCCTATAAACGTCACTTCGCCACCACTATATAGTCACTATGGTATTAATTAGTATACTGATACCTTAACAGAGTCATGAAAGGAATCCAGTTACAACCTTTAATGCACACTTGTGATGATTATTCTATTTTTTTAAAATTAAATATATCTACTTGTACTTTGTATCAAGGAAGGGACATTTTGTTTGATGTCTGTATACTATAGTTTATTATGGTAATAATGTATTATGCATTTGCCTGTATATATAGGTGGCAATATTTGATCCAAATAGCATATTATATTCGATGACGTTTGTTGTCTCAAATATTTACTATATTTGGTTGTTGCTTGTTGATAATTATTTATACTAATTGGAAAATCTAAACAAATTTGCACTTTAATCTAATAGGTATGGTGATTTGGTGATTGCGTGATGATAAACGAATATGACATCATTCAATTGGCATGAGTTATGACGGGAATGTCATAAACATGTTAAATCATTAAAAAAGTGAATATGGGAAGCAAGCAATAAAGGTGTTTTGATCGTGCTTAAAACAAGATTAATTAAAATTCTAAAAGCGCAATAGGAAAGTGAAGGATAGGAAATGATTTTCCTATTTATTCATTGCTGATATTTACAACCTGCAAGCGCAGAGAATTCTTTCCTGATTTTTAGCAGTTCGCGAAGCATAATATACGCTACTACACTACTGAAAGAAAACCTGTAATGCAATTTTGTTATCAGGCTGCATACGTAGACAAACACCCAGCGAAGCGTATGATAAAAATAAACAAAAACTAATGAGTTTACTACGTTTTAAGAAAATAAATTGCATTTCCCTTTCTACACTTCAACCATACTGTAATATATTTTATAATTAATGAGTTTGCACAATAATGTTGTTGATTGATACGTTTTACTATTCAATCTTTGACTTTCTGCTGGCTGAGACATTTCTAAAACGGTGCTCTGTGGTCGTGCTTTGTGTGCAGTTGGTTCCTTTGGGATTTACCATTACCTTAGTTATTATGGATAAAAGTCATGGCGTGGAAATACACATCTGGAGTAATTAAAATCCTGCTTTGCGTATTAAGCATACAGTAAATAAACACTTGGAGAAGGTAAATTAAATCATTTCGCACTAGACTTGATATAGGTTACCTTACAATTATTCTTTTCTACACAGACACAACCATACGATTAAAACCACCATAATGATATTTGAACTAGGCCTCCAGCACCGTTAGTGAAATTCGCATTTAATTTCGAAAGATTCTAATGATATTCCAGAAAGGAGATTTTTGCACTATGCATGGCACAAGTGCTTACGGCAAATTCTGTACAAATATAGAACCAAATAAGCCTTTTTTGCTATTTTAAGTTTCGAACATGGTAATTTAAATAAATACTTGCGGGGACTCACACTTTCAACATTTGTAGATTGCCGTTTAAATGAATACAAATACCCAAACAAGAATTAACAACAAACAAATCCAAATTTTATATTCTATTGGTTTGTCTAATTGAGTTACCGTATTTTTCCGATTAAACGACTATTGGCATTAGCGCAATTAGCCAACTACTTCAATGAAATGCCCTACCAAACATTAATTTGGAAAAATGAAATTCCCACACGGATAGAGAACTCCAATTAAAAACTTCGCTCAAACCTATCATAAAATAAAATCTATCTATGAAATAAAGGCCCTCTTCGTATGTACCCCTCCCCCCTAAAATATATTTATTTAAATAAAAGGGCTGGCGTTTAATGGCTATACTACGGTTAATGGTCTACTTCTTTTTCCCAGGTAAACAAATGAAAAGGTTAAAGTTGGATTTGATCTTTTATACAAAGAGTGCTGCTTTTTTCATGCTTCGATGTTCATTTACTTAGAAAATGATTTTATAGAATAGAGATAGAATTTAGGCCGGCCGACTATTTCGGGATTTCTTGTATAGCCTTAAAAGATTTTCAAATATAGTCTGTATACATATAAACGAGTTTGGACATTGACTCTTCTTAACTACATCTTATTGCTATTGGTTTGAACCCTAAACTACTCGATGAACTCCAAACTGCATAACTGGTTTTATGATGACTTGTGTCGTAATAATGAGTTCAACAAGGAATTGTATATGTAGATAGATACCTATATATTTATACACCTATAAAAAAGTCCTGGTTTTAATTCTGGTAGGTGGACAAACACAGCGAAGAGATGCACGTTGGCACAATTAACTGTGGATGAGAATCTCAATATTTGCTATAGTTCAGTTCAGTATTAAAATTTGCTGCATGTGCGTGTTGTGCGTTTCTTAGTTTGTAACACTCTTATTTTAAATGCGTAAATAATTGATAATTGTTAAATTGTTTTTCAGAGTTACAAAAATGAGATCTCCGTCCATATCGTTGGTGACCATTTATCTCACGTCTTTTGGATTTTTATTGGTCCATGCAGTAGGCGATAATGGTAATTCGGTTTCATCCAATAAGACTGTCTTAGCTAGAACGCGTTTCTAATTTTTGGGCATATTTCCAATAAAAATTATTTACGCTAAATTTATTCAAAATTTGGTCAGTATTGTTTAAAACTTCACAGTATTATTTCCTCAGCAGTAAATGGAATAGTAAAATTTAAAAACTGTAGTTAGAACTTATTGCTATTTTATTTTAAAACACCAAAAATTCTATATTTAAATAATAATACATAGAAATGAATAATATTAATAAATGAATTGATTTTCAGATGTACAAAAGACAAATTATACGTCATCGAATTATCTGGGCATGAACAAAGTACAAACATTTCTTATCCGACAGGTATGACTATAATTAAATACCCATTCATACGCACAGAGCAGTCTATGCCTTTTGCACAGCCTGTCAGCATCAATGAGTCAATGACCGTCAGTTGCCAATTTTTTTTCTAAAGTACTCAACCGCCTAGAAATATCAACAAAAATACCTACAGCCGAGTAAACTAAAGCTTGAGGGAATATTGTGTGATGTCCGCGGTAGACATGTCTTTCCTCCTCCTCCTTACCTAATTTTCAATCCATTTGGTTGTATTCTTCACAGATTTCAGATTCAAGGAGATCTATAGAATGTAGAGTTACGTTTTCACTTTTGAAATCATATTTTCTGTTGACCTTAAAGGCTCAAAAGGTTTTTAAGATAAACATGGGTTTTTAAAAATATTTTAATGCATCGGAAATTCGATTAAAAAATTTTGACTTGTTAAAAAAAACTTGATTAAAAAGTACATGACGGAAATATATATTCACATTTGCAAACTAAAATTAAAAAAAGTTACTTTGGCGTTACAGTATTTATTTCCTCTTTTAAGGGCTTTGTTATAATTATAATTGTATGTAATTTCCAATCGGTGCTTTAGTGGTTTTCTGATTTTTAATTAAAAGTTTTTCATACGGATGGTACAATTATGGGATTTTACTACGGGACGGGATAAGGTAATTAATTACCAACCACTATGAGATAATTCAATGGAAATGGTTGTGCATTTATCGTTTCCCCGTAGTGAATTAATTGTTGGCATGGCAGCAATGTCCCCACATGTTTAAAAATACACCAACGCTTTTGATTTCTAATTAAATTGTGTTTCTTAGGCCGTTGAATATTTCAGAAATAATATCATTTATATCCTAAAAATTTATGATGATTATTGCAGTTTAGGATTCAAAACATCCAATACTTAACAGATGATTACTTGCGTTCGGATAATCACATCATCGGCTTACTCAGAGGTAATCATACTCTTGAGTTAAATGCTTATTATTGATCATTTTTACCACACATCAATCGATGCGGTATAAAATCATTTGTGTTAATCAGTAATCGCAGTTTTGATAAAAGAGAAATCATCATGTTGAACCGGTCAACTGAAAGAGACTTCCAATCGACTCACCTTCTCTAATAGGCATTGCTTTTTATTGTCTTCTCACCTCCGCTTAAAATGGCCAAAAAACAGGCCCACTATAAATGCATTCTAAATTTGTTTGTTTGCTTTTATTTTTTTATAATGTAAAATTTTAATATCGCTGATTAATTTATATTGAATGATACAACGTTCTCTGGGTTATATATATAGGATACAAATAAACTAAAATATTATTTATGTATTATCCATATCAGCGTTTTAAGCGACGTTTAAATTATTTTAGTCATTTACTTTTGACTTTATTGAACTTTTAACTATACAAAGGGACATTACTGCTTCAATTATTATTCAGGGACATTTTAAAATATTCTAGGGACATGCTCCCAATTTACTTACATGTCTTTGCAACATTTAATCTGAAATTACGGAATTTCACAATGAAATTTAACATTTTTATTTGATCAATTTTATTGTGACTAGCTTGCCAATGGAAAATATCAACTGCTTCTAAATTACTTCAAAAGGTAAAACCAAAAAATATTTTATGCTTTTATTTCTTCTGTTATGATAACGTCTTTGCTTTAATGTTTAAAAATATTTTATTAAGTTACAATAATGATTAATTTTTTATTAATTTTACTTGACCTTTATTAATTGGATATATAACTGCGTTTATTAAATAATTGAATTAAAATAATAGCTAAACTTTATTTATCAAACAAATATTTATGCTGTACGGATTTTGTTAGATCATTATAAATAAAACTGTTAACTACATAAATTTAACGAAAATATAAATATTATTTAAATTATATTTATTAAATAAATGCGTAGATTCTCAGATGGCGTCTTGTGAATAATATGGATGCCCTTGGTGAAACTGAGCCAGATGTGGATATGCTAAATATATTTCCGTATCGATTAAATACCCTGACTACTCGCGACGGCTGTCCAGGTTCAAATGCACTACTAGATACTAAATATCATTATTTCAATTAATTCATAAGTATACACTTCCTCAAGCGAGCTGAGTTTTATTCCAGAAAGGAAATATAAAGTCGAAAAACGTTTGTTTTTGGTAATTTATTAGTCCTCGAGGTCGCTGCTGGACGTTGGCAGTTTGCGGATTTTTTGGAGTCTACGGAATTTGTGAGAGATGCTTTGAAAATGTTCAAAGTGCATGAAGCGCAGATGATTGAGAAACTGCGTTACTCAGTGAAGAAAGCAGCTCCTCGATGCGACCAGGGCGTCATCATTGTGAACCTCACAGACTTTAAAATCAGAAATATTGCTGAACCTAACGGTACGATCTCAATTTATTTCCTGTATAATTAAAAGTAATCCTGCTCATATAAAAAGTATATCTTAAAACGTTTATTTAGATTTATAGTTTAAAATTAGCTGACATTTAATCAAAAATCTAATTTTGTCTAATTACTTTATTTTACATGATTTTAATTATATGTTTAAAATATTCATTATTATTTTACTTTATATTTAGATTTATTTAAAAGCGTTGTTTAATAACCTTAAGCACAAATAATTAATATATTATAATCTGAATAGCTTTGAGCCTGGCAATGACATGTGGTACGGATGCAGAAATTTATTATGGAAATTTATTCAAATCAATTATCTTCATACACAGTAAGATACTAAAACATTTTGCATGTCGTACTTTTATTTCCCACTTGAAACCATGTAATAAAGACATCGTTTTGCAGCTCCTCCTGAGTTTATGAATGTGGTCAACATCTTGAAGACATATGCGGGGCAGACAGGCAAAGTGATGAGTGTCTATTCAGACGAGGAGATGGACGCAGCTTTTGAGAAGATTTACTCCTACATTGACCCCTTATCGATGTCATCCGAGATGTATCGACCTTAGACAAAACACCATTCCCTCGTTTTTAATACGATTTAAAGTAATGCCAATTGATTGTCACACCTTATTAAATGTAATTAACTTTTTATTTGTGAGTGACAGACACTACCTGTACACGCGCGTGCTAACTACCTACCTACTCATAGGTTTTACTATAAAATGAGCATGTGAGTTCCAGATAATTATTCAGTTTACAGCATTCGACTTCTTGTAATAAATACTTATTGGATATTTAGTCTTAAAAATGATGACCCTATTTATGTTTGTTTCGGGTAGTCATCCAGGCAATTGATTGCTTTTAAGTAACTGTCTTTATGGGCAGTATTATGGTTTATAATAAGTAAAACACCAGCCTGGAGGCTGCAAGAAAGTAAAAGCGTAACACTGTAGGGTAATAATCGGGGCTCCTGATAGAAAGATCTACTCCTGTCCACTTCTGTATAGTCTAAGACTGAGAATGACTATATAATCATGCAGTTGCTTTTCGACATAATAAACCATAGCAATGTAAGTGATGTTCTGAGTACGAATCTCTGAATTGCCTAACTACATGATCATATTATATTAGAGTAAAGATTAAAAATCATTTTCTATACGATTTCTGCGTATGCATTCTGCTACGGTTTAATCCCTCTTGAAATCTTTAGTCACACATAATAATATTATGATTCATACCATCAATGTATCTAAAGGGTGGCCCATGGGCTCACTCTAGATGTGGACGGAAGCAGCCAACAATAAGTGGTGAGCCTGACACATGAGAAATCAACGCAGTTTTCGCTAGCAGACGACTCCATCGCTACAAAGAGATCTGTAATACAATGATGTCTGATGTAATGAACGTATATTCGAGAAGCACAAATAAAGTATTTTGGTTTATAAATAAAGCAGTTTAGTCTGCACTGCTATATTGGGTTTAGTTTTGTTATAGAAGAAACAGGAGAATTCTAAAATATAACACTCCAATTTCAGCTACAAGTAAAAATACAAGCTTTAAACCAACATTTAGTCTAACATTTATACAGTACTACTTAATTGTGTTGTGTATTGAATATATTTGCATATGCATAATTTATTTATTTCTCACGAACTTGAAATGACGTCAGGACAAAAATTAAAACCGTCATATACTGTAGTTTACTACGAATATTGAAACAATATATGGGGCTGAACAATAGCTTTGGTATATTTGACTGCTTATTATATTGTGCTTAGTCTTCTCCTCTTACTTTTGTTCATGGCATATATTATGGCAATAATAATATTCTGATGTTTCAGCTTGTATTATTTTCATTAGATCAATAATGTCTCAGTCCAAATGCTGCGATGGTATGCATATAATACTTGGAATAATAAATATAATATCTTGGAATGAGGAGGTTGGGTTTTGATTATACGATTTCACTAAAGCGAGCACGTTCTTAGAATTAACGTGTTTTAATTCGGTTTTGTTTAATACACGTTTATAACACGTGCTTGTCTTAGTATTTTACCCATCTAGGCAAAGCTGGACTCCACCGATTTCATAGCTCTGTCTAGAAATATATATTAAGTTCATATGATCTAAGACTTGCAAAAAATCGGGTACGGTATCATGACGGTATGCAGTAGTACCTGGTACATTTACATGACTTGTATAGGGTAAATCCTGAATAAATGTAGCCATTTTTATAGGAATAATGACTGCATTGCATTCGCTTTACATAGCCGAGTAAACTTTCATAAATTATGCAAAGGTTTAACTTTCTTCAGAGTCTACATACGCTCATAAAGTATTTAGATTAACAATTAAGGTATATAATATTACCTACATGAGAATCTATATATAATTCAATTTCTCCTGCTACGAGTTTGGCCTATAAGTTGAGAGATATTCCTGCAAATTGTATCATTTTAAGTATTATAATTCAGCCCACCCAACTCGAATGACGACTGACTCTGGTGAACGTTCTAGCTTTCCAACTCGTACAATTTTAGACTTAACATACTACTTAACATAATTACAGTGTGTCTGACTTAACCAGGCTAAAGCTTTGACAGAAATAATATGTGTCCATCAAGAGAAGCTTAGATCACAATCTAATCGCGTGTTCCGAAATATAAAAAAACAACATCCATTTCTCTCAGTCTGACAATGATGAATAGCTACACAGCATAATATTATTATACAGTTAATAATTGCAGTATTTACATCCCACATTGACAGGATTGTCTTCCGTCCTCATTTAATTACATACCTAGTGAGTGGGGATACAAGTGTCCAAAATATCCCCATAGTGGAAATATATTGTCAAACATGAAGGATATTTATTTGTGTAGCATTATGTGAATAAAAATAGGGGAATTCCCGGACACCGGAATCCGGTGTCCAGTGACACCGTTCAAGACGAATGGGTTCAATAATATTAACAGATGGACCTACAAAACAAGTGTAACTTAGAAACAATTGGTACAAGCTTTAATATTATTACAATAGACATTCAACTGAACTTTATTGAAAATTAGTGCTACAAAATGGCAATGTTTCTGAAAACGTTTGCGTCTTTTAAAAATAAGTTAGTAGAACTGAATTCCGGAATGAAAATAAACCATTTCTACATATTTGGATCATATGTCAACATTTCATCGTATTTTAAAGGATTTCCATTTTACTGGGACCCAATTGCTGAAGAATTTGTGATGGCCAACTCAAATAATTATGGTCCAAAATTCTTAACGATCATGAATGGCATATTTGCTATCATTGTTATGTTTCAAAATATAAGAGCAATTGAGAAGGAAGACAGTTTGGCGACTGGCCAACTCGGAAAGAATATTCTGCTTATGAATATCCATTTATTGTACACTATCATAGTTGGAAGTGTTTCATTTCGAGCGGAATCGCACAAGTCAGGCTTAAACTGCTTGTACGCGGAGTATATGTACTACCTTCCAGGTTACAAATTTATTAGATTTTAGAAAATATTTTTGAGAAAAATATCCTTTTTTAAATTGTGCGGATAATGTATAAGACATTCAATCAAGGTTCGATAGAATTCTGACAAAAATACTTAAAAATCCAAATCAAATTTAGTAGAATGATAAATAGTCTATTCATTGTATAACCAATCACCATCTATTCAAAATAGATGGTTATTGGTTATACAATGTTTAATTATGCTATTATGGTTAAGTACTATTAAGGTTGCCACCAAATCCACCGCCCTAGCTTTTGCGAGACTATGCAAAATTAATTTGCGATGCCCTAATCAAGTTTGATCACTTCGTTATATGAAGTAAGCAGTATCAACAATTAAGATTTTTAGAATAAATAGCGAAAGCCAAATAGAGGGTCGCGAAGGTATAGTCCTTTAGGACCCTCTTGATATCCTCACGAGTATTTATAAATCCGAAGGTGTGTGGTTTGCGGAGTCAAACATCCTCGTTTGACGAAATAAAAGCTTTGCAACCCTGGCGAAAAAATTAGCAAATTCGCTAACCTTTATGTTAGCAGCTTTATACCACGAATGCAAACAATAAAACATGTATTGCTAAATCTGTTTTTAAAAACAAATTTTCATGAGTTATATTTAATATTTCAGATTCCACAAGGACAGATACAAAAAAAAACGAGACATTTTAAAGTGGAAAGGTGGCTGGCAAGATGGATAGTTCCAATTGTTCAGATAAGGGTGACATACATCGTCATCAAGATTCTCTTTTTCCAGCAAAGAAGACATTTCTGGTTGGATTCATTCTTTCCCAACTCCAAATTGTATCTCTTTGTAATTAAGCTACTTCAAGCATTTGTTCTGATCAACTCAGGCCTTATTGCGGCTTTAGAACTTCTCTTCGTACTGATGTACCTTATTCGTTGTTCCTACTGGATGCATCACATAAGGTCTATTAATTCCTATAAATTGAAAGTAAATCGACAAACTTGAATAAACGTCTTGAATAATTAATCACTTTTTGGGTGTCATAGCGGTTCAAAAAAACTTGTAATTAATGTATCATTTCAAAATATTTGTTTCTATGATTTTAATTATGAAATAAATTTTAATTTAATAAATCTGTACCGACAATTAGTAAATGATTAATATTTTTATTTTATCAGATGGACCAAACAAGATTTTGAGTACAGCATGAAGGTGTACAACAGGATGCAAGTACTAAATTTGGCATTCGAGGATGGCTTCCCGGGGAATTGGGGGGGCAACCGGGGCGACGGCACCGGGCATCAAGCTGAGGGGGGCAGCAAAACGAAAGAAAAATAATATTTTTTTGTTATGTGACCGATCCGTTAGTATTCCAAAGAAACTATAATCTCAAAAGACCTGTTGTGTTTTTTAATACGCATTTTTATATTATTGTACCAAACAATAACCTCTTCTACAAATCTTAAAATCGATTTACTAGTAATAATCACATCAGAATATTTCTTCAAAATGAGTTTGAAATATTAGATATTTTTGCGCATTATAATCTGCTTATCCATTCGCCAATTAGTTTAATTCAAAATTTTCTTATTTAGGTTTCTTGTTAGGTTTTTTTTGAATTAACTATTGTTTTTTTTTTAATTTTCTTAAGCTCTGAGCAAATATATAATTTTAACATTCGATTAATTAAAAAATGAAACAAAAAAATGTAATTAGCATTGTACGATTCCGAGTTCGAAAATAATAACAAAATTACTGATTTCATCTTCCTTCCAAGCCGTCTCCACCCAAATAGAGTCAATTCAAACTATCATCATCATCAACACTGTTCCAAAACCAGCTTTCCCAACACTAAACGTGTCTATCCAAATTGTCTCAAACTAAACCGTCTTGAACCAAACCATCTTGACCCAAACCGTCTCAACCTAAACCGTCTCAACCCAAACTGTTTTAAGCCAAACCTTCTCAATCTGAACTGTTTCAAAGCAAACCATCTCAATTCAACCAGCATCTATTCCAAGGACGCATTGAGGTATGCAAATAGCAAAAAATTCGAGTTTCGCGCGATTGTTTTCAATTTTTAGGGTATTTTATTCTCATTTTCGTCAAAAAAATGCCAAAATTTTTATTTTTATTAAAATTTTATTCATAAATTGAAATACGAATACGAATGTACATAAATTATCAGAAGACAAATTTTGCTGTTTCACCAATGTCTAAAAAAATTCAAACTCCTTCAAGTTTATAATAAACAATAAAAAGTGAAGAAAGCAATTCGGATGATGGAAACCTTGAACGTATTTTGAGTCACTACAATCTCATGTAACACTCTGAGATATTAAGGTTATAAATATATAATTTGGTACTTCGTCTGACTTTTAATTTGGTTTTTAGAGAAATTTAAGATGAAATGGCAGAAATTTTATTAACTGAGAGTTAAGCCAACAAAGTGAGACTATAGTTTGAATCCAAGCAGGATACAAAATTGAAGACGATGCAGTTTCCAAAGATGAAGCTTAATGTCGATGTTAACAATAAATCCATAATAAAGTATATTTATTAGGTATAAGCAAAGCAAGAGACACCGGAGGCTTTGAGTAACATTTCTTGTGGCTGGCTTGTCAAAAAAATGCCAAAATTTTTCGCGCTACGCGCGAATATATACATTTAAGATATCTATATCAAATGTTAGCCCCCCTCCGAAACCCAATCCTGTAAACATTCTTGACGTACTCAAACCGTGTCAACACGAAAAGTCTCACATAAATCTTCGCAGTCTTAAGTCTTATAGTATGAGCTTTAAATTTGGCCTTCTTTTACTTACCCTATAGCTTATTTTAGTATAATTATGTGGCACAATAAAAATATTTGCCTGTAAATAAATTCTGGAATGACTTTAAAGTTAGTATAAAGGGGGCATCAAAACAGCTTTTGCCCGGGCAGCATGAAAATTTCACCGGCCCTGTTCCTGCCAGTAACAAAGCCACTCCTTATGATTATAGCTTCGTCCTTTGCCATTTTCTGCAGTTTTGGCTCGATCCGCTTTTACGGGAAAGTGGAACCTACAACATACGCCGTTTTCGTAGCCTCCGGGATTGGATTTTCTCTGAGTGTAACACTTTTTCTGCCAGGATTGGCGTCAGTTTGGAATAATAGTTCCAAGGCATTAAAAGTTCTATCAAATTCGATCTTGGTAGGAAGAAACTGGAAGATAAGGGAACGTAAAAGAGTGATCAAGTCTGTTACACCGTTTGGTTGTAGAATCGGTCCTATAAGGAATGTCAAATCGGACAGACTCATCGACTTCTACGAACATCTTCTTGACTGGATAGTGACTCTACTAATAGCCTTTCCGTAAACACATCATTGGGAAAAAGTATTTCCATTTTATATATATTATGAGGTGAGTCAATATGGCATATTTTAATCATACTTAGTCAATATTACTTTTGGGGTTCAGCGCGTTTAATGTATACAATGTACCATCGCATAACGATGCTCTTGTTAGATTGTTTAATGACATAAGTCGTGGTTATATAATATTTTAAGGTGCAGCGTACTGTGAGGTCAGACTTCCAAGAATCGGAAGATCCAAGGCAAGTAGACCCGACCTGGTTCACTCTACTATCTTATGTGTATTCTATTAGCTCGTTTGTGGGAGAGATGTGAAGGTAAATGCCAAATGACTGAAGTTAACTCTGGGATACGAGTGGTTTGTTAGCGAGGATAGATATTTATTGTATTCGTATCGTAGTTGGGAGGGATCGAATGGTGAGAGGAAATAATAGGAGAGGACTTGTAGTGGACTCGGAGGTAGAAGAGAGACTGTTTGTCCGAGGAGGATGTGTGGAATAATATAGAATGTATGATTAGGATGGTTTGGAAGTGGGTGGTAAGAGCTGTGGGTCGTGTGTGTGTGCACAGGCCTTACAGTACTGTGGATACGATGCTATCTATAAGGAGACTCAAATATTAAAATAATCCAACGCTATTAAGGCAATTCCCAAGAAAAGCTAACGATCTATTGGGTTCATGCACCGCTTTATTAGGAAGTGGAATTGGCAGTGCTTAGAAGCTCTCTTTTCCTGCTCCGGCTTGTGTCTAGTTTGAATGACTCCCACTGGAATCTAGACACAGGGGACCTACGATCAATCAAAAGACTACATCTATAGACCATAATTGAACACCATTTTTTACTCTAGGTATTTCTACTTCGGTCAACCATTGGTAATTTTATTATTATATAGGCCCATTTTCCAATCCAAATTCTGTACTATACGTTTTACTCGTTAAAAGTCGTAAAGATATTATTGCTAAACCAATCGCCATTGATAATAAAACAGCACGTAATTGTGCAACAGTTGAATCAAATTTTCTGAGAGTCGATCTCAGTCGAAACTGTGAAGCACTGGAGCACATAATATTATAGATATATATGGTGGCCGTACACATTGTATTCAGCTTACGAGTTATAATTACCTAAATGGTTAGTATAATATTCAGCTAGAATTGTGAGATATAAATAATATAGGAATAACAAATATTTTAGTAAATAAATACCAGTTTAATACATACTCGTCTATATACATACTAGGTTTTTAGTTTATACATAATGGTATTTACAATAAATAGGAGCAATTAACACAATAAGTTGTTGTGCAGTGCACCTACATCAATAAAAACAGTGTGAATGTTATGCTAGGTCACTAATCATGTACGGTAGAGATAAATAATATATTATGTGCCTCTGTAGTTGGATATTGTTAACTTTATATACAAAATACTCATCAACATGTGAATTGCCGACAGCAGGGAGTAACTGGTTCACAAATTATTGTGACCACATCGGGTGATGTAAAATAATCAAGAAGTTGAATAAATGGGAACTTTATCTGTTATAACTGCAGAATATAGCTAATTCTAGTACATTGTAATTTATTTATAATGCCAATCTTAATGTAGCAATTAGCTTACCTACCCAACCTCCAACACTTAATTTATGTAAATTCGGAAACATTACTTGATATCCTTCAGTTACTTACAACTTTTTTATGTCTTTAGTTGTGGATGATTAGTCTATTTTAAGACTACATACTTGTACTATGTACGAGGGGATTTTTTGTTTATACTGCGTTTGTGTATTGTAATAATAATCTATGTATTGCCTGCATTTATGGATGGCAACATTTGATGAACAAATTGCAAGTATTCGCATCGATAATTTTTTTATCTAATCAAAATAAATATTCCTCACCATATCATACGATTGGTATTCAATAAAATGTGCAGATATTACGGAAATTATCACTGCCAACCATGTAAACCGTTTTGTCGTTATCACAATGTTTGTCTTTACACTTGATCAGAGTTATTTTTACTCAAATGATTGGAAGAACAACGACCAAAGTCCTCGAAGTGACAGTTGCTATGGATGACCAGCTATAGCTACATAATCTACAATGTTGATTTCATTTTTTTACCTTTATAAAATAGTCGTTGAAATATAGTTAACTGGGCAACACAAGATATTAAAATCTATTTATTATGCTGTCCATACTCGCTGCGACAATTTCCTTCGGCGGTACATTATTAGCATTTATAGCTGCAGTTGTTATTCTCTCTTGGAGGAACTTAAAAAAGGTATAACAGTTCTTAAACCAAAAACAGTTTTACATTTTACTCTGTCATACATTTTTATTTGTAACCAAAATTCTCTACAGTTCTTGGAAGTGGACGAAGGATTCATTTCAGCGAGACAATCTCAATCATGGTACAGTATTGGATTGTCCCTTTTTGCCGGAGGCATGGGTACCTGGACACTGACAGCTCCTCCAGAAACAGCGGCTACTTATGGCTGGTGAGTTCCGAAAAACGTCGAATTTTGAAAATAAGTTGAATTTTTTAGACTTAAGCAGAAATTACATTGATTGTTGTATACTGATAAAGTACTGCTGTTCGCTAATATAGCCATAGATTAATTCAATTTAATGTTAGTGTACTTAATCAGTGTATAATTAATATTAAAAATAATTTTGATTTATTGAATGATTCAAGCTGGGCACTAATTGGCTACGCGATTGCAATGGTGGTCCCTTGGATTCTGTTTATCTGGGTGGGTCCTTCTATGAGGAACCTAATGGGGGACAGAGGATTCACAGCTTTGGAATTCGTTGAGGAGTGAGTAAAGTATTTCGTTATATCATCAACATACTATTTAAAATCCATTTCATTTGTTCTGTAGACGATTTGGCCGTGTTATGCAGTTCATAGTGGCCATTGGTGCTCTGGTCACAATGTGGATTTTTCTTGTTGCTGAATTAATAGCAATTGGATCTTGCCTTGAAGCATTATCTCCAGATTTCCCTCCTCTTGCAGCTATAATATCTGTTGCAGTGGTAACAAGCTTCTATACTACTTTAGGCGGACTTCAAGCGTCAATCCTTACTGACAGGTAAATTATGATAACGTTAATTCGGTCCAAAACCGAACTTGGAAATAAAACATTGCATTTAGTATGTACGTCTTAAAGTTGATACCATATTGCCAATTTTATGAAATAGAATTCAAGGAATAATGATTCTGGTGCTAATCATATCGTGTTATACGGCTGTATTTACTACTGTAAGTTAGTACACATTAATATAATATTATGCTATCTTTGTTGTGGCACATCATTATGGACTAATCTGTTTCTAATTTAAAAATTAATGTTTTAGGTCGCACCTCACATTGATTCCGCAGCTATGACCGAAGGATTTTCTTGGAATTCAGAGGTATATACCGTATTTTCCGAATTAATTCACCCTGTTCAAAATAGTTGACCCCCCTCCTCGAAATAATTGACCATCCTATTTTGTATAGTGGGAGGTGATATGACATACTAGTATACACATACTTGAGTATTTGCGTGTGTAATATTATGATGAATTGGAAATTAGGATTTACTTAGATTATGATAAGTTATTATGCAATCACTGCAGCTTAGCTTTCACGATACCTCAGAAGGTCGTATCCAAATTATGTACAGGTGTTTGCTTTGGCATTTGCACTATCTACATAGGTAAATTTGGGTTTTCGTTTTAGGCGTTTTAACACCCAACCGTTAAAATATACCATTTGGATTTTATATCTCGGTGAAATCGTTATGATTTTTGCGAAAATTTGGGGGTTAATTTTTTGAATATTATATTATTCCATATACTACATGCATTTTAAGCTGCAGCTATAGTATGGTGATAGTAAAGATAGTAATCTGAAAATTAACCCCATACGCGAAAATCATTATAGATTTCAAAGAAGGAATATCCGAGTACTACCTATTTCAAATAATATAAATCTGCATAATACAGGGCCTTGTGGCGGGACTAGCTCTTATTGTGTCTTGCGTTTTTGTTGAGATGTTGAATCAAGCTACTTGGCAAAGGGTAAAATAAGAAACTATTTGCACATTATTGTGGCGACATTAACGTATTAATTTAATGTTCTGTAAACTGTATCCACAGGTTTATGCTTCAAAAGACGACAGAAATTTAAGAATCGGTTTTGGATTAGGAGTCTCTCTTAGTTTCACAGCTATGATAGTATTTGGTTTAGCAGGTAACCGTATTTTATCCAAAAATTGCAACATTTTTGATATCCTGGTTCAATTTAAAAATTTTATGGCGCAGGGAGCTTTGCTAAAGCAGCGAATATTTCTGGATACATTTCAATGGGCGAAGGTGAAGAGTACCAATCTCTATTTCTCCTTCTGGCTAAATTGCCAAATGTTTGGCACATTTTCACGGTAGTAATGGGTACAGGGTTAGTAGCCTCAAGTATTGACTCTTTACAAACGGGTATCTCGGCAATGATAGCAAGTGACTTGATCAAGAAAGGGAAGTCATTGAATTGGGCCCGACTGCTGTGCTTTATAGTAAGAAAACAATAATATCCATGAAAGCTAACTTAAATTACAAAATACGAATATTTAAATATGTAATTAATCGTTTCAGTTGAATATTCCAGCCGTTATTGTAGCTTCATCCAACCCACCGTCAATATTAAAAATCTTAACCGCCGGAAATGTGGTTTCAACAGCTGTAAGAAAAATAGTGTTAACCAAAATAGCTTATATCTCAAATTTATTTTCCTTAATGTGCTCAATGGATATTGTGAGGGTCGGTCTTAATTGGCCTTTAAAATATATTCTTTTTGACCGAAGGTAGATTCTGCCTCTTCTGTTCGGTGTCTATGTGTTTTTAATGAGAATGAATTTTGGATGTTATTTTGTGGAGTTTTAATCTTTATTGCTTTTAGAGTTTAGAATGTGATTGTTTGTGTTGTGCGTTTCGTAGTCCCAACTTGATTCCTCTGGCTCCGCTCCCGACCGACTGCCTATCAGGTCAGTTTTACTGGTTGTTCCTCCTTGGTTCTCCGTTGTCTGTCGTGGCTCTCCGTTATCTTCTTGCTGGTTCTCCGCTGGTCCTCCGTTATCCCTGATGTGTTCGCTGGTTCTCTTGTCGCCCCGTGTCTGGATTATTGTGTGTCTCGAGTGCCTAGTCTCCTGTTCTCTCGTGCCCTGTATCGGGTGTCTTGTCGTTGTCGTCTCTCAGTGTCCCTCTTCTCTGTTCTCTGTCGTCAGTCCTCTGTCGTTGTTCTTCTTATGACGGGCCCCTTATATACCCGTAGCCGACGCCTTTTCTAGATGTTTGTACCCTTTTCTCATTGGCTGTCTTGCTTTAACCATCTCCGGCCAGCGCCCGTCCTGTTTATTCTATAGGATGTGGGTACCGCAATATCCTGATGTGTCATGTGTGTGTTTCACATAATTGTTATTTTCTAACAATAATTATTTCTAAGTAATGTGATAATGACTAATTGCTTATTCAGCCCATGGTCATCACACTACCCCTTCTTATTCTGAATTTTCAACTACAGGGGAAAATTAAGATTAAAGAAATGACCATGGGCCCTAACTTAGGCCACTTGATGATAAATTGAACAGAGTAACAAGTATTGAGGTGAACAATGGTTAAAAGTAAACGTGGTACAAAAAATCGGACTACCCCCAATTCTGGCTATGGGTCCAGGGAAAACCTTATCTACAAACATAAATGATGAAGGAACAAAAACCTGGCCGGGTGTCCGGATATAAATCCTAACTTAATTGACATGTTTGACTATGAACAGTAAAAAGAAGGTAATTCTTACAAATGGGGGTGAAATAAAGATTACAAGTATGTTCGAATTATAACATCTTAGATCCATAACAGTTCTGGTGGTGGTATTAACGCTGTCTTCCTCTGGTATTGCATCGTGGTGGCTATGGAGTTGATGAGTGTCCATTGTGGGCTAGCGTCCTCCGGATATTTTGAGGTGTTGTAAGAGGTGAATGCCTGAAGAGAAAGTTAGATAAAGGAGAGTGCATTAATCGGAGTTCGTGAATATAACATGGCAAGGCATAACAATAATAATATGACTCATGTTGGTAGTTTCTCATTTCACTATCTAAGCTGCCATATCTATCTATCAACTGCTCTATGTTTTGGTGGATATCGGAGAACGGGTACCCGGAATCTGAAAAAAGAAAGGGAGTCTCAAGGTTTTTCATTAAAAGCTAAATGTTTAAGCGGTTTGTTTTGTTACTTTGTAAGAGCTTCCCAAGCGTTTGTTGAGCATTTGCGCTGAAGCGATAGCTTCTTAGCTGTGCTTTTAGGCTGCAAGCCGCTAGGCGGTTAATTAGCAATAAGCAATAAGTTAGTTTGGTTTAATGTATAGATATCGGTTTCAAGCATTGTATTATTTTGGCGTATCGCGGGATTCACAGAGCGGCTGCTCTGGTCTTCGCAATCTTTATTGACGGTGCACGTCTTAGTCGGAGTCACAGAGCGGTTGCCCTGGTCTTCGCAATCTTTATTGACGGTGCACGTCTTAGTCGGAGTCACAGAGCGGTTGCCCTGGTCTTCGCAATCTTTATTGACGGTGCACGTCTTAGTCGGAGTCACAGAGCGGTTGCCCTGGTCTTCGCAATCTTTATTGACGGTGCACGTCTTAGTCGGAGTCACAGAGCGGTTGCCCTGGTCTTCGCAATCTTTATTGACGGTGCACGTCTTAGTCGGAGTCACAGAGCGGTTGCCCTGGTCTTCGCAATCTTTATTGACGGTGCACGTCTTAGTCGGAGTCACAGAGCGGTTGCCCTGGTCTTCGCAATCTTTATTGACGGTGCACGTCTTAGTCGGAGTCACAGAGCGGTTGCCCTGGTCTTCGCAATCTTTATTGACGGTGCACGTCTTATTCGGTCATCGAAGTGCAATATTTTAAGACGCTGCTCGTCGTATCAACAAAGTTTGACTTTTCGTATAAGCATGGTTGTAATAAATATGTAATTATTAATTTATTCACTTATCTTAACCAAGTGGATATACCATACACATGTTGGCGGTGTCACCACATTCGGCCGATATCCAACCAATTATTCAAGTCTCTATGAACTTAAGGAAGGAAATCTTACTGCTTTTCTAGTATGTTATTAAGCTTTGGTTTAAAGTGGTGATTTCTAATCAAGAAGAAACCATTGTCCTGGGTGTCTCTCAAGTGAGTACGGCTTTATAAGCTAATCAATTCGTTTCCGTTCCCTATGTATAGTTAGCGAAATTGCTAGTCTGTCTTATCTTAAGTTACAGCCGGGACAAATTCTAAGAATCCCATTCCCTACGAAAAGTTTATCGCATGATTATGAGTTGAGTAAATTATTGAGTTACATGTATTTTCATAAACCTGTGCACAGTCCTCTTTCTGTGGAATTTTATGAAAATTGTGAATGACAAAATGCGATAATTTTCACTAAAGAGCTTGTTAACTAAATATGCGCTTTATTTTTAAGTTATTGTTGTTTGGTCTTATGCGTGAGAGGATTAATTGTAATATTCTTCGACGTAATTTTCTGGTCATTTTCTGGCGTTCGTTTTATGCGCAAAACTGTTTTCTACATCATAGAGGTAATTGATTTATAAAGATTTTATTTATCATTGAGTCAAGGAATGTTATCCTAAAAAGGTTTTATGTACTAAATCCTTGTAATTCTTCTAGATTGGTTGTTTGCCTTGGTGGTTACATTTCTGGTTGAATAAGGAAGTACTCTCTGCAGTCATAGATAATGGTAAGTGAAACATAAATTTTCAGTTACGCTCATAATTGCCTTTATCAGTGTTATGTTTCTTTAAAAATTTTCCCTTTTCCTTTTTATTTTACTGTAGAATTCAAGGAGCGAATTATCGCGTACTCTGGTGGGTGGGGTTTGGCATGTGAAGCCCTCTACGGAAGATTTGCGAGACCTCACTCGCTTATCACGCCAGCTGGAGGAGCTGAATGGAGATGGCCCTGGGTTCTGCGTATTGGAAATCGCTTCACAATCTGGCGTCTTTCCAGAGGCATGTCCTTCCGGTCTGCAGATACCGGTTAGTTGTAATTATGTAAAAAGGTATAACGATTGTAATATTGTGGTCACCGAACTAAAGAACGAGGTAACCAGCTATGAGGATTTGTCTATAATTTCCTCAAGAGTAAACAGGGTAGTTCCTGATACTAATCCTAATGTTTATCGCTTTCTAAATGGGGAGACAGTTTGTTATCGTTCGTTGCCCTCTACTAGTAAGACCGTGGCTATCCCAGCCGATTATTTAGAGGTTCAATGCCCTAATACAATAAATTCTGTTCGGGGAACCGGTCATTCTAATATCTCCTATTATTCTTTGGTTAAGGGGCTCCTAGAGTTTTTAAGACTATAGCCCGAAGGGATGTACCGGTTCTCGAACGTTTTGCACTGGACCATTTACCCATTGCTGATAATGTATGCTCCAACCCTCTCTCCCATGAGGGTTGGTTCTTGCAGGATCCTTATTTTTCTGAGGCAAACGTGGCCGTTTATACTGCCCGTTTGGATATGAAAAGTGTGTTAGTAACTTTCCCAGGAAATTATGTCTGGGGTTCCAGTGAAGGTATGAACATGACGGCACGAAGGATGTCCCGTCTGTTCTATTTATCGCTCTAATTTTTACTGGTAATTTCTGCTCGTGTCGTCACCCTGATGACATTCTAAGTAGTAAAGTCGATGAGAGGTTGGACTCTGAATACAACTCTCAAGCCGTCGTGGCACTTGTGGCAGACCTTACGGTCTATTGGAAATCCCTTAGCCCTGAGGCAGGTGGATCCAATGGTTACTAAGATGAAAATGGTTTCAAAGATTTTGAAACTATTCGTGACTTGTTGGATTCACTGGCTTTGGAATGGGAGAAGGAGCTGCCCAGAAGCAGCTGTGTCTCCGTTCTATTTGAGCCGGTGACTCCCGAAATCCGGGCTGTTTCGCCAAGTGAACCTGTGGCTTCGACTTCTACAGCCCTACATATAAATTCACGGCCTGTTTCGAGTACAACAGACGTAATACCACACTGTTCTGTACTCGAGGTGGCTGGCGAAGTATCCCAGGAAAACGAGATGCAAACGCTTGCCAGTGAGGATTCAGAGGATACCTCTGATGAGGAATATGTCCCCAGCAATTTGGGGTCCTCCTCTGAGAGTGAGGAGGAGTCAGAAGTGGGGGTGTGCAGGTTTCCTCCGGAGAGGGTAAGGTTGAATACGCGAGCGGATTGCTTCTCTGCGGCCTACGTATGATAGCCCGAAACCTAAAGCGTCACCGTATGAGTGGCAATTGTAAGCCGCTCCGGGTGCCTGTAGTTAGGTTGCAGAGAGTAGCTGTTCCCGTCGCGAGGAGTGTGGATGCTGTGTCTCCACAATCGGCATCAGATGCTTCCTCAGCTCCGCCGGTGGTCGGAGTAGAGGAGGGTCCTATTGAAGTTAACTCCCTAAATGTTGGAGACGTTTCTCCCAGTTTAATGGCTGTGTTGGCAGACGAATTGCTTCAACAGCCGGTTTCTCCCTTTCCTAGTGAGGCTAGCGGATCCCAATGGGGACTGTTAGGGCCCTCCAGATTGGAGGTTTCCCCTGAGGGTCAATGGTCTGACCCGGGAGAAGTAGTGAACCCTGCTGACGATAACCTATTGTCTTCCGTGATTTTGTCTGCGTTAAATGATTTGATGGAATAAGGTTTTACTCTAAAAATTGTTTACGTCTGAAATTAATATGCCATAACTGTTTTACTAATGATTATGTTGTAATGAGGTTATGTACGTTTATCAATGAGTTTTGTACCTTGTTATAAATGATCACCCTACCATGAGTCATGAAAATAAATAAATCGAATGTTTTAAAAAGACTTAGCTTTGGTGTTGTAGTATTCTTATTTGGTTTACTGTTTGCAGGCTTCCATAATTGCGGAGTGAGTTTCATAAGTTGCTCCATAATCATATTATCGTTGTCACTGATTGTTATTGTTTCACATTCATGTCGGAGTTCATAATGGTCACTTTTCAAAGTTGGTTCACTTAGTCACTGAAAATGTTCGAAATATCAGGGGAATTTTGTGACACGAATGTGTCCCCCTCCCTACTAGGGGAAGAAAAGAAGCACGATCAACCGAAGAAAAGGCTCCGAGTCCGCGCCATGTGAGGGTCGGTCTTAATTGGCCTTTAAAATATATTCTTTTTGACCGAAGGTAGATTCTGCCTCTTCTGTTCGGTGTCTATGTGTTTTTAATGAGAATGAATTTTGATGTTATTTTGTGGAGTTTTTAATCTTTATTGCTTTTAGAGTTTAGAATGTGATTGTTTGTGTTGTGCGTTTCGTAGTCCCAACTTGATTCCTCTGGCTCCGCTCCCGACCGACTGCCTATCAGGTCAGTTTTACTGGTTGTTCCTCCTTGGTTCTCCGTTGTCTGTCGTGGCTCTCCGTTATCTTCTTGCTGGTTCTCCGCTGGTCCTCCGTTATCCCTGATGTGTTCGCTGGTTCTCTTGTCGCCCCGTGTCTGGATTATTGTGTGTCTCGAGTGCCTAGTCTCCTGTTCTCTCGTGCCCTGTATCGGGTGTCTTGTCGTTGTCGTCTCTCAGTGTCCCTCTTCTCTGTTCTCTGTCGTCAGTCCTCTGTCGTTGTTCTTCTTATGACGGGCCCCTTATATACCCGTAGCCGACGCCTTTTCTAGATGTTTGTACCCTTTTCTCATTGGCTGTCTTGCTTTAACCATCTCCGGCCAGCGCCCGTCCTGTTTATTCTATAGGATGTGGGTACCGCAATATCCTGATGTGTCATGTGTGTGTTTCACATAATTGTTATTTTCTAACAATAATTATTTCTAAGTAATGTGATAATGACTAATTGCTTATTCAGCCCATGGTCATCACAATATAAATCAAAATTATTTCAGATAGGGCCAACCGTATTTTTAGGATTTTCGCCATGGATTACTTCAAATGGAGTTCTGAGTGGAGTTGTATGTGGATTATTTTCTGTATATGCCATTGGATGGTGGAGGGTTGGATCATACGACGGTAAAAATAAAAAAGTCTGCATATCGCATATGTGAATTTTAATTATCAATTATTTATGCTGATTTAGGCCTCACGTGGTTCCTGTTTCCAAATGGTTACAATTGGGAATGCCTTCTTACGTTTGTTGTGGAAACTGCAGTAGTTATTGTGAGTATACAATAATTAAATAATTAATTAAATATTTCACATTTCTAATGAGGATCTGAATAATTATTTCCTATTTGGATTTCAGATAATGTCATTTCTAGTGTCTTACGCTGAATATCGATTTCGTCCACAAGTTTTTACAAAACAAGAAGAACGCTTCAAAACTTTGCACATAAATAACAAAAAAGTAACAGAAACAAACTCAAATAGCGACACTATTTATAGCAGCAATAAGTCGGCAGTTGGCTTACATACGTCTAAAAATGCTTTAGTTTGATTAAAGTTTAATATTGCTAAAGTATGTAAAATCTTGTCTTTGACATTCCAAACTATTCTAATACTTACAATTTTACATTTTACCAACCTAAAAATAATTAAGTTTTTTCAATACTTGAGTAAATTATGCAGTTATTTTTAACTGTTAGACATACTCATGAATAAAAATTATTAAACCAATTAATCTGACCACTGAAGCCGCTTAGTATAGTTTCAATCCAATAATAACACCATCAGGGCCCGTATTGAATAACACCACCCAATTTATTGTAAACCCATCGCAGAAGTAGTTAATATTTGATCGCATTGTCCATCGGGAGTCACATTTGAAACAATTTTCAAGTTTGAGAAGCTAGAACTAATTACATTTCCATCTACACTTTTGAATTAAGTTTACAAGAAGATAACTAGAAAATATAGGTCTAGATTATTTACATGGTTGGAAATTTAAAAGCAATTTCTACTTAGTATCTACAGTAAAAATATTAAAATATCCGCCCTAATACTTTTATGCTGATTATGTTGCCCTAGTTCTGTAAAACTGTTTAAACTGTGTCCATTTAGATTATACTGTTACTAAAAGAACTTTCTCCCTCATTTTACACTACACTGTTCAATAAACTAAAATAGTGAAAACAGCGTAGACTAAGAAGTTTGTTTTCTGACGCATTTTAATTTCTGACTATATTTCTTCAACAAATATTCCATCATAAAATCACCTACGTAAAACAATCGCGCAAAAAATAAGACTAAAATGGCAAATCTAATATCGAGGTTTATATTATTAGTATTTAACTCGTGCATTATTAAATGTCATTTGGAAATAAAAGGATTGGATACAATTATTGATGCATTCTCTTCAAAATCTATTGTTTCTATTGTTTGTTATGATGAAATACCGCTCATTTCTCATTTCGGTGTTAATGCAGGTCCAATATTGATTGTGAAAATCCGAGACAATCAACCAAGAACTCTGTTGGAAGATCGTAAATGGGTACTTCTGTACACTAGAATTGTTGTGAGTGTTAACTCTAAGGCAACTGGGAATATAGATTACTTTGACGAAAGATGCCGAGCACGTATGCCTTTAAAATATGATTTAACTGTGAAAAAACTAAAATCTTGTCGTGAGAATTATGACTAAATAGTAATTAAGCTGAAAATTGCTAAAAAGCTAAGGCAAAATATTAATAATGAAAATATTATTATTATGATAGCTGGATGATTGGCAGGAATAATGCGTATGAGTCAGTATGGACGATTCTCTATGCTAACTTAAAGATAGATAAGCTTCAGGTTAGGTGAGGAATGAGAGGTACACAAAACACATGAGACTACAGGGTGTAGCAAGAGGAACGGATATTATTTGTTCGTTGAAGAACTTTGACAAATAATATAATACAATGACTCTAGCTACTATTATTACTAACTACTAACTAAATACTAATTAACTAACTAACTTAACGACTAAAACCTAATCTTAAATATATCGAAGAATGACATACGACTAGTTGGCTAGTGCAACTTCACGTATGATAAGTATTGGGGTGACCCAATCAGATTGGCGAAAGCAATCTCCAAATACAGCCGATCTAGTATCGAAAGATACTTCAGGCAACAGAGACGGATCCTCAGAGTTGTCAAGCAACTTACTGGATAGCTTCTGATCTCGACTAAAGGAGCTCGAAGGCTTTTATACCCTTCGAGATCCTTTGTCTTTTGACCCGGACTAATTAGATGCAAGTCCCTCGTTATTATTTAACTTTTGAGGGATTAAGCAGCAAATATTATATACGGGCTCTTATGGCCGAATGCTGCTTGCATCTCGTTGACCCTTAATTTCCCTAAATACTATTTAGGAAAATTAAGTGAAAGGACTTTTGTGAGTAACGGGACTTTTTGACAAAAGACAATAGGGATTAGGTAAGTATCATCTAGTTTTTTAGTTACATAAATATAACTATAGCTAGGTAGGTGCATAATACATTCTAACGGTACTTTAGGCATGCACATAATAAACAAACTAAGCTCTGGGTGCTGCTCTATGCGCATTAGCATAGACAGCTCCAGATTAAATCAAATAAGTACAACCACACACGGTTGTACCTTATATAGCCCCCCACCGAAAAAAGCGACATCTATTGTCGTTGCAATTTGGCTTGCTCTTGTCTTCTTTTCATGCGACTGAACCAACATCTTGGGGCTTTCTCGTACGGGCACTCAAAACGAAAATGCCCAGGCAGATGGCACTTGAAGCAATTTAGAACAATTTTTCCATCCCTGGATTTTCGAAGACGTTTAATTTCTAAGACCTTCCTTGGAGGTTCCTTCACTGGCGGAGAGTTTGCGATTTGGATTGTTAAATCGGGCGGTGTACTCTGTGATGCTGGAATTTCAAATGATTTGTCTTCGGAACTGTGGCCACAAGTTTCCGAATCGACATCATTTTTCAAAGCGACAGCAAGAGCCCAATCGAAGAGAACTGGATCCAAAGTAATGCGAAGAGTAACTCCACAGGTCGGATGGTCCTTCGGGTTTGGTGGAAGATATTTGGCTAGTTCCGGACATAACCCAAGGCAAGTGCGACGAGTAGCTTCAAATTCAAATTGTTGAGCTAGTAGTCGTGCATAATACGGAATCGCAAGCATTTGAGTACGAACTCGGTGGAAGAAATCACGATAATGTTCGAACTTCTGTTGTTCCCAATTAATAGGAGTATCCATCTGGATTTTAATTAGAAGTAAACTAGTGATTATGACGATTAATTAACTTAAATTAAATTTTACAAGGGCGACAAGGTATGTAGGAATTCTGCGCAGAGTTACATGGACCTTGGCCGAACATATAATTCCTCAACTTACAATAATATCCTTAAAAATTGTAAACAGTGTTGGGTCTATCAAAATATGGTTTAAGATTCATGGTGTTGTGTATTCCTCTATTTTCACCAGTGAAAACGTCAATTAACTCATAAGTTAAATCAGTGACTACTTTGGTTACTCGATAAGGACCGATAAATCTAAACGCAAATTTCTTAACAAATTTTTTATCTTTGTTTGACAAGTAGTGGGTTCTGAGTAGAACTAAATCACCTAACTTGTATGAGACAGGTTTATGCTTTTTATTATAATGAACAGCTTGACTAGCTTGTGCTTTTGTCATGTTAGACACGGCTACGTCATAGACACGTTTTAACCTAGAAATTAATTCATTTTTATATACAACACGTGACTCTATGACTTCCTCGCAATCATCTTCTAACCAATGATCGATAGGCAGTTTAAGCTCGCGACCAAATGTAAGCATAGCCGGTGAAAAACCTGTTGTATCACTAATTGCAGTACGTAAAGCTAACGCCACCATATTAAGGTTTTCATCCCATTTGTTATGCTGCTTGCTAATATATGATGAAAGAATTGCCCTAATATTACGATTGACTCGCTCTACTATATTACTCTGCGGATGATAAGTAGTGGTGTACTTATGTTTAATTCCCCAATCTTTGCACATATTATCTAAGTCTTTGGAACGAAAATTTGTAGCATTATCAGACAACAGAGCGTTTGGTGCACCGAAACGAGAAAAAATTTGTTGCTGTAATACGTCCATGACTTTGCTAGTTCTAGCGTCAACTAAAGGAAAAAGTTCGACCCATTTAGTGAAATGATCGACTACTACCAATAGCTAGGGTGTTTCTACGAGCAGTTCTAGGAAATGGACCCATCATATCTATTGCCAAGAGTTCCCAAGGACCTCTTGTCACTGTGCTTTTCAGTTGACCAGCTGGTAACTGATTTGGTGTTTTAACTGACTGACAGATATGACAAGACCGAACGTACTGTAGAATATCTTCATGCATACCGAACCAGAAAACTCTTCTAAGAATTTTTAGCAAGGTCTTTCTATAACCTAGATGACCCGATCCAGGAGCATCACGGAAATACTCGAGGATGGCTGTGCGTAAATCAGTTGGGATAAATGGATAAAGAATTCCTGTCTTATTTAACCGACCGAAAATACCATTTCGAATTTCAAATCCTTTGGGCAGATCAGCTATTAATGCTTGAGTCTCAGGGTCAGCTTTTTGGGCAGCGCGCAATGAGTCAACAGTAATGGTGGGAGTAAAAGTACAGAGGAAGGGAATTGAAACTTTAGTTGGAGTATACATTTCGTCTTTAAATTCCTCTTCTTCTGGCTCGCCAGTTGCTGCTCTACTTAAAGCGTCTGCTACTAAATTATGTCTGCCAGGAATATGGGTAATTTGGGGTTGGAATTCTTGTATTTGTAAAGCCCATCGCATGAATTTTGAATTTACCGATTTCATTTTATTTAGCCAGGTTAGAGCTTTATTGTCCGTTTGCAATTGGAAAACTTGGCAATCCAAGTAAGTTTCAAACTTCTTTAAAGCCCAAACTATTGCTAAGCATTCCTGCTCACATGCATGGTAATTTTGTTCACCTGGGCTGAGGGAACGTGAAGCAAAGGCTATTGGTCTTTCTTTACCGTCTGCTGTAGATTGAGATAGACAAGCGCCTAATCCCTCTTTACAAGCATCGGTTCTTAAAATGAATGGTCTAGAAAAATCAGGAAATGCCAGAGTAGTAGCGTCACATATCAGAGTTCTAATTTTGTCAAAAGCGTTCTGTTGCTCTGCTCCCCAAACGAACTTTACAGATTTCTTAAGCAATTTAATTAAATGAAAAGTTTCTTTGGCGAAATCTGGAATAAAGTGTCTGTACCAAGAACAGAGACCGAGAAATCTTTTGACACCCTTAGCATTCTGAGGTCTGGGGTAACTTCTAATTGGTTCAATCTTTTCAGGATTGGTTTGGACGCCCTCAGGTGTAATAACAAATCCGAGATATTTAACTGAGGTTTTGCCAAAACAACATTTGTCAACGTTGGCAGTAAACCCAGCGTCAGCTAAAAGCTGGAAAACTATTCTAAGATGTTCTAAATGTTCCGTCCAAGTCTGACTGTAAATTTTTAAATCGTCGAGATAAGAATCCGCGAATTTCCCTCTGCATGGCGCTAAAACTTGGTTCATAATTCTTTGGAAAATTCCAGTAGCTGTTTTAAGACCAAAAGGCAAAAATTTAAATTCAAATTTCCCTGGTTCGCAAATGAAAGCAGTGTATTTAACTGAGTCAGGGTGTAATTTGATTTGCCAATAGCCTTTCTTCAAGTCAATGGTGCTGATAAAATTCGCATTTCCTAGCCTATGAATAAGTTCTTGGATATTCGGAGTTGGAAATGGATCTGCAGCAATTTTGCTGTTTAACTGTCTGTAGTCAATACAGAATCTAAAATCGTCTCCTTGTTTACAAAGATTTACTGGAGAACACCATTCGGACTTAGAAGGTTGGATTATTCCTAATTCTAGCATTTGGTCAACGTGTCGCTGAATTGCTTCACGTTTGACCTGGGAAACTGGGTACGGTTTCATGGCAACTGGAGTTCCACGTGCTATAATTTCTGCTTCTGCAAATTTATAAGTTCCGATCTTTCCAGAAAAGACTTGGGGAAAAGTTTTAATTAAGGTATCCAATTCTTGTTCTTGGGTTGGATTTAAACCTTGCAAGGCACATAAAAAATTTTGGTTGTATAGGGAATATGATTGCCTTGGCTTTTTCTTGAAAATAAAGGATCCGGTATCAGGATCTAAAAGAATGCTGGAAAATCTCATGAAATCCCATCCAAGTACTATTGGACATGGCAAATTTTTCAAGATATGGAAATTGAAAGTGAAATTTCTACTAGCTAATTTTATCCGTAATTTACAAGAACCCAAAGTTTTTACTTTAGATAAATTTGCTAAATTTACTTCCTTAATTTCAGGGGGATTTAATTTTAAATTTAAAGATTGAAATGTGGATTCATCGATAAAAGTGTGGGATGATCCAGTGTCAAATAAAGAAATGTAACAATTATTTTCTATATTTACAAGAACTTGTGGAATTTCTTTGGAAGCAAATAAATGAGTGAGAGTGGCTTCCTCAGTCTCACTGCTCACTTGTTTTCCGATTTGGAATTTTTTTGATTTTGGGAACCTTGATCCCCTTGAGTTTTCGCTTTACGTTCTTCGTTTCTCAGTCTTTTGCGACACACTTCTATTCTATGCCCAAATTTACGGCAGTACGCACATCGGTCAATATCGCTCGACGATGTGGCTGACTGATCATTAGATTTGTCCAAATTACCAGAAGTCGGATTCTTAGTAGTTTGATTGGCCGATTGGTCACTATGCTCCTTCGAACTACTAGAATTTGAAGACTGGAACTTATTCAAGTTCTTCTGGAATTTTTCGTTTGGCAATGGTTCAGATTCATTGCCTCTTAAAAGCTGTTGATTGCGCGCTGCGCGACCCTTATTAAGATCTGCGACAATTTCACGACCTTTGACAATCAACTCAATTAAGTTGGTATATTTATGCTGTCTAAGCATGGGAGCAATTTCATGAAGACAAGAATTAATGATTCTATCAACTATCTTATCCTTGCTAATGGTTGGATCTATCTTTTTGTAAAGAGAATTTATTTTCCAACAGAAAGTTTCAAATGCCTCGTTAAATTGTTGCTTGGTATTAAAAAGTTGTTGTGTCATGACATCATGACTTTGACCAGACTTATAGTACGATGTGAAACTGGTTTTAAAATCATCCCAGTCTGTGCATGACGCTTTTGATTCGCGCCACCAATTTCGCACATCAGAATTATTTTCAAAAATTCTGCTGATCATTGGCAGTCTGGATGAGTCAGGGACTCCTTTCCAAGCAAAATATTCCTCAAGCTCCAAAATAAAAGATTCTGGAGTTGATTCCGAGGAATTAAACTTAGGCAACGGAATATTTGTTGTTGTGTCTACAACTACTGTTGGTCCCCCTGTTGCCCCAGCTGTGGCGCCCGAAGAGCCTCCGAGGCCAGCTGCTGCCTTTTTAAGAAGTTTAATTTCGTTAATTAATGTAGTCTGATCCGTTACTAATTTAGCATTAGCATTCCTCAAGGAAACTAATTCTACTTTGAGATCATTAATGGCCTTTTCCAATTCGTCATTAGTTGGAGTAGTCATTTTGGATCTGGTAGTTGCCATAAAATTTTACCAATAGAAATTATTTTTAAATTTATTAAATCGATTTTCATATTTTAAAATTGAATTTTTGTGTTTCAGGTTGCTATTTTACCCACTAAACCTTTGTTGGACACGGTGTGCTAAATTTCTCAGCAAAAACTATCTGTCTCCCAGTATTTAAGTAAAAATTTTCGGGAAAAATTTCTGTCAGGCCCTGTATGAATTCTTAAATTTTGGGACAGTACTTTTCTTAGGCACTGTACAATTTTTTTTTAAATTTTTGGAAAAACTTTTGTTAGGCACTGTACGATTTTTGGAAAATGTTTGGAAGAATTTATTAGCCACCGTGTATTTATTTGTTCAATATTTATGTTGAATTTTATGCAAAATGGGAATAAAAATAATTTCTATGTGTATTTTATTATTTATGGTAAACTACTTCTAAGGAAAAATCATCCGTGCGTGGTTTTTAATAAGGAGCCATTAACTATAAGCAAGAAAAGGCATTTTAAATTACCAATTTAGTCATAATTTTATACGGGGAGCCACTAATATGACTAAATAGTAATTAAGCTGAAAATTGCTAAAAAGCTAAGGCAAAATATTAATAATGAAAATATTATTATTATGATAGCTGGATGATTGGCAGGAATAATGCGTATGAGTCAGTATGGACGATTCTCTATGCTAACTTAAAGATAGATAAGCTTCAGGTTAGGTGAGGAATGAGAGGTACACAAAACACATGAGACTACAGGGTGTAGCAAGAGGAACGGATATTATTTGTTCGTTGAAGAACTTTGACAAATAATATAATACAATGACTCTAGCTACTATTATTACTAACTACTAACTAAATACTAATTAACTAACTAACTTAACGACTAAAACCTAATCTTAAATATATCGAAGAATGACATACGACTAGTTGGCTAGTGCAACTTCACGTATGATAAGTATTGGGGTGACCCAATCAGATTGGCGAAAGCAATCTCCAAATACAGCCGATCTAGTATCGAAAGATACTTCAGGCAACAGAGACGGATCCTCAGAGTTGTCAAGCAACTTACTGGATAGCTTCTGATCTCGACTAAAGGAGCTCGAAGGCTTTTATACCCTTCGAGATCCTTTGTCTTTTGACCCGGACTAATTAGATGCAAGTCCCTCGTTATTATTTAACTTTTGAGGGATTAAGCAGCAAATATTATATACGGGCTCTTATGGCCGAATGCTGCTTGCATCTCGTTGACCCTTAATTTCCCTAAATACTATTTAGGAAAATTAAGTGAAAGGACTTTTGTGAGTAACGGGACTTTTTGACAAAAGACAATAGGGATTAGGTAAGTATCATCTAGTTTTTTAGTTACATAAATATAACTATAGCTAGGTAGGTGCATAATACATTCTAACGGTACTTTAGGCATGCACATAATAAACAAACTAAGCTCTGGGTGCTGCTCTATGCGCATTAGCATAGACAGCTCCAGATTAAATCAAATAAGTACAACCACACACGGTTGTACCTTATAGAATCTTGGTTATGACGTTCTTCTTTCAAACCAAATACCAAGTTATCTTTTTGTACGAGGAAACATACTTCCCAGTAAAACATTTGCCTTCATATTAATTGTTCACGACGAAATAGAATGCTCATTTCAATACAAAAATATTCAACTACTATGTGAATCTTGCTTGGTAGAATCCGAATGTCGTCACAATGAACAAAAATGTACTCCTTTATTATTGGAGATGGACTTTGACTTAATTTCAGATGAAATTGTATTTACTTTGATGAAGCACATTGATGCATATCGGTATAAGCTACCGGACTCTTTACAATTTCTGGATTCAACTGGAATAATCACATGGCAGAATATTTCCAAAAGAGTAACAAAGAAATTTCTCCTTTTATGCCACTAAAGAATCAATCTGTAGATTTTGATTCTACAATTATTAGTCTAATTTTAAAGGATAAATATGGTTTAGAATTTACTCATGACGATTTGTTGCCCAAGTCGAATGAACTTCTACCAAATTTTGTAGCATTTCGTACAATAACTGGAGAAACAGCTTGGAATTTCGTCACGTGTTCTGGAAATGAAGAAATACTCAACTGGAAGATATACGTCAGTCCTTATGATAAAGTATGTTGGGCTTTTATTTGTCTTTCGATTGTCGTCATTTCTGTAATTATTTTTTGCCAATTGACCACCCGAAGAAATTCCAGAGGAGAAAACATTAAAACATTGCTTCAACTAATATATTGTAATGGTGCTGTCCTATTAGAGCAAGGAGTATCGCTTGGAACAAGAAAGTGGAAATTAATACTAACTTTCGGTGTTTGGATAGTTGTGGGAGTAATCTTAAGCAACGCTTATAAATCCATTATTGTCAGCGAAATGAGTTCACCAAAAAATAACAAAATTATTTACACTGAACTTCAAGATTTGGAAAAATTTGTCATTATTATTCCCGACTTTGCTTTTGTGGCAGCGGATTTAGTGTATCCAAGACTAGAATTAAAGGATAGAAATTTTGCACATTCAGCTCATGGAGTTGCTAGTTTTTTGTGTAATGATGAAACTTTACCTGACACATTAAAGAATATGTTTGAAATTAATAGTTCCGAATATCAATCCTGCCTTAACTATGCTAAAATTCTGCTTGTTAAATTTAAGAAAGGCACTACCAATACAACCCTCGTGCAAGACATTCAAGATGTTATTGATAAAATACGTGCATTAGAGCAACTTATTACGGGGTTTAGTGTCCCATCTAAAATGTTTAGTTCACCTTCTTTCGTGTTCCGCATAAAGATCTACAAAAACAACTATAAGAAAATTGTTGAAAATAAAATGTATAAATACACATTGGAAGCTTTGGGGCAATTCCCCTCAGAATCTGTAATTGTTTCCAAAATCAATAATCAAGAAAACATCAATAATTCTAACATACTTGAATTTTCTCGCGCGGTTTTGGAACGGTGCGATTTGAAAGTAGCGTTTTTGCATACTGACCAATGGTTGAAAATATACGAAAAATATTTATTTACGAATGTTTACTTCGTTCGGGGACGCAAAAGTTTCAGGAAGAGACAAATAAAAATCGATATTCCTCATTCTTTCAGTCAATATTTATTGCATTTCAGGTTAGAGAATTTAATGAGTTCAGGAATTTATTGGTTGTTTGAAGATTGGAATTCTTTCTTTGAAGAACAAGAGGTGAGAACAGAAACTCGATCAAAAAATGCATCGTGGTCGTATGATTTTAAGCAGAAAGATGTAGTTAAAAAGCTTTCGTTTAATGAAACAAATATTATATCACTATGTTACTTTTGTGTTGTATTAATCATATTCTGCCTAACAACTTTTACTATTGAAGTGTTCGTAGTCATTTTAATCTCTATGAAACTCTTACATTTTAACCACTTGGTATAATTATTGGGTAAAATTATGCTTATTCTGCCGTTAATAATCTGATTAACCTTTACCACTTGTAATTAAATCGCGAAATATAAATTACGCTTTTAAATAAAAACAACTACCCAAATTAAAGAAATCTTTAGCAAATATAATTCGAAAATTAAAAGCATTTAATATCTAATATTTACCAGTTTGTCCGTTGTTATTATAAAAATTGTGAGACTATTTTGCATTGACAAAAATATGTCAAAACAACGCATTTACCAATTTTACCAGTAATATTCAGCGTTAGTTAGTACTACCTACTCTAATTTGTAACACAAGAGTTTTCCTTGATCCCAATAAGAATAACAAAAATGTACTGATCTTCCCGGAAGCTGAAAATGTCATTATTTTGATCTCATTAGGATAAAAGTTACTTATTTTTCTTTGTAATAAAGTAATATTTATAGTTGTAAGTAAATGGAAGGCAAATACAGGCGAAGTATCAACATCAACACAATATCAAGGAGGGCAGGTGTTGCTTAAAGGAAAGTTATTGTTTAGAAATCCCATTGCTGTTCATATATGGAAGAGAATTTTGAGGAAGTTGCTTAGCCGTCGCCTCGTTTAGTATATTTATGAATCAATAAAACTGCAACCATCAGACAAAGACATAATATTATTACAATCACAGGACTGCATGCAAAATTTTTAATATTGGTACACATACAGACAGTTTTTAAGTATAAAAGAATAACTATATAAGCCCAGCAGGAAAAGTGTCTAATAATTTGCAGAATCGTCAAGAGTTAAGGAGACAAAGTTGAAAGCTGTAAACAGTATAATAAGATCATGAATATATTAATCTATTGTATTGCGAAATGAAAATGTATATAAATAAACTGCTTTTGTAAGGAACGAAATAAACAAGCCTTTGTACGCTAATTAAAGAATTATTACATCGTATATACTATCATGACTTGTTTAGTTTACAAATAACTTTTTATTCTGTACAATGGTATAGCCAAATTCAATTACAAATTGCAATTGTGCATACTGCATTATTATTGTCTCGCTTGACTTGCTTCATTTGCGAATTATTACTTTATTACCTTTCGTTATAAACGTCGATACCTGTCAACGTAAGTTCTGTGTTGACTGTTGTCCTCTTAGGGCCTACTCTCAAAGCCTAGGTCTTGAGAGATGACTTCCTCGTATAGGCTTAACTTTAGCGGCGAAACCCCATGTCCTTCCATCCTCTCAAAAGCTGTCTACGCCATATACGTACTATATTGGTTTTAGCTAACCATTGGCTATGGCCAATGCCAGAGCAAGGAAAACTATATAGGACGAAAATAGTTCTGCTCTACTCCAGGAAAGAAAACACGAAACATTTATTTGTTCAACAAATGTATGATTACATGCAAAGGGTATACTCAGAGACAAATACTTGGAGTTCTAGTCAAACATTTTACTGCGTAAAACTGATTCGGCTTTGACTTTACATGACTTGTCTGACTTTTAAATCGATGGCCTTCATTTATGTCTGCTTAACATTACAATGTCTCTCTAAGCTGACGATTTCATAGTACTTTGCAGAAGGTAAAGATGGCACATAAAGACATAGACACGAATCACGGAAATGCCTGAAGAACTAAGGAAACTTGTTCAAACAAAAATAATACTTGAGCGAGGGGACGACAAAACTTTAGCTAAGTGAATATGAGTAAATGTAACTTTAGGTTTGTTAGAAGAACAGAAGGGAATATTCTAGAAATGTATTTATCGATCTGTAGAAACTTCAAGTCAGCACACTTGTTGTGTTGAAAAGTACGTTTTAGAAGCATAGGGAATGAATAATGGATTGGCTCAAATCAAAGGCTCAGTATTATACCGTATTCTTGCATATAAAGTGATACAATCCAAACTACACATTTACACATACATATATTTAAAACTGGAAAACTTAGCAACTTCGAAAATTACGTCATGAAATTTGAATTTTAAAAGCATTTCTATAAATTAAATGATAAAAAAGTTATTTAAGTGACTAAATTGCAAAACGATACTCTTTAAACAAGTGAGAAGACATTGCTGGTACCTCTTCAGAACGAGGCTGCAACCGGGGAAAAGTAATTGCCTGTATAGTTTTAACTTTCGTTCCTTTTGATAGTGAAAATTATTCTAGTTTTTGACCCCAATTGTAATTGTCAAAGGCTTACAATAATTCAATTTATAGCTTGCACTCCAGCCCATATTCTATACAGCGAGCTATCTGGAAAGGCCTGACCTTAATATATAATTTACATCGGGATCGCATACAGAAGTCTAAAATGAATATCGAAATAATTAGCAATTTTCTACTTTTTGTTTTGGAGTTGTCTGTTCTTCAAACAACCAACGGTATTCCAGACTTATCATTTTACAAAAATTGCGATTTCAACCTTGTTGTATTTAAAACATCTGTCTGGACGACAAATTTCCTGTTAGCTAATCAAAATTCGCAGCCATGGACGATAATTGCTCAATACAAATATAACTGGAGACGCTTCCCTAGACATGCACCCAACCCACGTGATTTAACTAACAGTGCTTGTAGCGTGAACATTCTTATGGAGCCAGATAAATGGCCTGACTATTTGTTATCGCCATTTTTCGGACAGGAGATTAATCGACTCTCTTCTACATTTATAATGGTCCAAGATAAGAGGAAAGTCGAAACTCAACATCAAAATTGGCAATTAAATCTCAGGTGGGAATTGTCTACTCCGCTCTTTTTGCTGCAGATCGACAACGACACTCACCATTCGGTGATGACGGGACATCTGTACAAAAAAAGAAGATTCGTTGCAGACATAGAGATTAAGGATGAAGATTGGGAAAGAGTTTGGTACTCACTAAATGGACATCTGCATGGAATCAAATTTGCAGAAGTCTACAAAAACTTTCCTTTCGATTATGCCACTTCATGGCCAGAATGCAGGGATTCTGTCTATTCTATGATTAGAAAAGGCGATGTTACTTGTGTCGGTGCATACAGAGCAATGGAAACAATGGCCGATGCGTTAAATTTCACTACAATTTATTCACAAGATTTCAGAAAGTTTAAATCGGATTTACATTATGGACTCATTAATATGTTGGGCACTTATACAGATATCTACGATTACTATGCGTTTAAAACGACATTCATTGAATACTTTGAAGAGGAAATTCCTTTTTACTGCGAGTTATCCCAGAATTTCCACGACGTTCCTCTCTCAGTGTTGATTCAGAATACATTTGATGATTATTGTTGGCTCCTCATCTTCTCCCTTTTCCCACTTTCATTTTTGGTTTTATCTTTCGGGACGACGAAATTCTCCTCAGCAAGAAAATTAGAATGGATGTTGATCTCCTTGGCAGCTATTCTTTTAGACCAGGGAGTTGTCTATAATGGAAAAAGGAGTCTGTTCGTTGTAGTAGCAACCACGGGATTTGCAATCACCACTCTCTATCAAACCTGGATTACAGGTGAAATCATTGCACCCCCAGACAGGAAAATATTCGAGGACTTCAAAGACCTCGTCGAAAATGATTATAAGATGCTATCGATTCAAGACAGACGACTAAAAACTAATAAAACGTACTTATTTGAGAAATATGGAATATTGGGAAAGATGAATTCGAGTGTTCATATTTATGACATTCAAATAGAAAAGCCAACTGGAAACAATTTACAAATAATGTTAAATGTTGTAACCAACTATTCCGTGAAAATTTTTAGTATCGCTGAGAGAAATTATGGAACATATTCCGTACCCAGGATACCTGAATTATTATCAAGGGCTGGACACTGTATGACGACCAAACACGTTGCAAGCACAATCCCAAAACTTTATATATTCTTAGGCTGCTACCGTCACAATTTTCACGCGTATTTCAAACGGATGCAGGAGAAGGGACTTCTCTCTCTTTGGAAAGAACAATTGCAGTATGAATTTTATTTATCATCTATTCAAATCAAGGCAAAAACAAAGTATGATGAAACCCGAGCCGAAGCCATCAACCTACGAATGAAAATTCATACAATTTTTATTTTCTGTGGATATCTTATTTTAGGGTTTTTTATTTCTTTTTGCGTAGAACTTTTTTGGGATAAAATTGTTACTCTCTTTTCTACCTCAAATTGGCTCTTTAGTTTTAGTTGTAGGAGAAATATTGTTAAAACGTTCCGTTGACAATTTTGAGAGAATGCAATACAAAATGAATTCTGAAAGGTACCTACAGAAGTAGTCTTCTAGAGTTTACTGTAATGCCCCATTATTAAATTGTATTCTTATTTCCGAATGTTCACTTTGTTCGAGGGCGCAAAAGTTTCATCAAAAGGCAAATAAAGATCGATGTTACTTATTCTTTCAGTTAGCATTTTTTGCATTTCAGATTGAAGAATTTAATGAGTTCGGGAATTAATTGGTGATTTGAGCATCTTTTGTTTAACGAAACAAATATTACATGGCTATTTTACATATATGTTGTATTAATTATATTATAGTGTCTAATAGCTTTTACCATTGAAGTATTTGTAGTCATTTTAATCTCCATGAAACTGTTGTATTATTATTAGTAGTAAGCGGCCTAGGCATTAATTATCATATCGTAGAAAATTTTCTTTTGAAGCGTAGTGGCCATTTTGATCAAGATTAAGCAAATAATATTATAGCTCTGCAATAAAGTATAACTACTAAATCTATTAACTAATGTTTCCAGCGAAGCCTCTCAAGAATATCCAGATACTCTCGAAAATATAGGTCGGTTATTTACAATTCCGGAAACTTAAAGGACACTTCTAAAAGGACATCCGCCCAAATACTTCCATTATGATGTAGATATAATGTCGCCCCAATTCTGTAAAGTGTTGTTGTTTAGATCAAGATGAAACAAGTAAAAAAAACTTTCTCAATCATTTCAGGTTAGAGAATACTATTGGATGTTTGATATCGTATAATTTCACACTGAAAGATATAGTTAACATTATTTCTCTTAAGGGAACAAATATTATAACAGTATTTTACATCTATGTTAAATTAATCATAATAATATATAACAACTTTTACCAATTATGAATTATGTATACTCATCTTAATTCCCCTGAAACTATTATATAATACTAGTGAACCCAGCAATGGAACGAACCTAGTACACAGATTATTAAACAAATATTATTAATGTGTAAATAAGTAAGTAAAGTTATATTTTTCTCAGTGGATAGTTCTCTAATATATAAGTAGGGAGTTTTTACAGTTGAACATTACAAATTTACACGGCAAAATTTCATATGGTTTTCGGATTAATTCTAGTTTCAAATGAAACTTTCCATTTAACAATGTTCAACTAATATTTAGGGTATATGTAAATGTAAACCCGGTGACAACAAAAAGTGAATTTAAACAGTTTTAAGGCCTATTCTTTACATTTACTTTGGAAGAATGTCATGTATCAGGGCCAAAATTAGGGATCTTTTCTCTGTGCTGAAACCTGACTGCAAAGGAGCCTTAATTTATCTTGAGATATAAATAAAAATTTTGTATAAAGTATTACTTCAATAATTTGCGCCAATTACAATTACATACACTTACAGTCTTACAGTACATAAGCTTCGCTTGTACAACTATTGTCAATAGGGATCCAGGAATTTTCACATCCAAAGTTTTACATCCTGGGGTAGTGAAGTTTTACAACCAGCCACCGCAGTTTTACAACCAGCCACTGCAGTTTTACAACCACACACTACAGTTTTACAACCAGCCACTGCAGTTTTACAACCAGCCACTGCAGTTATACATCCACAAATGGCAGTTTTACAACCTTACATATGTAATAAACTCAAAGTTTGGTGAAACTTAAATAAATGCTTAATAATTATATTAAGACTAAGTTATTGCTCCAAAATTGTGGGAGAGGTTATTGCTCCAAAATTCGCAATAATTGACTATGAAGCGGCCGTAAAAAACGCAGTGTGAAGTATTTCCATCAACACACGTTATGCAGAACGTTTACAATGATCCTTCCTCAGACATCAGTCTTCAAGTTAGATCCCTTTTGGCCCTATCGTTTGTTCCACCATTTGATGTACAGGCAAGATTTGCTGACTTGAGATTGAAGTTACATGATTCACTAAAACCTTTCGTCCAATATGTCGAACAAAATTGGATAGGCACGTGGGACAGACCTTATCAATGTGGAATGTTAATAGTCGAGTGGATGAAAACACCGCGAGAACAACTAACAGTTTAGAGGGCTATCACAACTCTTTGAAGGCAAGATTTCGTTAATATCATCCCACATTTTGGAAGTTTATGGGCCACTTGAGAAATGGACCAACGTACTGGCGTCAAAATTTTCATACTGAATGACTCTCATCAATGGAAAGCGTCTGCATCAGTATACGTAGACATAGATGATAGGTTGAAAAAGACCATGGCAACATACAATACAGTGTATATCACAATTTACTGCCGCTCAATTGCTCATTTGCTAAAAAATCACCACAAAAACAAAGGAAAAAAATTCCCAGCAACAAATTCAACAACTAGGGAAATGTCCTCTGCTAAAGAGTCAGGCTACATATCGGAGAAAGAAAACATAAAACGTCGTAAATTATAAGATTGAATTAACGTTTACATATTACTTATCCTTATTTGACATTGACCATGTTTAACCTTTTTCATTGACTGTTTTCTTTACTTTAAATGCATTTAACAACCTTTCAGCAATATAACCATATCACTTCGTCTTAATATTATTATTAAGCATTTATTTAGGTTTTACCAAACTTTGAGTTTATTACATTTGTAAGGTTGTAAAACTGCCATTTGTGGATGTATAACTGCAGTGGCTGGTTGTAAAACTGCAGTGGCTGGTTGTAAAACTGCAATGTGTGGTTGTAAAACTGCAGTGGCTGGTTGTAAAACTGCGGTGGCTGGTTGTAAAACTGCGGTGGCTGGTTGTAAAACTTCACTACCCCAGGATGTAAAACTTTAGATGTGAAAATTCCCAATACCGTCAATAGATAAGTAGACTGCAGCTCCAGTGTCCAGGTCAAGGATAGGCTGCGTAACAGTGGATATATTTTGTATTAAGTTGTAGTATTATATCAAGTCATCAACTATTTATAGCAAATAAATTAAAACTACATAAGCTTACAGTAAATAATCCTTAATGATATTTGTCAGTAGTTATATATAAAACTAGTGAACCCAGCTAAGGGGGCAAAACTAGCACTCAAGAGAAATTCAGCAGGCCACCCATCACAGTAATAAAAACTATTTCGAAAACATCCCATTAGGTTGTTAACTTTGTAAATACAAAGTACATTTAAATTAACACACCTTTATTTTCTACAGTGGTTGGAAAAGTTAGCTGAAGCCCCAACTTCCTGATAAAAAGGAATTTCCTACACCAAAATAATAACTGTAGATAGTAGCATCAAATATAGGGAACAATGAAAGACTATTTCCGAAAAAACTCCCACAAAGTTACCAAAACTTTTAAAATCGAAAAAATAAGATTCCCTCTAGGATTTTGGAAAAACGTTCAAATCCCATGAGTACAACTTACGAATAAATATTTTTAAAGAATAGTTAATTACCCAGTGCTGTTATTTAATTCTACAAAAAGATATCCCAACTGGCACAAAGGAATTAAGAGGGTAGTAAAAAGTAAACCTAGCTCAATTAAAAAATGTTGAATAAGTTTTTCGATATTATAGCAGAACCAATTTGGGTTAGAAGTTTTGAAATGCTATTTAATACGCACATTCAACATTACGATCATTATGAAATGTTCCCTTTTGCTAATCATTTCCATTCGATCCCCAGTCACCATTCAACCTTCTTATGTAAACTATTATTATTTAGATGTTATAACAATAATATGAAACAACTCATTTCGTTGGTTTAGAGGAATTGGGCTTGCGCATTTTACCTTTTTGGTTTTAAGGAGCCTGCATATATTCCGTGTGCAGTTGATAGGAGGAGGGGATACCCAAAAGTGTTGCAGTCAGCACTTGCGTTACACATGTGGGAGGGGGTTTTGCTTTACGTAATATATGCAGGTTCCCTAGGTTCTCCCTACCACACGTACATGCATATATCTATATAATAAGAGCAATTCATTTCCTCTTTAACATCAACATACAAGCTTCAAATTTTTACTGGATGCTCATATAATAGTCAGAACCCCAAACCTCAAGTTTCAAAACGATATCTTTCATAGAAATCGTTTTATGAATTTTTGAATTTCGAATTTTAACATTGAAGGAGTGGGAGAAAACGCTCCGATCTGTCACGCTTTGTCCAGATACTCCTCCTACAGTTTTCTTCCGATCTTTACCAAACTTCTTCCTGACCTACTCGACTTAATAATAAAGACGGTAGCCACTCCAGTTTTTTATTTTTTAGTAGAAAATATTTTGCCAATGAATTTCAAAAATTTGACAAAGTCCTACTCTTTAAGCAGGCAGGCCTCCTCCATGTAAAGAGATTAGTGTTCCTTTCACCTCGAACGGGGCGACCGTAGCGGAGTCAAACTATTAATAGCAAGGCGATGTTTATTTAGTTTGTATCATTGGTTGTGGATTGAACAGGTTGACTTGACTTGACATAGAATTGGTTAGTTAATGCAACGGAGTAAGAAAATAGATAGAAATAACGAGGACGATTAAAATAGTGGTAGCTAATTAAAATAACAGAGCTACTTAAAATGATGAGGTGAAAATGACTGAATATTAAAGATGACGGGAATATTTTATATAAAGAGATTATTTAAAATGGCAGAAACGTTAAAATGACGAGGTTATTTAAAATGACGAGATTTTAAAAAATGACATTTATAGATTTAAAACAACGAGGTTATTCAAAATAGCGGGGTGATTCTAAACGACGGGGTTATTTAAAATGATGTCTTTTTAAAATGTGGGGTCATTTAAAATGATGTCTATTTAAAATGACGGGGTCATTTATAATGACGTCTATTTAAAAGGACGGGGTCATTTACAATGACGTCTATTTAAATGGACGGGGTCATTTACACAATGACGTCTATTTTAAATGACGGGGTATTTACAATGACGTCTATTTAAAATGGCGGGGTCATTTGCAATGACGTCTATTTTAAATGACGGGGTATTTACAATGACGTCTATTTAAAATGGCGGTGTCATTTATTAGGGTCGTAGCCAGAAAAAAATTTGGGGGGGAGGGAATAGAATATTTTGGGTTTAAAGGCAAAAATTTCTTTCTTTTTTTCACAATGACGGGGTTATTTAAAATGACGGGGTTATTTAAAATGACGGTGTTATTTAAAATGACGGGGTTATTTAAAATGACGGGGTTATTTAAAATGACGGGGTTATTTAAAATGACGGTGTTATTTAAAATGACGGGGTTATTTAAAATGACGGGGTTATTTAAAATGACGGGGTTATTTAAAATGACGGGGTTATTTAAAATGACGTCTATTTACAATGACGGGGTTATTTAAAATGACGTCTATTTACAATGATGGGGTAATTGAAAACGACGCGGGGTGATGTAAAATGACGGGGCGATTTAAACTATTATGTCCATATAGTATTAATGATAATATAATGAAACTCAAGATTTACTTTAATTTCGGTGTTTAGTTAAATGATGTTGAATTTGGTTCACTATTATTATGCTGATTCGATAAGCATTGTATTGGTTTCCCGTTCGGAGAACGGGCCTATTACTAGTATATATATATATATATAATATAGACAGGTAAATTTATCAAGTCTGCGATTATATATAGAGATTTAGTTCCAAAGTTCAGGTCAAAGCAGAGGCAGTTTCAGAATCGGAGTTAGTTTAGGTAAAAAATACTCTGAGCAATTTATTTTAATGGATAATATAGTCATTCTTTGACAGCTTGTATTCCGGTAAAAGATCAGCAAAGAATAATTTTGAATGTGGTAATTATCACTGGAATAGCGCACGCAGAAACAGAATTTTAAATTCAACCATACCGCACCAACCATCCAAACACTTCTATGTTCACGCAGTCGAGAGCCGAGGTAGTTGGTTCTATTCGCTTTGCCTAGCTAGTTGGAAATATTATGAAACATTTTTATTCGCCTTTTGGTATTACCCTGGCTTCGTAGTTCGCCCAGGAACGTAGCCAGGAACTTGACCAAGGGGGGAGCACTAAAAAATATTCATTAAATTATAACCTTTACACTAACAAATATTTTCGATTTTTATTTTTTTTTTACAAAAACATACTCTTTTTATTGGGATTTAGGGGAGTGGTAGCCCCCCAAATCACCTTTTTATATACGCCCCTGGATTTGCCCTACCAAACATAGATCACTATTGTACATACATAGGTAGGTAAATTTATTGCTTTATCTAAAACGGTGGTTATATATATAGTAGATATTTTAACCACTTGGCATATTGATTGAGGAAATTACGGTTCTTTCAAAGCTTGCATGTTGCATGGTCGTCAAATTTTTGAATTAAATTCCTTTTTTAACTGAATAATAAAACTTGAAGCTATGAAATGATTTTAAGTGTTGCATATTTTCACTACTAGAGTTAATACAGCTAACTTCCGGTACTATATTTAGTCAAGTACTCATAAAATATAAAATGCCCTTGAAATAAACTGTACACATTAAAGCAATCTTTAACCGTCTCGATCATCGAGCATTTATAATTATAATTCTTTACTTCTAAAAAATTGTCCATCAGCAAGTGATATAAAACATTGTGAGACAATTTTTGCATTGTCTAAGCTATAGTATCAAAACAACAAATTTGATTATTTTACTTGTGTGCATGCTGCATTTAGTACTTGGTCCAACTTGCAGCAAAACAGTTTTCATTGTTCATGCAATGAGAACGGTGAAAACGTAATAACTTTCCAGAAAGCTAAAATGACATATTTCGGCCTCATTAGAATAAAATACATGTATAACCTTCCTATGCAAAAAGTACTTGTCTGTTACTAAGTAATACTAATGGTTGTGAGTAAATGGAAAAAAGTCAATAAATGCAAGAGGAGTACCAATACAATGTCAAAGAGAAGGCAAGTACCCCGTAAAAAAGAAATGGTATATATTTTAAAACCCTATAGCTATTCCTGGCCAGGAAAGTGGATTTTGGGGAAATTTATACAAATAATAATATGTCAATGAAATGTGTATCTTAAAATGTTCCTCTCTTTGGAAATATAGAAGATGAGAAAAATATTATTAGAATTAGCACATAAACTTCTCAGCTTTCAATTTTTGTGCCGAATTAGTCTGTAGGATCACAATTTATTGGATGTTTTTTTTAAAAAAAGGTAAAGGGAAATAAACTTGTCCAATGATGAAGACGGTCGTCGAGGAACAACTTTAAATATGATATAATTTTGCAAAGCAAATAAAATGATTTATTTTACGCCTTTTTGGTGTGCTCAATTCTTGGATACGATCCTGAAAGTTAGAATGGCAAACATAAAAGTACTTGAGTTAACATTTATTTTTTCTATCGAACAAACGAATTGCAGCTTAGTGCTCGTTGAGTAAAATATTAATATGAATCAATAAAACTGCAGCCATCAGGCAGAGACATAATATTACTATAAGCACTAGACTGCATGCATGCATCATCAAATTTTTAATATTGGTACACAAAGAGATCGTTTTAAGTATGCAGAATAACAAAGACCAGCAGGAAAGAAGCATCATTTGCAGAATCGACAGGAGTCAAGGCGAGAAGGCTGAGAGCTGTAAATAGTATAACACCGTGAATATACGAATCTATTGTATTGCGAAATGCAAATGTATATAAATAAACTGCTTTAGTCGGCAACGAAATAAATAATCTTTCTGCTGACAATTTAAAAGTTATTACATACTAGTCGAAAATATATCACAGCTTGTTTAGGTTACAAAAAACTTTTTATCCTGTACAAATACAATGGCATAGCCAAATCCAATTGCAAATGTGCATATATTGCATTATTGTCCCGTTTTGCTTGTTTCATTTGAGAATTATTACCTAATCGTTACGTCTTTACATTGAAACTTAAATTAATTGTTTACATTTCAACTTTGCACCAGAAAATCGACACACAACCTTATGATATTAAGATCTCGTAGAATTTGTTTCAATTTATTCTTGGATTGCAAGTCGTTCAGCGCATTTAGTAAGTTATTTAATACATCTTTCACATTAGTTCTCGTACAAACCGAAACTAAATAATATCTGATAATGTAGTTGTTCTAATCTGTATTATTACGAAGACGTTTTCAGTGAACCGGTTTTACTTATAATTAATGCCACTATTACAAAAAATTCAAACTTTTCTGCGAATTTTGCTTTTAACTTTTATCTTACTTAAAATGCCAAAGCAACAGAAGTGAACCATCAATAAAGGTGAGTGTGTTATCAATTCAATTTGCTCGCTAAAGGTGTCACGTATTTATTTTAAAATCACAGCTTCGGGTTAAAAGTTTGGCGATAAATGTAACCCATTTTGGAAATGTAACAGTTTAAAATTGCAAATTATTTTATATTTTATTTAGTACTATATAGCCTGCCATTCCTATGGCAATCGGCAATTCCATTTCATCGATCGGAGTAATTCAATATAGAACTAAGGATGCGCGATGCAGTTTGCATTCAGCTGAAATAATATTTTGACACATTCAAGGTGAGTGGACACTTCAATTCAATCATTACCACTTATCTGTATTTACGTCGGCATTATCGATTCTATTTATCATCTAGGTACATACTACCTACAGTACTGTTATTTAATAATTAGACGAAAAAAAATGCTGCGCCCCATACTCCATGTTAAACTAGGCTAAAATGAGGCGCAGCATTTTTTTCGTCCAATTATTAAATGACAGTACTGTAATTATATTGTACTCCCAAGGATGGAAATGTGCAACATATAAAAACAGTATGTAAAAGGTGGGGTGCCGAATAGCTGAATGTTCAGCACCAATAAAGGCTGATATAATATAAATAAAATTGCTTATGCATTTATATTTAGATTTCCAGCGTCCATATCTAACCACATTTGGTAGATATAATAGAAATGGAAAACGAAACTGTAGGTTTCAAATGTCATTTTGACTTTAGTGAAGTAAAGTTCCACTCTATGATCAACCATGTTTTTCTCCCAAGAAAACTTCCTCAAAAGCAAGAATGTGAAAATATCGACACTGTAAACAGAATCATATTAAGCATAGGATTAGAAGCGATTGAAAGTAATTTATTGGCCATAACAACGGATATCATTGAAGAAATGAAAGAAAACGTCCCACCCTCGACACTCTCTCTGTTTAAAAAATGGACAAGACTTCAAATTAGCTCAAATTTCGATCCATGCGATTTGATTTCGAATGAAATACAAAATTTAGGAAAAGGAGAAATGTTAGCGTTTTACTTGAGGGCTCAGAATTGCGGAATGATTTTATCCAGACCGTCAAATGATAATCACGCAGTCATTTCTACATTTAAAGCTTCGATGGCAAATGCGTTAGTCGTTTCGTCCAGAAGCGATATTGTCGCGTCTTTTCCACATCAGTCAATAAAAATTCCATTCAGCAAATTATTGAAAACAAAATCATTTGCCCGTCAGTTAATTGATCTAAATACAATGGAAATAAGTATGGCTATGCCCAAATCGAATAAAGCGGGTCATGATTGCACAGAAATTCGCGATGTCTCAGAAACAATTTTTGTGTCTGAATGGCTGACTGCATCTTTGTCTGATGAAAATTCATCAGCATGTACTGAATTCCCGACAGTCGTGAAGAAAATTAGAGATGACGTTTTGTGGGAAAATTCAACACGTCCTTTTCGCAGATCGGGATTTTGGATGACAATAAAAGTTGTTCTCCAAATCAATCTGAAGAAAGAACTTGGAACACTAAATGGAAAATTTATGTACAAACTTTTAATGGCAAGTCTGATGACTCGAATGTGTGGCTATTGGCATCGCGTTTCGTCGATTAATATCGACCTTGCTTTACAAATGCTAGCCAAATTAGCGAGACGACTTCAAAAACTAAAAGAAAATATAAAAGAATCCGAAATGGAAGATTTGATTCCACTTTATGAAAATATTACAGGAAAAGCATCAAAAGTAATTGAAGAAGTCCGTCAACTGATGGACGATAAATTTAGTAAGATTTATCAAAATGATTTGAAAGACAAGGAATTACAGTCTCTTCAAGGTTTAAATTTCGAGCAAGATATTTACCAGACGGTGCCAACTCTTCAAAAATATTTATTGGATAGACAAAAAAATGAAGATGCGTCCCAAGAAAACCCAAGAAAACCCCCTCACCCAAAACCAAAGCATTATTCACGTCTTCGTGGAAGCATTTTCCCTTTTGTCAATCTATTAAACGAGATCCAAACGCAAAACGAAATCGAAGCAGGATTTGTTCTAAATGATGTGGAAAATTGGATCCATAATCAACTGGAAGATGCAAATGAAAGTGCGGAACAAATTCGTCAGCTGGCGTTTGTGTATTCGGAAAAAGCCAAAATCTATTATAAGAATGACCCGATTGGCTCAAGTCGGATGCTATTCGCTCTTTTAAAAATAATTTACGTGATCGATAAAATGGCAACTGACAAGTATCGCATGTTGAAAGAGCACCGATGTGGACTGAGTCCAAAAATATTTCACCAATTTCTACTTCGTGAAAAAGAGGAATTATTGAATGCTTCGAAAATGGAATCTTACTTTAGTGAACGAGACAAAATTGCCAATTTCCCGTCACTTATAGAAGAAGATGAAGTTACAATAAACTCATTTGGATCACGATTTGCTTCTGGCAGCCCTGAAATGACAAAATTAAAGGAACACATTTTGGAAAATACAGAGAAGGCTATAGAAAAGAAGTATGATGAATTAAAGAGCAGAAGAGAAACCTTGGCAAAATGGAGAGCTGACTACAATGAAACTTCGCATGTTATAAAATACGACAGATACGGGAATAAAGATGGCTGCAGTTACGTGTGTAGAAAATGCAGCTTACAGTCGTCCATTGCCAATTGTAGTGTAGATGTCTATGAGCGTACACTAAGATCCGAACCTCACTACCAAAATGCAGTCGTATTTGAGTTATTGATCCCTGTTGAAATTGCGTGTCTCAGGGATTTGCTTCATCTGTTTGTATTCGATTTCTGTGTGAAATCCACAGAAAGAGTTCAAATTGCAGGAAATTGGACCAATCATCCGGAGTTATCCTGGAAAAATAAGTGGCAAAAACGGGTACAGCTGGGCAGTACCAAAAAAAGATTTGCAGATTCCCACTACAGAAATCGTCATCCAGATCATTATTCTGATGCCAGTTTTATTGCCAACTGTGCATATAATTGTACATTCTTTGGGACAGGTAAGCACAACATTACTCTAAACACGAAAGTATCCGCTTGGATACAGAAATTAGAAATTGATCAATAATTTTGATTTTCCACAGCATCCTCTGGTAGTTTGCATGAAGAAAACGCCACGGATGGGCAGGAACTGATTCACAATTCAGATGAAGACGACATCATAGCCAGAAAACAATTGAGTCGAAATATACATAAAGACAGTATCAGGCGTTGGTGTACTTTTAAAGTCCAACCGGAATCACCGTACAGCAATATGAATTGGGCTTTGAAACAAACTAAACACTATTCAAACGACAGCTTAGCAAAGCAGTCAGATTGTCACAAAGACCTGTCACTGTCTGAGTATGTTGAATTTGGGTCACTGAGATCTGGACATCGACTCCAGATAAGAAATATTTATAGAGCGTTGGCAACTGCAAAACTTTCTTTTAAAAATTCATCTGTCGTTTCTCTGATTCTCCAAAGTTTGTGGGAGGCGGGCCCTAATGAAGACCACACAAAATGGTACAGAGAATCACATGAAGATTTGACTGAGCCAATTTTTACTGCCAAGATGGTCGAAGAGATGCAAAGCTTCGTCAGGTCACAGCAGAAAAACTGGAAAGAGCCCAATAATTTGTTAATCATTATTTTAATCACTGTGAGAATTCTGGAATTAAATTCAATTCCCAAAGTAATAGACGAGGCTCTTGGATTACTAACTGAATGTCGGGATATCGCACAAAATTGGATTTCAAAAATCGAGGAAGTCATATCAAAATGTAACTTAGCCAAAGATTCATCTAACGAAGATAAAATGTCCAATGGCGACGCCAGTAAGATTGATAAAGAAATTGATGATTTAAGGTCTACCTTAATACATGTTGCTATTAGTTGTTCATTGACGTTTTCTTTAAATCCAAAATCGGAATTCTTCAGCAGGATTTTAAATACTTCTACTATTAATGCTTGGCTGACTTCTGTCGTCAAAACAGACAATAACATGAACTTATCTGCAGGATTATCTAAATCAAATATTGAGCAACGTAATTTTCTCAGATTAGTCCGCTATGTAGGAATTAATATTGAAAAATCTTTGGCTACATTAATCGAAGGGAATTGTTACGAATTAAATCAGTTTTCACAGCTTCAATGGACTGGTGCAGAAAATGGAACATTTAAACCTTGGAAATTGGAAGATAGCCCCGCCCAACAAGTTTGCTTTACTGAAATGATAGATGTACACCAAAAACTGCACTGGATTCAAATTGATCTGATTCTGGGGAAATTTCTAGTTGATGGAAAGCCAGTCTCAAGACTGTCGGATGAAATTCTGCACCACAAACAGTACATCAGAATATTCGGTGGAACAATTTTCGAAGTGCAACCGACTGAAGACAGATTTTGTACTATTTCCAAATACAGTGGATGTAGTTATTTCTTTTCGATGTCTGGAGAAAATGTAATTGTTACGGAGCAAAATAACCTTGGAGAAATATCAGAATTAATTCCCCATGAAAAATTGGTCAAAGAAATCCCATTCCTCTTAGTTGAGAATTTCAGTCATTGGTGGCAAGCTGACAAAAATATTATTAGCTTCAGACCTAAAAGTTTTCTCGATCCACTTTTCTCTGCTCCCGAAGGAATCGAGTATGTTTTCGACACAAACTCTAAACTCCTTAAAGAATGCAAATCGTCACGTTATGTTGTCGATATAACTAAGACTAGCTTCAAAACTATTGCATCATTTCTGTTCAGGATTGAATTATCTAAATATATTCTTGTATTGGTCACAACCACGGATAAATCTATGAGTTGTCTTAAAGTTGAGGTGGAGCTTCCAAGACTGGCTCTGCAATTTCAATTGAACGAAAGAAACGAACTTGTATCAAGAGAGTTCAAAGATATGAAAATAAGTTTAAAACAGAAATTTCAAGTATTCCTGGGCTTGAAAAGTGGACTGATTCTTGAAGATTGCTTTGATACTTCAGGAAATAACAAATTATTTGTGGTGCCTCATGGATTCCTTGAATCTTCAGCTGATAAAGGACATCCACATGCTAAAGTGTCCCTAAACCAATTACGAGAGCCTCCATTTTTTGTATACGAAGTTGATGAAACGTTTCGTCATTTGAAAGCTGGGAAAAATTACTCGGCGTGGTTTTACTTGGCAAATCTCCATGCAGTGACATCCAGTCCATTGGCGGATCCGTTTACTGGTATGACAGGAACCGAAAGAGCGTTGCAAATACTCCAGTCAGGATATTGCTGGTCTTCAGAACCATTTGATGCAGAGTCGATGAAAACTATGAAATCAATTTCTAAACTGTCACCAATTCGCGAGTATTATCCGCCGCATTTACGGAACATGCAAAAAATTCTTTGGCCAACTTACGTGTCCTCATCTTCTGCCCACGAACTTTATTCGTTAATTATAAACAAACTATTGGAAGATAGTATGCGGTTGAAATTTCTGTACTATGATACAGTTAAAAAAGGCGATTCGAAAGATGGAACGGATGAAAATGATACGCAGGATCTTTGCGAAAAAGCTTACCTGAGACATCTTTCTTTCAATCCAAATGCATCTCTCACCGAAAACTTTGAATCGATTCTGCGGCTAAAAAGTGAAAAATACATCCAATTTAAGGATTTCGGATATAAACAAGATTTAAAAAATGCCAGGACACTTGCATGCTTAGGACATAGTTGGAAGTACGTTGTCCCTGAAAACTGTCTCGGAATATTGGATCAACTATTAATAAGTGGAGAATCGCTTAATGGGATATCTCCAGGAGTATTTCAAGAAAATGATATTAATTCTTGGCTAAGTCTTGACTTTCGAAATAATTGGCTGAATTTGTACAATGTTGCCCTGAATGTTGTTTTTCAGCAGAAAGAGTCGCAGTGGACATTTCTATTATCCATGCTAGGGTATCTAAATGTTCCATTAAATGAGCTGCAAATACTTCACACAATTGCTGTGAATCCGAATTATTTTGCAGACAAAAATCCTCCTTCTTACGAATCTTACGACAATCCGAAGCAACAAACATTTGATCTATCCGTTATCAATTCCTTATTTCAATCCAATTGTATCTCCGAAGACGATTTTCTCTCTCAAAAAGGCTATGGTACTTGGAAGTCAAACTACACCGACTATGAGCGTACGAGAATTCGAGAACTGAGGAATGAGTACAGCAGTCAATTATCATCTGAGGCGACCAAATTGGCCAATGAATTAAATAGCTTATGGCCCTGCAGTTACTGTTATTCAGGTAACTTCAGGACAAATGCATCTATAGCTAAAGTAGGTGACGCCATTTCAAAAATCAATCCTTTGCTGAACAGCTGGTACGCAAATAGAGAGTTGGGATTATTCTTACAAGATATATCCGTTAAACTAAATGAGTTAAAATTGACCCAAAACGGTAGTAGCTGCTTAGCATTACATGATTGGATAAATGCTGTCCCAGAATTGGTAATTGCATCAAAATACCAAATAAATTATACGGAGAAGATATCACAGCAATTCCAAGGCCAAAATTTTGACCTGGCCAAAGAAATATTCGAATCCAAAAATCCCAACACCTATCAAAAAATCTATTCTAGTAAACAATTTTGGGAAACTTTAGAAGATCTCATTGTCCCTAAAGATGAAAACTACTTGGTAAAGGCCGGACTTTATCCTAGGATAGTTCCCAGTACAATATTTCCATTGATTCTGCTTCGAAACGCGATAGTAAGCGAAAATATGCATCGGTTGATCAATCTCGTTGGCTGCATTGGAACATTATTAAGTCTTGAGAAACAATCTGCTCGGATTGAGAAATTTAAAAACGGAGGACCGAGATTTGAAGTTGCTTTGCGAAACGAAATGAAAGCTTTGTCAAATGTGGAATGGATTCGAGCTGAATATCCGAGTTGGCTTCTGATAGAGTTAGAAATGAACATAACAATAAGAATGATCCAGATAAAAGTTGCTCATCAAATGATCAAAAGTGACAGCCACAGCGTATTGCAATTAAATATGGGCAAAGGGAAAACCGCTGTAATTGTTCCCCTTTTGGCATCTGTGTTAGCTGACGGGGAACAACTTTGTCGTGTTACAGTTTTGAAGTCTTTGTTTCGCACAAATTTAAGCGCTTTGAGACAATGTCTAGGAGGAATGCTCAATCGGAGAATTTATACTGTACCCTGTCGACGGGACAGGAAAATGGATGTTATCGAGGCGAATAGGATTTTTGACACCTACCAAGAATGTTCGACTAACAAAGGAATTGTGATGACTCTACCTGAATATCGATTGTCCTTTCAGTTGAAAATGTACGAAACGGCTAGACAAAGCAAATTTGAAACATCGCAAATTTTAATGCACATACACAACTGGTTAAATTTAAATGCAAGGGACATTTTAGACGAATCGGACGAAATTCTGCACGCCAAATATCAATTGATATATACCGTTGGTGGAAAAATATTACCAAGGGAAGGGGCTTTAAGATGGACGGTTATTCAAGATCTTCTTAAACTGGTCCCATTTGAAATGAAAAAACTGCATAATAAGTACGGGCACCAAAATGTCGAATTTGATACAAACTTTTCTGATAAAAATGGCATCCATATATTTTGGCCCTGTCGACTCCTTTCCAAGGAAGTGTATTTGGATTTGATGGAAATTCTTGCAGATAGATTTTTGGCAGGGGAAACTAGTATACAGTTTCCACAGTTGACAATGGAAAAAAGAGAAATCATTAAGCGCTTTCTAATTAGAACAGATATTACAATTGAAGAACATACAGATGCTATCAATGTGTTTGAAGGTAACCATCCAATGAGAGATACGGTGTTAATATTGGCTGGGTACCTCAAATATGAAGTCCTTTATTTGGCACTAACAAAACGATGGCGAGTAAATTATGGCGTAAATGCACTAGGTGACAAAAATATGGCAGTTCCATTCAAAGCCAAAGATGTTGCGGCAGAAATGACAGAATTTGGCCATCCAGATGTTGCCATTTGTCTCACGCATTTGAGTTATTACTATTCTGGACTGAGCAGCGACCAGTTGCTGAAAAGTTTTGAGCTGCTTGCAAAACTCCCAAATGCAGACACAGAGTATCAGCATTGGATCTCCAAAGTTCCTGAAACTGAAATGGACAGTTCTATCACCAAATACAGTGGAATAAATTTAAAAGACTCAAGTCAACGGGATGTATTATTAAAAGTATTGAAGAAGAATATGTACGTCATTGACTTTTGGTTGAACAATGTCGTTTTTCCAAGGGAAGCAAAACAATTCGATGAAAAAATGATGTGCACGGCTTGGGATTTGGTGTCTGAAGACCAACAAAAGGCAGTTACTGGATTCAGTGGGACTAACGACTCAAAACTGCTGCTTCCCTTACCAATTCAGCAAAGAGATCTACCAGAATTAGAAAAAACCAACGAGGAAGTCAGGGACGTTCTTTTAAGCCCGGAAAATGACAATTATTTGGCTCTGGAGCCAAATGTTAGAAGTATTTCAATTTTAGAGAAATTGTCAGAAAATAACATTCAAGTATTGCTAGATCCTGGAGCTTTGATGTTGGAACTGAATAATTATGAAGCTGCATCAGAATGGCTTAAAATTGTCCAGAAAAATTCTTCGGATATTAAAGCTGCTGTTTACTTTGATTCAAGAAATGTTCTAATGGTCACTGATGGATTAAATCGACCCAGAGAGTTGGAATTGTCTCCATTTAGAGATAGTCTAGAAAAATGTGTGACTTATCTGGATGATGTCCATACAAGAGGAACAGATTTGAAGTTTCCTCCGGGCTCTAAAGCCTGTGTCACTTTATCGGGAGACATTACCCGGGATAAAACAGTGCAAGCGTGTATGAGGATGAGAATGTTGGGGAAAGGTCATACAATTTGTTTCTGGGCGTCACAAGAGGCAGATAATAAAATTCGAAAATCTTGTGGGAAATGCGATGATTCAAAACAGATAACAAATAAGGATGTAGTGGACTGGATATGCAAAAACAGTAGAGACTTTGAGAAAGAAGGATTAGTCCATTGGTCCGCAGCTGGATATAATTACACACAAAAACGATTAGCCCACAGAAATTTCAGGAATACGGACGAAGATTTGAAAAAACTATCTGAAGATTGCAGCGATAAAGAAATATTTGAACTAATGGACATATATGGAAAATTCAAAAGTGAAGAAAAAATTTCCATAATTATTCGACGCCGATTTGACTATCTTACAGAGAAAATGGCGCAACTGGGAACAGAACATGTGGAAGCCGATACCATTGATGGTAGGATGATTGATTCTATAATGGAAAGTATTCTCAGTCGAGTTGAAAAATACATCCCCGATAAAAAACGATTTATTCAGCTATTGGACGAAGAACAGGAGAAAGAATTACAAAATGAAACGGAAGAAGAAAGACAAGTCTTTCGACCTGGAAATGCTACTCCAGTTGTTCCAACTATTAATCCCAACATTAGGAATTTGATTAATTGCGGATATCATTCTTTCAAGTTGTCCAAAATTATCAAACTTCCGTTTGTACTGAAAAACACGAGAATGTGGAATATAGCCCAGAGTGACGCCTGGGGAAATCGCATATTTGCAACACAAGATTTCACATCAGTGATTAAGCCTGAAGCCGCGCATGATAACGTTGACAACTTTTTGCGACCCGTTTCTTGGATAGCCAATGTCCGCAGTTCATCAGGCGACCCATCCGAGGAAAATATTTTAATTCTACTTAGCCCATTCGAAGCAAATGAATTAATTCCCGACTTTCGGGACTCAAAGTTTTCTACTTTGCACATGTTTGCACCAAGATTACATCCAAATCATGATAATCTGCTAAATATCTCCAACCTTCAGGTTCCTGCTCGAGATGAGGCAAATCCAAATTTTGTGGATGGATATCAAGAGGCCCAGCTATCCGTATTTTCGGGTACACTTTATTTCCGCGATAAAAGTGAGCAAGATAACTATTGCAATTTCACAGGACTAATTCCGGGGCCGAGGTCAGCCATTCACCAACAAGCGTATGAAAAAGGCCAAATTTCAAACGCCGGATTTTTGTATCCAGAATTTCGATGCAACGTTTCAAAGGAAATTGAAAAATTCTGTAAATTTTCAACATGCCCAGACGAACTCATTCGACAATTAGCCGAACAACGTCATCACCTATTCCCAAAAACGTGTCATGTCGCTTCTGTGGTGACCGAGTCCAAAAAACCGTTTAGAGAAGATTGATCAGCACATCGCAAGTATGGCTAAGAGTAAGACAATTTTTATTAGTTATTGACTTACAATGCATTCTAAAAATACAAATTACAAGTTTAATAAAAATAACAATATTTTTTAATTTTTTAATTCAGGGTTGGGACTTGTTACTGTCAGTTAACTATAAAATCCTTTTTCCTAAAACAACAAAAAATATTATAGCACACTAAATATATGTTCACTAAATAGGTTGTATAATATATTGATATTGCTGTATTATTGTCCTCTCAATATTCATTTAAGCCAGTATCATTATAAGTACATATCAATGCATGTCGCTAGTAATAAATAATTATTAAACTATAGTTCCGAAAACTACAAATTCTTTTCAAGCATAGTATTCTTTTAAATTCCTCTGAGTATTGAAACATAGGTAAAACTTTTTGCTTAAATTTTCTGCTGTCTGTATAGTTGTCAATAAACAATTAATTGTGAGATATTAAAAGAATAATAACCGAAAAAGTATAATACATTTACCTTTGATATGATTGTGTGTTAGGGGGAGAGCACAGCTGCTACTATTGATTAGTATAGCTATGCTACCGCTCAAGCCGCGAGGGCTTACTTGCAGTGGCTCCCGGAACAACTTTACTAAGTGTACAGACTTACACGAAGAGACTTAGTGAAGAGTACTGAACCATGAGACGGAACGACTCAACACTGTCCCGCAACTCGATCTGGTGGGCAGTCAGAGAGGGACCGGAACATGTAAGCCGACCGCCAGTGACCACAGACAAATCACTTACAGCAGTCTACTTCAATCCACCTTATCACCTCATGTGCATCCCATTGTCCAGACTTGTGCTAGGTAGAACTCGTAGCACGTATACAGACCAACAGAACAATCCATACACTACAGACAGGGCATTGATAGATAATCATATTGTCACTAAGATAGGCAAATCAATGCTAATAACGAATATACGGCAATGACAGCTTTTCCCAGCTCCAGACTACTACCTTATAGACCTGAGGCGCTCCAGAGATTCGAACTCCAGACATCAGCCTGAGAAGCGGCTGTTTAGACCACTAGACAGACCTGTACGCCCATTTTGATATGATTAGGCATGTGCTTACACATTCAGTTTTAAATATGATGAAACCACAATTAAGTCAAGATTAACTGTCCCAACAGGAAGTCGGTGTAGTATCTCGTAACGAGAAAAAAACAATAACTTTGATATCGGTTAAAGAATGAGATTTCTAAATATTATACAATGCAACAATATAGCGAGCGTCACTATACATAGAACTCTTTGTAGAAAACAGTATGCACATCAATATGTAGTGCGTAGTTTACTGTAGCATTATAGCTTTATCACCAGAGTTTGTATTACTGACATTTAGATACGACCCTGTACATTATATATTGAGTTACATAGAGATTTTATTATACTTTAAAATGAAATGCAGTATAATAAATTAACGTTGCGTTGACACATTATCAAAGATACTAACCAAAGTCATTTTAAACTGCAATTAGCAGGAAATAACTTAATTTATTTCGAAGGAATTTTGTGATTAGGATACAATACATGTAAGCTGTTTTCAGTGTTCACCTTTGTATTATAAAACCCCATCTCGAAAGGAATTTCCGTAATAATTTTTCATGGACTGAGATACCAACTTCTGAAGTTCCATCTAAAGCGAGGATGATTGCCATTTTTCCTGAATTGCCAATGCTCCTTGTGAAGAAATCATAAGCTATAAATCTACAGAAAAATTCTTTCCATTCGTCACATTTCGGTTGAAAGAGATTATTTTTATTCGGTACGAAGTCGGAACGACAATAATCTTACTTGCTTCATAAAAGTAGGAAGTATCATACTAATATTAGTAATACAACAACAGTAGCAGTGAGGTACTGTGATGCGCCAGTGGAAGTGTGGTGGGTGATGAGGGTTTGAGTACGAAACCCAACAATATCAACAAAAAATAAACTTAGGAAAAAGTAAGAACTTCGAGTAGCTGTAGAATTGTTTTTGCTATTGAGAGTTTTCTACAGTTTCCATTCTACTGGTTCAAAAAGGTTCATGCTATTGTACTTTTGGATATTTTACTGTTTTGAATCTGACAGACTGAGCCAGTAGAACAAATTCAACAGTATTCGTGTTTCATTTTAATATACAAATGAGGTGGGTGTATTCTACTGGACTTTGTAGAGCTATTTTCATTGGGGTAGTAGTTAGTAATATTTCCCTTAAACTGCAAGTTAACTCATCTATTTCTCGACTACACTCACAACAGACTACAAAATGAGGCATTCTATTGATTTTTAACACCCAACTGCAATCTTTAAAATCTTTTACTTTCTGTTGAGTATTGACGTAAACCTCTCAATGTGCAATTTTGTTACGGATTTTATTCATTTCGATAACTTTTTGCTTTAATTTGGTCATTTTTGTCCATTTTTACAGGATAAAAAATAACCATTTTCCAACACTGCTTTGTTATAACAAGCTGGCTTGCACGATAGCAATTAGCACCAATTGATATAGGGAAAAAGTGAAGCAATTCATTTAGATAATTTATTTCGGAGTAATTAACTGCCATTATTAACCGGCCTACACATTTAGGTAATTAATTTGGTACGGTTGGCGTAATATTTTGTACTATTTCGCCATAAGGATATAACAGGATCATTTTTTATTTCACTTTTTATTGCATTTTTATTGCCGCCGGATGTAACATGCTACCTTGCCATTTGTAATACAATAAATTACTGTATAATTGGTTTAAGGACAACCGTTATGTGTAACAACAAAAATTTATGGATATTTATTACGATTACAAACATCCTAATGATTCTGTTATTGTTATTATTATTTTGTCTAGTGATGTATTTGAAGACATTTAATTTTGTTACTGACTAATATTATTTCAAATGTGGTTTCAGGGCATCAAAGTGTATGAATTAAGGAACAGTCGATTTTTCCCAAATTCCCAATTCCTTTTGTCTGGGGTAGAATTTTTTTTCGATCCTGCGTATTCCTTTTCGTCATGCAGAAATTTATTTCGTTCATGCATAAAATTTCCATTACTGTACTCAATGTGCAGGTATTAATTATAACTGTATAAAACTACCATTAATGTAGATGGAACACAAGCTATTAATGCGTATTGTATTAATTGGCTTTGCCTGTTCTATTTTGGTTCAAAATGCATCTGGAATGGATTTTAGCGTTGTTACTCACTGTCGCTGTTGGGGCAGAACTGACCGCTAAAGACGCATCTGAAGGTCCGTGCAATCCACATATTGAGAAACATCTTACCACGAACGTCAATTCTGCTGAGGTACTCAGATAATCCTAACAATCTTATCACCATAAAACTAATTTTAAAAAATCCGATAATTTGAAGTTAGCTAGAACGAAGGATTATTATGTACCTATGGGATCTCAAGCAATGTACAGACATTACGCTGAAGTTTTCTTAGGACGGCCTCTGGCGAACGAAACTGAATTGTTCGAAATGCAATTAAGAATTAAATTTAGCTTAGGAACGTTTGCTGCCAACAGAGCTTTTCCACATGTAGAAAACTCTCCATATTTCAGTCAAAAATGCACTGCAAACCCAGATAACATTGTCGGGTCAGTCACCTCAATGACTATTCAAGTCGTGTGCAAACCCATCTGTAAAAGTGGAAGTTCATCAAGTAACTTAAATGACCCAGGAATACGTAAGTTATCCATTTCTAATAACGGGCACGTAAAAATTCATACACTGTGAAGCCTATTTTTTATTTTGTGATCCCAACTATATTTGTTAAACATTTAAATTTCGTTATTTTTAAACATTTTTAAATCACCAATGAATGTGTCTTTATCAATAGATTTCAATGCTGGGATATATTTATTATTAACGTAATATTTTTATTCAATAGGGAGCACCCTTGATAGTGTGGTATATACTGACAATGAGACAACATTACTGATTGTGAGGTGTCCTTCAGATGGTATTCAGGATTATAAAGTTTTATCAACAAATAAAACAATTTCAGAACCATCGAGATCAAGAATTCTTTACAAAATTAAAGAAATTGGGTTTGATATTGACAAGTTGTACTACATGCAATATGAAGGATAACTACAAAAAATGTACTTCAAAGATATATTATAGTATTTGAAATGTAACTATAACCGCATTTGAATGGAATAGAGTAGAATAAAGGCAACACGTTGTTCAAGTTCCAAGTTTTGGTGAATTTTTTAATATTTTTCATACCTGAAAAGTTTTCATAAACATTTTTTGTATAAAAACATTTACGTAAACCTTAGGTTTTTGATGTGCCAAAACGTTTACGAAAAACATACTCTATTATTTACGTATGAAACGTAATAAAACGCAAAATCTCAACATGGGAATGTTAAGGTGAAGTTATGAAGGTTTTATTAGCATCGCTTAAGTATAGGCAAGGGCATATCAATATTTTATACATTTGTTCCGTATAGGTATACGTAATATATTGATTTACATTACTTTCTGGGCCATGTGGACTTTCCTCGTATATTTGCATTTGTCTTAGACTACTTATTACATGTTGTTTTCTGCACAAATAATATTAAATGCTATATTCAAATGTTTTAATAGCGTAATAGTGGTATAAGGTATACGTACATCCTTTTTGCGAAATCCAACTGACGACTGACGAGGTTTGAATACTTGCAATGTTGGAATAAATAAGTTAGATCAATATATTGGCGTTTCTTACCGGTCAATACTTAGTATTATTTTTGCAATAATTATGTTTTATATTGAACTTGCATATTAAATGCATTTACAAGGTCAAAACTATTTTAAAAATATGAAATGGCTTAAATATTGAAATATATAGTAGTTTTTATTATAGTGGCACTCAATGGAATACTGTCACTTAAATGTCAATAGGGCCCTTATTGTACCTCGTACAACATTTCTGATGTGACTTAAAACATGAATTTTTTTCATATAGTAAAATGTGCCTACTCGAATGCGAATCAGTGTACATGATTTTGCAAATTTCTTCATGATCTTTAATTCCCTTTTACTTATATTAGGAATGGTCTTAAAGGATTTAATGCAACTCGCTGAGGATTTTGTAGCTTGTCCTATCAAATAAAGTAAAATAAGCCAAAAAGTTAAAGCAGCCATTGATGCTATCAACAAACCAATGTTAACAATCAACGGGAAGGTGTGAGAATATTTAATGAAAGCGTAGTTACACCAAATTGCACATTTTACGAGGCTGAATTGGAGAGGGTAGATCAAATTCCCAAATGCACTTTGTACAACACCCACAAAAATTTGAAGTGTTCTGTAATACTTTCGAATGTTCTCGGGAGTTCTTAACCGGTCGCTTGTTAAGTAGTTAGATTGGGAATGTCTCAGTTCGCGATTAAGAAGAGATAACGTAGATACGCCACCAATGATGCTTATTATCACATGAGCCCCAATACAACTGAAGCCACTTAGAGCTATCCAAAATTGAAATAAAGCTATCGGAAAAGTTATCAATGTGATCTGATACTCCTTTGGCAGCAGAGAGTAAAACCATCCTGCTGTCTCCGAAAATCCGAGGAAGTAAGGTATCAATAACAATAATGGGACCGTTGGAAGATTTATAGAAATTAATACACACAGATACTCCACAATTCCATTAATGAAATTCTTCTTTGAGCTCGGGACGAATTTTTCTGCATCAAAAATTGACATTTACTAAATGATTAACAATTATATTATACAGTTAGCTAATTCTTACCCGTTAGATCCTTAAAATATTCAATGACAGCGTTAATCAAAACAATTCCGTCGTTAAAATACACAAGGTGTAGTAAGTTGACGAAAAGAACTGAAGTGATAGAATAATACAAAGCTACTGGTAATAATATTATTAAATCCTCAGAAGTTTCATAAGCCCCAGTTTTAATTTGGAACATCATGAAAATAGCACTAAAAATTTGCAGGAAACCGTTAAAAATAAACCACTTTGTATTGAATTTTGATGTTCGGATGTAAGGTCGCTTCTTGCTCCAATTGAAGGGAATTGCTCCTACTACCGAGCACCATTTTACATTTAATTCGAGTATTAGAAACAGAATACCGTTCAGCATTGCAACCAAGTATATTTATAATAATCCAACTAATCAATTCAAAAAGGAACAAAACTTGCACTGAGAGTTTCTAATAACGTGTTTTAAATTATATATTCAATGCCAATGTGCTGAAGTAGTAGGCTGTGATATATTATTATGATTATTAATTGCGGAAGCAACTAGCAGGAAGGTTTTTGTCACTTTTGATTAACGTTTCAATAAAGAAACCGAAATTTGCGGCCTACACTGACACCAGAATATATATTTCATGGCTGTGTGAAATTTTAGATTTATGGAAGAGTAATAGTTAGATTAGGATTTGATTATCTATTAACCAGACTGTAAAATCCAAGGTAGGAATATTATTATTTCTGCCTTCGTTCTGGATTACTACTAAATATATTCTAACATATATTACAAATCAAAACGGGTTGGCGGTGTAGGTCTATAGGAATATTTGCTAGTGTTCTGTTAGGTATCTATAAGAGGATTGGTTTTTCCAGGTATCTGTATAATATCGTCTCTTAAGGTTGGAAATTGCCTTAATCCACTTTTCGTTTGGCTTTAATTCACGAAACAAAATATTGATTGGGCCATATCCACTGCCAAACGAAAATTAGATAAAAGCCCTTTCTATCCTTAAGGGACGATACACAGGATATGATTTAAGTATAATACATACGTATTACCAACTGCGGTAAATGTTGATTCATTCAATTATTCATGAGCATTTAACTTCGCCATGGTCTATAGTCCGAAATCCGAACTGGCTAAAGCCTGCTTTAGTACAAACCTTTTCTATGTCTGCTAAACAGTGGCATGATAAATAGTTTATTGTACCTATTATAATATACATATTCGGATTTCTTAGTCTCAGTTTTCTCATTTAATTTATATAATGACCTTAAGCTTTCTTTGTAATTGATTCTCGAGTATGAGCAAAGGTAAACGTTCTTAGGGTAAGAAATTAAAACATTATGCTAAAATAAACTTTCATTATGTCGCTTGAGATATTTCCATAAACAGTACACACAAGAGTTCGAAACACAAACGACATGTTTACTAGTTAAATAGTTTATTGCACTAATCTATTTTCGAAATTTTAAAAATGGTGAAAATTTGATGGGGAATGATTAGGATTGTAAACTGAAGTAAGATACTAACGCGTTATATTACATAAATTTGTGTGATGGAATGCTGCAATTTGCTGAAACGGGTTTGGGCATTCCATTAATAATACATACATTAAATATTTATTATCAATTATTATTATGAATTCTTCTTATTCCATTCTAAAGACCCGGTGTGTAGGGTCGCGACATTTATTTCGAAAGTGGTTTTTTTATTTTAACTACTCTGAATTCTGAATGCATTTTAAGGTTTTTTCATGCAATATAATCATAATTATAATCAATAATTTTATTAAATTTTTACTGTTATTGTAAAGAAATTAGAACAGCTACTATGGAAAGTCGATAGCTCCTATGGCTAAGCCACAAGAGCAAATCCTATGGGCTAGCCATTAGATCTACTGGCACCCCAGCTCGTCCACACATACCTTCTAGTTTGCGCCATAAGCAAAAATATCATTTATGTTTTGCACCAGAAAAATAGTTTTATACGTGCCGTGTCCATATCGGCGCTATAGGATATGAAGGATTAGGTATTTTCTGTGGACATAATTCTCCTCATATAACAAATACTGTCAAGGACAATATCATATTTTCCGTTACTTCTGTGTAAAACTGACTTGGCTCAGACTTTACTAGTATTTAGTTTGACTTCTGCCCCGATGGATTTCGTTTCTTGATATACTAACACGAAGTGTTTATGGCAGACACGAATCACGAAAGTGTCTCAAGAACTAAGGAAACTAGTTCAAAAAAACATAATATTGGAGGACGATGGGGATATTTAATGCTACTTTAAAGTTGTTAGCAGAAGAATATAGGAAAATATTCTCCAACTAGTTTCGTGTAATTCGGCGAATTGGGTACGGGTACGTGTTTGTCTTTTAATGTCCTCTACCTTCCTTATGACTACAGCGAATAGAAACTTCTGGTCAGCATACTTTCTATATTTTCCAGAACCCTCCGCAGGAACATTATGGAAAAGCAGATAGGATTATCAAAGTCAGTATTATTCCGCCGTCGCCCAAATGAAGTGTTACACTCTACAAAGGACCAATCCATATTATTTTGGAATCTCAAAAAAATATTTGGGTTGAAACATTCAATTATTACCTATTCAGCAATTTGCATTTTGAAGGCATTTTTATTGAAACGATAGAAAAGGAATTTTGACTCAATTTAAGTGGGTAAATTCGGATGTTCAAAGCTGACAGACCTTTATTAATGGTTCATCTTATTCTATTCTAGTTTTAATTACGATTCTGAAAGTGAAAGTTTAAAATCCCTGAATGGTAGGTTTAGTTTTAATATTGTGAACTGTAGCTCTTACTTCGGTGAACTTAAAAGAGATGTGACTTAAAATAATAAAATGATTCACTATAATCAATATTCAAAAACATTAATTTGAAACTGAAAAACTATTTAATATTGATAAATTTGATAATTACTTATCCAAAATTTGACTTTTGAAGGCGCAATTCTCTAAATAGCACATTAGGAAACAAAATTTCGCGACTCTATTGAGAAGGTCTGGGGTAAAGGCGGATAATTGAATAGCTGGCAGAATTGACTTTTCCGCTTTTACTTTTTCGTCTATAATCGTTCATATGCAAAATTAAAAAGTAACCTTTGTCTTTCAATACGTTACTTACATCGAATCGGATAGTGAAGTCTATTATGAGTTGCAAAATATTTCTCATTTTCGTTGTTATCGTGTTAGAGTTGTCTGTTCTTCAGACAACCGACGGTATTCCAAATTTATCATTTTACAGAAATTGTGATTTCAATCTTATTTATTTTAAGTATTCTGTATGGACTGAGAGTTTCCTATTGACTAATCAAAATTCTCAGCCATGGACTATAATTGCTGACCACACATTTAAATGGCATAGCTACAGAAACATTCGAAATGCGTATAACCCCCGGGATTTGTCCCACAGTGATTGTAGTGTCAATATTCTAATAGAGCCTGATTACATGCCCAATTATATTCTAACTACATTCTTTGGACAGGAGATTAACCGACTCTCTTCTACATTCATAATTGTCCAAGACAAGTGGAATGTCAAAATCCCGTATCAGGAAGATTGGCAAATAAAACTCAGGTGGGAGTTGTCCACCCCATTTTTTATATTACTAATCGATAATTCCACTCACCATTCGGTGATGACTGGACATCTGTACAAACAAAGGAGATTTGTTGCTGACATAGAAATCAAGGATGAAAATTGGGTAAGAGTTTGGTACTCGCTCAATGGACATCTCCATGGCATGACTATTGGTGGGTGGGATATTAATTTTCTTCCCGAATACGACACTTGGATGAAATCATGCAAGCAAACTTTCTATTCTATGGTTAAAAACCACAAATATTCTTGCCTCGGTCCATACAGAGCAATCCAAACAATGGCCGATGCATTAAATTTTACTACACATTTTGCAATAAATTTCAATTTCCGTAAACCGAGATTTAGTGCATATATTCGTATGTTGTGTGTAAATTATGCCCGCTCCATGTACATATGGAGTAGGACATCATTCACTGAATACTATGAAGAACATGTTCCCATCTACTGCGAGTCATCACCGAATTTCCACAATGTTTCATTGTCGGTGTTGATTCAGAATACATTTGATGATCATTGCTGGCTCCTCATCTTCTCCCTTTTCCCGTTATCATTTTTAGCCTTATCTTTCGGGTCGACGAATTCCTCTCCAGCCAAGAAACTAGAATGGATTTTGATGTCCTTGGCAGCTGTCTTCTAGACCAGGGAGTCGTTTATAACAGAAGGAGGAGTCAGTTCTTGGTAGTAGCAACCACGGGATTCGCAATCACTACTCTCTATGCAACTTGGATAACTAGCGAAATAATTGCACCCCCAGACAAGAAAATATTCAACGACTTCAAGGATCTCGTTGAAAACGGTTACAAACTTTTATGGCTGAAAGATGGTCGAATTGCGCTTAATACTAACCGGACTGATTTATTCGTTAAATATAAAATGTTGGAAAAGATGAATGCAAGTGTTTATATTTATGACTGGGAATTGAAAAAATCGACTGCTGGATCCAGTTACCAAGTGTTGACTAATTATTCCATGAAATTGTTTTCGTTGAAAAGTAAAAATTTTGGGCAGCATTGGGTTCAAAGGATACCAAAAGCAGTTGATTCTACAGGACAATGCATGACGACCAAAGAGATTGCACACACTGTTCCATTTTCCTATATTTTTTTATACTGCCACCGTCATAATTTTCATATATATTTTAAACGGATGCAGGAAAAGGGACTTCTCTCTCTTTGGAAAGAACAAAAAGAGTACGTATCATATTTGCCAGATAAACAAAGCAATGCAAATACAAATTATGAAAAGAGTCGACCCGTGCCCATCAATTTACGGATGAAAATTCATACAATTGTTATTTTGTGTGGATATCTCATTCTTGCATTTTTAATTTCATTTTGCGTCGAACTATTTTGGGATAAAATGGTCCCTTACTTTTATTTTAAAAACTGGTTCTTCAGTTTTTGCTCCTCTGTATTTCAAGCAACTATAAACAAACTTAGATATTCGTATAAATGCATAATAAATTTGCGAACCACACTGCAGATTGGAATGCAATTCCGACAAACATGTAGAACAATTATTGAAAGGTTTCGTTCAGAGTTCAGAAAGACAATAATTTCCTTTATGAAATAAACTAAATGTCAAATACATGTAAAAAAGTCATATATTACGTTATTTAAACTTAACTTATTGCTACTTAATTGAATAAAAAATATCCTTATTTATTACTACTTGATAATACTTTAAAGGTGAGCTGAATGTTTCCATGGCTACGCCAAATGGAGTAAGTTGACGTCGTGTTCCAGAAGACTGATTTTCCCAACTAGTTTACCAAACGAAATATTAGGGGAAAGTGTTTGAGGGAAACTAGTTTTCTGGAGCATGGTGTCATCTCACCCCTGAGGGCATAGCCATAGAAACATTCAGTTCACCTTGAATTTATTATTGATTGTAATTGTAATTATTACTAATACCAATTTAAAGATGTAGATATATATATTGGAAATACACACAACTATAAGATTTTTTAGAAAAAGTCGTACCAAGTGGAATTATTAATTTTATTTTCGGGTTTTTCACCAGTTGTAATTGATTTTAGAACTCGTACCGCTCTCCAAAAAGTCCCCTCCATTTCTGTGTTCGGAGAGATTTACTTCGCTTCTGTTTTGATGATTCAATAGATTCCAATATAAAAGTAGATTTTTTTGCTATTTAGAAGCGTTGGGAAAAATGAAATTGCACGAAGTGGTTGAAGGAAATGTTTGAACTGTAGAAGAACTTTTTTCTTCTTTGAACTCTTTTCTTTTTTCTCTTTCTGGCAGAAGTTTCCTCTTCCCTTTTTTCTCTTCCTTTTCCTCTTCCTTTTCCCCTTTTTTCCCTTCCTTTTCCATATTTCCTTCCTTCTTCCCTACCCGAACGTAACACATTTCTCTGTAACCAGGTTACCAGGATACCAGACAATTTCCACCAGTCTAAAAATTCAAATCTCGAAGTTTTGCGAAAAACTAAATTTTCGAAGTTTTGTGTTGTTGAGTATTGAGGTTTATGGGTACTAAACAAACTATTGGGGGAATTTGTCCCCAATTAGGGCATCCAAACTCGGGCCGCATTTTCAAACCCGGGTTTCGAGTTGACCCGGGTTGAGACACATCCAACCCGGGTTGAACCCGGGTTTCATATCAATGTTCTAAAAAATCCCTTTTTCTACTAAAATATTCAAAAAAAATAAATTATAAATTCAGTTGCATAAAAATTCGATTCAATAAGTAAATCCGGGTTTAGCTGTATGTTGTATATTTCAAAAAATTTGTAGGTTTAACTAAATGAATTAATGCATAATTCTACTGTGCTACCAAATAAACAAATAGATACATAATACGAAGTATTTAGAAAGAAGCGTATTATGTTGAGCTTTGATGATGATGGATTATTTTTAAAGCATTCTGAAGTGGCTTAATCCATTTGCAGAATAACAATAAATACCTGCAATATGTTTTTTTGAAGTCTGACTACATTCTACCTAGGAATGGATTTTTGGCTGGCAATATCCATTTATGGCAAATACGGCCGCAAACTGATTTCTATTTTCTGATCAGTAATTGCTTTTGATTTCAAAATTGGATAAATGCCTACTAAACCGACAAATTTTTGTTACAAGTGTACCACTTGTTACAACTTCCACTTGGTACGACTTTTTCTAAAAAATCTTACAGTTGTGAGTATTTCCAATATATATCTACATCTTTAAATTGGTATTAGTAATAATTACAATTACAATCAATAATAAATTCAAGGTGAACTGAATGTTTCTATGGCTATGCGTCGCCGTAGAAACATAAAAAAGAGACGTCGCCCTTTTTAATCATAGAATAAACGGAATCCTTGCAGGATGGCCATGGCGTAGCGTATTCGAAAGGAAAACGTATTTCGTCTGCTTAATATTACAAGGTAACAAGCCATTTTATCATGGCTGCTACAAAGTAACAAACCATTTTATCATGGCTGCTACAAAGTAACAAGCCATTTTATCATGGCTGCTACAAAGTAACAAACCACATCTCTTGATACAGTGGTTTGTTACTTTGTCGCTGCCATGATAAAATGGTTTGTTACTTTGTAGCAGCCATGATAAAATGGTTTACATTACTTTGATAGCAACCATGTCGTAACTGATTGTAATATTAAGCAGACGATTTGTGTTTTCAATCTATCGGAGAGAAAATTCGTATTCAATTTTCTCTCCGATAGATTGAAAACACATTAAAGAATGAAATTTACACGAGAATTGAATTGCTTTATCCGGTGGAAAGTAATAACTCGAACCCGGTTTTCCAATGTTTCAAACCGGGTTCGAGTTGACTCGAACCCGGGTTATAACCCGGGTTTTCAACCCGTCTGGAACCCGGGTTGGATGCCCTATCCCCAATGCCCCCCCCTCAATACAGCCTTGCTCTATTAAGAAGTCAGGAAATGACGTCATAAAACCATTTGCGTTAGATTTAGAAATATTCGCTCGAACCGCATTTAACCTGAGCTCTCTTAGCCGTAAACAGTCCATATTTTCAAACATTTACATATAATCGCTTTAATTTTTTTAATTTAAACTTGTTAATTTAAAGATGTTTTTGCTAAAAATGATCAGTCACAGTCTAACATTGACGTAATTACCGAAAATAGACAAAAATGGCTTTAGCTTTACCAATTATTAGCGCGTAAAACATTTTTTTTGTTTTTTTCGTTCGATTTTTTTCTTTATCTGTTGCAGTAATTAGATTAGATACTACTGTTAATTTTGTATATTAATGTGTATTAAACACACCTAGGTAATGGATTTTTGGCTGGCAATAACCATTTACGTCAAATACGGCCGTATATACTCTTTCTCTCGCCATTTACGACACACCCGATATCTTGAGAATCACGGAAGTTTCTAAAGAAGTAGGTAAACTAGTTCAGTTTAAACAAACATATATAAATATTAGACGGCGTTTAGGTTAGTGTATAAGTATGAATTAACAGTGGTTAGAAGGACAAATGGAATTTATATCCTCCAATTAGGTTCATGTAATTCAACCAATTGGGGACTAGTGTGTGCCAGAGTGTTTGTAACTTCATTTCCTCTTCCCTCTTTAGACTGAGGTATATAAACTGAGGTCTATAGAAACTTCCAGCCAAAACACTTTACAAGATCCTTCTAAAAATACAATGGGAATGACTATTGAATATTATAAAAGGCTCAGAATTAATTCGTCGTCGTCCATATAAAGTGATACAATCTCAACCACAAATAATTCATTTGAATTTGGAAAATTTACTTTTAAAGATATTTCTATAAAATAAACGATAGAAAAGAAATTTTCAATAATAAATACTTAATGGAAATGGCCTTAGTCAAATTCCGCTATTTGGAAAGCTGGAAGGCCTTTTGACAAAGAAACGAAAGTTATGGTTTAAAGTAATTCAAATTATATTTTAATTTGAACAATTGTAAATTGTGGCCCCTCATTTAGCGAGCTTTCTGTACAGGCCTGCCTTTATTCTTTCCCGAAACATTATTTACATCGGGATTCGAGATCGAATATTGAAAACTAACATGAATTTCAAAATATTTTTCTACTTCCTTCTTTTCATTTTGGAGTTGTCTATTCTTCAGACAGCCAACGGCATTCGAAATTTATCATTTTACAAACATTGTGATTTCAACCTGGTTGTATTTGAAAATTCTGTCTGGACTGAGAGTTTCCTGTTGGCCAATCAACATTCACAGCCATGGACGATAATTGCAGACCACACATTTCACTGGAGGAGACTCTTCACTAGAAATGCAGTCAAGCCACGTGATTTATCCAACAGTGCTTGTAGCGTCAACATTCTTATGGAGCCATTGGAGACTGATTTGTGGTTTGAGTATTCGATGACTTTATTTTTTGGACAGGAAGTTAATCGACACTCTTCAAGATTCATAATTGTCCAAGATAAGAGGAAAGTCAATAATCGGCCTCGAATGTGGGAATTCTATCTCAGGTCTGAGTTGTCTAATCCTGTTTTTATATTGCTGATTGATAACGCCACTCACCATTCAGTCCTGACTGGACATTTATACAAAGAAAGGAGATTCGTTGCAAACATAAAAATCGAGGATGAAGATTGGGAAAGAGTTTGGTACTCGCTCAATGGACATCTACATGACATCAAAATTCCAGGCATGCAAATACACTTTCCTTTCGAATACGCTACTCCATGGCCATCCTGCAAGGATTCCGTTTATTCCATGATTAAAAAGGGCGACGTCTCTTGTCTTGGTCCATACAGAGCAATGGAAACTATGGCCGTTGCATTAAATTTTACCACAATTTATGCACGAAACGTCAAAATGTTTAAACCGGATCTACTTTATGGATACATACATATATTAAATTACTATTTTGGCTTAATTTACGATTGGTATAAAACGATATTCATACAATATTTTGAGGAGGTGGTTCCGTATTACTGCGAGGCGTCTCCGAATTTCCATTCGGTAAATCTGTCGGTGTTGATCCAAAATACTTTTGATCTTCCCTGCTGGCTCCTCATCTTTTCTCTTTTCCCACTCTCATTTTTAGTTTTATCTTTCGGGTCGACGAATTGCTCCTCAGCTAAGAAACTAGAATGGATTTTGATCTCCTTGGGAGCTGTTCTTTTAGACCAAGGAGTTGTCTACAACAGAAAAAGGAGTTTGTTCTTGGTTGTAGCAACCACGGGATTCGCCATCACTACTCTCTATCAAACCTGGATAACAGGTGAAATCATTGCACCTCCCGACAAGAAAATATTTAAGGACTTGAAGGAACTCGTCGAAAATGACTACAAATTATTATTGCAGAGAGACCATCGATCGGGAATGGTTGTTCATAATACGGCATTATTCATTAAATATAAAATGTTGGATAAGATGAATTCGAGTGTTTATATTTATGACTGGGAACTGGAAAATCCAACTCGTGGATACCATATTAACGTCAGCCATAAATTAATGACCAATTATTCTATGAAATTATTTACCCTCGGTAGTAAACAGTTTGGACAATATTCTGTCCATACGTTGCCCAATGAAGTATCAACTAGAGGACAATGCATGGTGACCAAAGATATTGCAGAAGCAGTACCATATTCCTATACATTTTCAGGCTGCTACCGTCATACTTTCCAAGCGTATTTCCAACGGATGCAGGAGAAGGGACTTCTCTCTCATTGGAAACAACAATCCGCTTATTTTGGCTCTCTTCCAGATAGACTAATCATGGCAAAAACAAAATATGAAGAAAGCCAACCTGTGGCCATCAACTTACGAATGAAAATTCATACAATTTTTATTTTATGTGGATATCTCAGTCTGGGATTTTTCATATCGTTTTGCGGAGAACTTTTTTGGGATAAAATTGTTACTATCTTTTCTAACCAAAATTGATAAAAAACTATAAACACAATCCAATATTTGCAAACCACACGGCAGTTTGCAAATTTCAATTTCGACAGGTTCTTTTGAGACTGCTCCGTTGGGCGACCACACAGGACCGTGAACTTTTTGGAACCCAATGCTTGGCCGGAATTTTAATATCTACGCAACATTTACAGTAAATAGTATCGGGAACGGGCAGAAAATAATTTCGGGAGAACCCGATGAATTATAAGTCAACAAATATACTATTTTTAAAATTTTAGGGAATTTTTTTTCTTCAATTTTGAGGGCTTTGTCTCTCCTCGCTAACTTTGATTTAGGGAATATTGATTTTAACTTACATATTTATTCATTTTTATAATCTCCATGCAATTACAAGGAAAAAAATATTTTACAAGCAGAACACTTAACAAAATGACCTTACAATTTTCAAACTTGGAATAAATATGAACCACTTACCATGAAATAAATACGACATTGGAAATAATTAATGGAGTGACATTGGAAACACGTATACGAGAAGCGACGTCGGCTTTATTAATTATTTAGACGCAATAAATAAGTAATCGTTAATCGTCATTTTGTTTGTATATACGAGGACTGAGGACTTATAACCACAATAATAAAATTATGTTGTTAATTACCTGTAGAGAATTATACGTAATAACCAATAATATTTAGCAAAAATTTATTCAGCGGCATTTTGGATTGTCTATAAATGTAGAAATTTTCAGGAAGCTGAATAATATACATATTTCTTGCAATAACTATTTGACATTTAAACTATATTATAAGGTTTTAAATTTTATCATAAAAATACTATAACAGAATTAAATCCCGTCGGGGAACCAGTAAAACCTTCTACGTCGTGTTGTTAAAAACAGGTAAATCGTCTTCGTTGTTCATCATTCCTAAATATTATTTAATGTCCCAATTTGTGGATAATATAAATAATGTGATACAAAAACAGTAACAAAATAAGGAGCTTCCCATAAAAATTCCAAAAAGAACAAAATGGGACAAGTAAAATAAATAGAAAAAATTGTGAAAATTTCTGATTTAAAAAAAGTTAGTCCTCAATTTCGGGGGGAGGGCACGTGCCCCTGTGATCCCCCTCGCTGCGGCCCTGATGGAATGTAAAGCGTTTTTCCCATTAACTTGGTGCTCGTTATTTTTGTGCATCAAATAATTAGAAGACGAATAATATATAAGCTTTTATTGTTTGCGCTGCACTTCATTTCCAAGAAATAGACAGGATTTCTTCGTATTCATACAAGGTCTTTAACCGAGACAGCCAGCATTTTTATCAGCTATAATCTCACTCAAGTTCAGGTTATTCTTATGCAGTAACTTGTATTAAAGTATAGAATGATCCAGTCACTAGTATACTATTGACCCTACCCGAATGACGCAAATAGTGATACTTTGCATAACAAGTCACGTTACAAATATATCGAATCTGTCTATGTAATACATTACATTATGGTTTAAATAGAAACATGCAGTAAGAGCCAGTCATTTCTTTATGTAAGAAACTGGGTTTAGAATATTCATGCCACTTAAGCAGAACAATAATCCCTATGTAGTTGTAGTCATGTTAGTTCTATGAATGATTGCATGTCGCTTAATCAAACACGTATTTAAAAGAACGCCGAGATAATGCTGCGCCCCCTTAGTAGAGATAACGTTGACATCTTTTCGAATGCGGTTAAGATTCGCAAAGCATTTCGAATACAATTTCCATTTATTAAAGTGTCAAAAAGTTCAAATAATACAGGATATTATGATATTGTTTTAACAACAATTAGCACCAAAGGCAAGCTAATTGTGTTACCATACTGTCTCAGATAACCTCCCTCGAATCACAACCAAATATTCAATCGCTTTCTCACACAATTAAAAATTTATAACTTACATTGAGCCATACTCAATTATATTTGGATGCTTTAAACAGTAAAGAGATTCTTGTGGATTCCCCCAATTAAATAATCAATAAGAGTTTAACAAATAGATAACATTATTTAACGACAACATAATGTGATGTAACATTAACACAACACTAAATACATTTATGCCCTTGAACTGTTAATTACACGAGAATTCAAAATTGGTTGTGTTGATGATGAAAGGCAGGACGTGGAGTGACGTCTTTTAGTGAATGTTTTATCATAATAACCTGTAAAGGATTTGGCTCCCCATGTTAGGACAAAGGGAGAGCAAACCTGCTAGGTTCGGGATCCAAGCTACAGGATATGACGAGATGAAGAGATGAGGTAAGAGATGGATATGCCGATTCGGTGAATAAAGGTTAGAGTGTACAAGTCAGAGTAGGTTTAGTGGACTGTACGACTTTATTGAGTATTAGACTGAATGGTAGTTGGGAAAGAGAGTATTTAGGAAAGAGAAGTGAATCGTATCGCGAGTCTGAGGGAACTGGAGTTATGTTCTTGTGTCAGGCCTTATAAAGGTTCGGGTCATTTGGATAGAAGGGAATGGAATTGGTTAGGTAAATGTGGTGTATTTGAGGTGCGGAATGGCTGGTAAGGGGTGGACGAACGTGTGTGTAGGACACACCTTACAACCTCCCGTCGCAATCTTTTTGACAAGAATTAAAATTTTGTACATCATTACATAATCATTTACATGCCTTCATAACAAATATTTTCATTCTGACAAAAATCAATGGTTATTTTTAGATTATTTAAAGTAACATTCTAATTGCACTTCTTATCCCAATAAATAATTAAAATAATAATATCGAAAACTGAATCTGTTAATTTCATACATTTGATATTTTATAATAATTCAAATTATTTCATCATCATTAAATATTCATGTACAGTCATACTTATATACTTATAATTTCATGGCCCAATTAAATCAATTATAGGAATAGTATTATTATAACATTAACTAATTAAATCTTAACTATAGAATTGAACTAATATGCTAATGAACGAAATTAGTCCACTTTGGGTAATTGTCTCATCACTTCACTTCTTAATGTTAAAACTTTTGGATTTAGTTCTAAATTGTTTCTTTCACTGGTTAGTATTGAAGAATGAAGTGCGCACTGTCTAACGCGAAAATTATTAGCGAATATTAGCTTACTTGGTCGCTGAGAGTGGGCGAATTCCAAGTTTTGGAGAATCGTAGTTGAGTTTGAGGATAAGTTGGAGTAGGAATGATTACATCAGTGTGGAAGAAATCCTGCATCCTCAGTCCAGCATTGTCGCCCTGTAGATCCAGTAAACGGAATAATGCCGCTTCAATCGCTTAGTGAAGTCGTGGTCTGATCTCCGAAATTAAAGAGTTGTCCCAATGGTTGCTTAGTGGTCGGAGAATACTGTTTTTAAGTCATCCTTGCTTGGGTTTTGAGGATATCGTTGTTCCTGAGGTCGCTCGCTCTCGTCATTGAAAATAGCAATAAAATTAGAATTCAAATGTATTTATCAACATCTTACGCTTTATTAGAATTGTCAAAGTTATGTCTTTTGTCATGATCTGTTTGCTGTTTCATCGACGTCTCGACGAATTATTTTTCATGGATCGGTAGTACTACTTTGTATTCAGTGTGGTAGTCATGTATCCGTTGTTACTGTCGTGATTCTCTCATCCCGCCGCCTTTTTTCATCATTCGGTCGTAGTTTCCAAAAAGTGGCCATCTGCAGGTTGAGATACAAAAAGTGGCCATCTGCTGGTTGAGGTGCAAAATGTGGCCATCCGCAGGAATAGTCACGAAGTGTAGCCATCTGGATGTGAATATATTGTATGTGGTCATCGGTATGTGAAGATACAAATTGTGGCCACCTGCAGGCTGGTATACGAAAAGTGGCCACCTGCAGTAAAGCATAGGGAAATGGTCATCTGCATGCCTTAGGCAGGAAATGCTGCCCCCATCATCTTATTTGTTTAGTATCCCTGACTTTCACGTCAAGGTACTGTATTTTCTGGAATGCTGTTGAATTTGAGATAATGCATATTAAGTTAATTGACATTATTTGTCATAAAATCGTAATTTTTAGAATTTAACATTCCTTATTCATAACAAGCTCTATTTCTTATTGTATAGGTAATGTTCAGCTTTGTATCTCTTATATGCTGCTTATTTAACCTCCTATATGAGCTATAATTCCATAATTACATTTGTTGCTGTTCCTTACTACAAACACGAAATCGTAAATTTTTAACATTATTTGTACTCATGCTGTGTTTTTATGTCCCGGGAATAGATTTTTACCTTGCCTACCAGTTATACTAATCAAAGAGTGGCCATCCCGATGAAAATTAAACTGTAGCTGATCTATGTTGTTTCCCCAATTTTCAATAACATACCTGCATGTACAAACATTTTCATCCTCGGTAACCTTTTCTGTATCAGCTCCAGACATCGCAATGTATGGATACCTTAGCTTAGCAATACCTTCTCGTAAAGCACAGCTTCTTTCTTTCCAATCATCGTTCCATTGAACGAACTGTTTAAGCTTCCCACAGTAATTTCTCTATCACTGCCGGCTACTGTAAATATCGTAATATTTCTTCTTCATATATACCCATTGCTCGTCCTTATTGACAAACTTTAACTTGGGTCTTCTTGGCTGTATCTAGTAATAATTTTTGATTTTTCAAATCATTCAAATTCTGATAAGTGAACCATACCTTTGTCGATAGGTTGCTTCTTTTATTACCGTATACACCTTCCTGAGCTTTCATGCGTACCTTTGTACACTTCTAAGAACTCTATATATGCATCTATAGATTCCTGTTATAGCCCTTTCTCAATCTCAATGTCCTTATTGCTAATACATTAATTTTTATGTCTGCATGACTTTCGAGCATCCGCAAACTTTTGTTCTACATAACAATAATTTTAGGACTTTCTTAAATATGTGTTATTTCTTATGTATCAACATCTAGAGACGTTTGCATTCGCTTAACATTAAATTTTTCAATTCAAACTCAAACTTTTAATATCTGCCAAGCTTTCATACACCTGCAGACTTACTATTCGAATTAACATCAATTGTTTTTACCTGTCTGCTGGGCTATCTTTGCACCCGCAAACTTTCATTTGTAAATTAACTTTACCGTAGAGAATATTTCTAAAATTTTCTTCTATTCTCCTGTCTGCCGGACTTTTACATATCCGCAAACTTCTTGCACTATAGAATACTTCTTTCTTTCTATTCTATTTCGTGTACTGTTCTATGTATCTCAATTATCAATTATCAATTAATACATGTATACGATCTTAATTTCAAAGAACATGACAATATAAAGAATTGTAGAAGAGATTACTGGACGTTTTAACAAATTATTAGAATTTTAAAAGCATTTTAAAACAAGTTAAAATTTGCATTTAGTCAAGCATGGATACATTTCATGTACTGTGATATGTGCTATGAACTAATACATCTTCTCAGCCTTCTGTCTGTTAGTCTATACTTATTCAAATATATATCAGTATAATACTGCTGATCTCGAATATTCTATTGTATACGAGGACAAGTATGTAAAGTAAATATAATTACAAAATCTGTACTAAATGCTTGTATTGCTATATTCTCTATAGTTCCTGGTACAATTATCATGCTATTTCCTTAAATCTTTTGTAAAAATTCTATGCGTCCGACTGTCGTCTATGTAAATTATCTGTTATCTCTCTGTCTACGCTTCCTGAGTCCCTCAACTCCACGCATTCAAATCTCAATTCCTATTCTCTAGTCTCTCCCGTCGCTTTTAATTTTACTATACTTTTCGATTTCTAGCCATTGCTTTCAGAAATTCTTAATTGCTGTTTGAGAAACTAAAATTTAAATCAATATTACTTCTTTATGCTTCAATAATAATAATTCTTATTGCTAGTCTATCTTTAGCTGCAATTTATTAAATACTGTTTTAATTATTATGATCATTAATATTAATTATTAATTAGTTAGTTACCTCGAACACTCAAATGATTTTGTTTCAGAAGCATGGGGTTGCTTAACTCAAACTAATCTCTGAGATCTACGTTCACCACTTTCGCGTAGGATACAGTAGATATTTTGACGTTCATTTTGTTTTACTCTAATGTTATCTTAAATATTGTTACTTTTAAATTATGATTTCAGGATCACGCTTTCAACACGTTCTGCACTGAAATTTTTAATTACTCATATTTCAGGATCACGCTTTCAACACGTTCTGCTCTGAAATTTTTAATTACTCTCGTATTTCAGGATCACGCTTTCAACACGTTCTGCACTGAAATTTTTAATTACGCTTATATTTCAGGATCACGCTTTCAACACGTTCTGCACTGAAATATTTGATACCTTTTTAACAAATCCTTGTCTTGTAAGTTTCGCAATACGTACTGAGGACTGTTGTACTGAAATATAGATGTAAGAAGTCGTTGTCAATCAAATCCTAAAACATTATTGTAAATTATAGATATTATCAATAAATTGAACGATACTAAAATATTACGCTATTTATCTGCTTATCTTCTTGGAATCATCTCGTTCTAGTTTGCACACCTGTTCTTTCACAAAAGGGTGAAACAACACTGGGTTGGAGACAGTTCTAATTCTGGAGTATCGGTAGCATTGTAACTGGGTTGTCAGGTTTCAGTCAATCCCGAAGTTTCATCAGAATTGTAAAGTCTTCATTTCCTCTTCTGGTCAGGCTAGGTCAATCCCGGAGTTCTTCAGAATTGTAAGGTTCTCTCGTCAGGCTTGGTCAATCACGGAGTTTTTCCGAATTGTACAGTACTGGTAAAAAATTTTGTCTTTTTCACTCGGTTTCGGTAAAATTTTGTACTCGTACGAAACTATGTATTTTTCACTTCGAGGTTTGATTTAATCCTGGGTTTTGGCAGCATTTGTAAAGGATTTGGCTCCCCATGTTAGGACAAAGGGAGAGCAAACCTGCTAGGTTCGGGATCCAAGCTACAGGATATGACGAGATGAAGAGATGAGGTAAGAGATGGATATGCCGATTCGGTGAATAAAGGTTAGAGTGTACAAGTCAGAGTAGGTTTAGTGGACTGTACGACTTTATTGAGTATTAGACTGAATGGTAGTTGGGAAAGAGAGTATTTAGGAAAGAGAAGTGAATCGTATCGCGAGTCTGAGGGAACTGGAGTTATGTTCTTGTGTCAGGCCTTATAAAGGTTCGGGTCATTTGGATAGAAGGGAATGGAATTGGTTAGGTAAATGTGGTGTATTTGAGGTGCGGAATGGCTGGTAAGGGGTGGACGAACGTGTGTGTAGGACACACCTTACAAACCGAAAATTATCTTTCTCTTCACCTCCTCCTTCTGTACTTTGTTTCTTAATTTATTTTTCAATTTCGTCTCCTTTAATAAACCATTCAGTTCAGTTGCTTCTCCTTGCCCATTCTGAAAAGTGTAGTATTCAGATTTCCTATCGACTAGCTTTGAAAACTTAGAATTTTCAAAATCATAGTCACCCCAATAAAATTCTCCAATTTTAAATGTCTTAGTCTTAAATCGTTCTTGAAGATCTGACAAATACCTAAAACGGTCTTACCTGTTTATATGGCAGTATTCATCAACTTGGTACCAGTCCAACAAGAAAATGTTGTTGGGTTTTAATTTCTTATCAATAATATGACCCCACTTTCTAATGTCTTCCTTCATTACTAATTTTTTTAAATATAAATCCTGCTCTCCTAATATTTTGATATTGCTAAATGATTCTATTTCCTTGACACTCTTTGAAATATCTGAAAGTGTTAATTCCAGTCCATCGTCATATGCAAATCTTAATTTAGTTAAATTAGGGCACTGTGAAAACCATTAGAGAGACGCTGAATGTATTTGAGTCCAATCATTAAATTCCAATGTAGTTAGTTTCGGCAGGACAACTTGATCCTTCCCAATAACTTTCGTGTTTCTCCAAAAATTAATTTTCTCAATAGTATTTGGAAGAGCCGATAGGTTAATTGCAGTGTTTGTTATATCAAGCTCATTAATTTTCATGTTCATTGATTCTGAAAATGGGAAGTTACTTAAATCCAGATTTTTGACAGTCCACGAGACATTATTCCAGTTTTGTATACCAATTCCATCTAATCCAATTCAATTGAAAGCTTTATTGTCATACTTAGTTCAGCTAGCAATCAAGCTGGTCTCCCACCAAGGACACCAAGTAATTAAGTGAGACGTTTTCGTTCATGGACTTTTTGACTGATATCAATAATATCTAATTCCTTAATTCGGCTGAAATCAAAAAAGTCGTTTATAATTATTTCTTCACTGGTTGAGTGTGGGTGAAATAAGGTGACATTTCTCAATGACAATGTTCGGGGTTGCATTTTCTCCTTTTGTGATCTTGAAATAATTTTAACGCCTGTTAAGTATAGGGATGAGACAGAAGTGAGTTGATGAGCCGATAATTTTAATTTTGTAAAGTCGTCTTTTGAGCTATCGTCGTCGTTGGACCATGGAACGTATATCTCAAGCCGTATAGTCAGTCGTGTCTGTATTTAGAAAACCGGATTTAAATTATTCAGGGCACGTATGGAGAACGACATTCTCTTACTAGATAGATAGATAGATAGATAACTTTATAGTGCTTCTTGAATTAACATTCATTACACAGCATATTGCCCAAATTATTTTGATTACAAATACTAGTCTAGTTAGTTCTTATTAAAGAATAAAGTTACATTACATAATTACTAAATCTTTATACCGAGTTACAGAGTTTTTCTATTTCATCAATTATTATAGAATAAGTTATTTTTCCCAAGCACGTAGCTTCAGTGCTTGAGCAAAGTAAATATAGATATTATATAATACTATACCGTTTTATCATCTGACTCCAAAAGAGTATAGAAGTCTTTTACTCTAGTTAAATATTTAACTAGCGCGTTATCTCTGAAAGGTTTGTACGGGCGACAGTTATATACAAAATGGTCTAAGCTTTCCAACTCTTCGTTTTCGTTATAACATGTGCTACACAATTCGTTATTTTTTAATTCGTATTTTATACCGTTTAAAAATATTCTGTGGGTATACTTATTCATAAGCCTTATTTGGTTTATAACTCGGATGATTTCGATAGGCATTCTTAACAACAAATACTTTTGTGGCAAAACAAAGCTTATTTTTAAATGTTTGTAGATAATACATGTATTTGAGTTTGGTTTTCTGGAGTAGTCAGTCTGTCTCTGTATATCCATCATTCTAGTGATCATTTCGCAGTAATTTTCTTTAATGACATCTACAGACTGCGACTCCCATACGAAACCAAACCCAATAGTTTCTATTATTTTCCTCAACTGGGTCGCCCAGACATTCTCTTACTATAATCGTAATTGTTACTTTTATGTTTGTTTCATGCTTGTGTGAATGTTTAAACTTTAAACGTATCGGCTGATTAAACAGATATTTATAAGATGTCAGAGAGGCGAATCGCTACACCTTGGTATGAAAAAAGCGACCGAACCTTTTTAACAGGGGTTAAAAGTCGCAAAGATTTTGACTAGGTAAGTCAAATTTTTATCGTAAATACTCTCCTCTGGCAAAATCGTGGCTACGTTCCTACACAAACTAATGCCCAAATCCACTTCGCTTCTATTGTGATGAACTGTAACGAAAAATTTCATAATATTTAACTGCCGAACGAATGCGGTGTAATTTAGTTTTTCCCAATATGATATAAATATAGCTTTTTCTAATTTTTTTTGCTAATATACGCGTTTCAATTTATAGATTTCCTTGTGGCATATTTTAAATAAATCAATTTTATATTACTAATATATTTAGGTGAAATCAGTGAGGTTAGTGTTTATCTTATATCGTGTCTTAAAGTTTCGGTTGATATGTAAAGTACCGATCTGGACCGCGCACTCATCGTTATTAGGTATCGAAATTTGCATTGATTTCCTAGAAATTGGAATCGGACATTTTCTCCTCATATGCTGATTTCTCGGCAATTTATGCAAATTTCAAAAATCTGAGAACCATCAGCCCAACGTCGGAATCGGTACTTTAATTATCAATCGACACTTTTCAATTCAATTAGATTTTACTCGAGTTAAGTCTATAGACATTACAATGCAGCTTAACTTTAACTGTTAAATTTACAACTTTAATCGAGCCATATGTATGTATGCATATAGAACCCAATTTAAACCGAGAGATTTCTACTGACCCGTAGCTAAGTAATCAATAAACTTTAATAAATAAATCAATACCTACATTATTAAACAACAGTTATAACAATAAACTACATTTATGCACTTGTGCTGTTTATTACATGTGAACTTAAAATTGATTGATGGTGAAAGGCAGGATCTGGAGTGAATTCTTTTGCTGAGTCGTTTATCCGAATAACCGAACCGAAAATTCCTTTCCTCTTAACCTTCTCCTCCTGCGTTTTGTTTCGCTCTATTGTTTTCAATGGCGTCTCCTTTAATAAATCTGCATAGTCAGTTGCCACGCCTTTACCATCCTGAAAAGTGTAGTATGCAGATTTCTTGTCAACTAGCTTCGAAAATTTAGAATTTCCAAAATCATAGTCATCCCAATAAAATTCTCCAATTATAAGTATTGGAAACTGTTGTTGGAGATTTGACAAATCCCTTAAAAACCCATCGCTATTTATGTAGACGTAATTTACAATGAACCACTCAAACAAGAAAATTTTGTTGGGTTTCAATTTCTTATCTATGATGGAACCCCAATTTCTGATGTCTTGATACATTATTAATTTTTCTATATGTAAATCTTGTTCACCTAATATTTTGATCTTGCTAGATGACTCTATTTCCTTGACGCTCTTTGAAATATCTGAAGATATTAGTTCCAATGCATCGAAGTATCCAAATTGTAATTTAATTAAATTAGGACAACGTGAAAATATTTGCAGAGCCGCTGGATATGTTTCAATCCAATCTTCGAAAATCAATGTTTTTAGTTTCGGTAGTACAACGTGGTCTCTGCCAATAACTGTCGTATTTTTCAGAAAGGTAATTTCTTCAATGGTATTCGGAAGATTTGACAGCTTGATTGTTGTTTCTCGTAGTTCAAGTCTACTAAATTTCATATTTGTTGGTTCTAGGAAGGCCATGTTTCTTAAATACAGATTTTTGATTGTCCAGGAGAAACTATTCCAGTTTTGTATATGAATGCCACCTAAAGTCAACTGATATATTGATACATCATCTCCCAAATAGATTTTTTGACTGATATCAATAATTTTCAATTCTACAAGTTGGCTGAAGTCGAAAAAGTCGTTTATATGTATTATTTCTCTGGTTAAGAGTTGGTGAGAGAATGTAACATTTCTCAATGACAATGTTTGGGGATGAATTTTGTCTTTTTTTGAGAATGAAGTAATTGTAACGCCCGACAATGCCATGCTTGAGACAGAAGTAAGTTGATGAGCCGATATTTTCAATTTGGTAAAGTAGTCTTTTGAGCTATCCTCGTCGTTGGACCATGGAACGTCTATCTCGAGCCTTTTCAAATTAGTGCCAATTAACATGTTAGTCATATCGAATTCTAACAGCTTGGTCCCAAAAGAGTCGAAAATTTTCGGTCGATTTATTTCCAAGGCTTCCAAATTACTAGGAAGTGTAAAGTTTGAATTTAGATACAATGTCCTTAGATAAACAGTGTTGAAGAAATAATAATTCTCTAATCGTAAACTGCTGAATGCCTTATAGTAATAACTGTGGCGGAAATGGTAGTGTTTATTATCAATCAGTTCAAGTATCCTCATTGTATTTTGGATCGATGTGGAAGACAGTTCAAACGCAGTCTCATTTCTTAGCATTTCCCTAACCTTGTCAATTTTTCCATTTTCCCACAACAGCATTAAAAGATGACCATTAATGACTGATCCTACTAATTCCCTGTATCTAATGTCAATGATTCCTTTGTCAGAGTAAACTTTTCCACTTCTATCTTTTGATTCATTTTCTGCAGAGCCATCAGTTTGAAAATGACTGTAGAGGCATTGAAATATTGACAATGCTTTTGGATTATTTTCAGATAATTCCAAAGTCTTTCCGTAGTTGTATAAAGATTCTCTTGTTCTCACCACATTATGAATTTCGGCTGCCAATTGTGATGCTTCGGTGTATCTTTCCTTTTCTATCAAACTAATTAGCCGAGGGTGGTTTTTGGTAACAGTTTTCACTATTGGATATTCATTCAGTAATTTTTCTTCTGCAAATTCAGCAGCTTTATATTTAAGATACTGGTACCCAGAGATTTCTAAAATCCTTCGGAGTGTGTTTTGTTTTTCATGTCTTCCATTGTATCGAATCAAGGGTAAAAATTTTGGATTAACTAATGTCAAAATTACTTCTTTTTCTTCGTTTTGTCCTATATGTGCTCCGCGGTCAATTATTGATTTTACAAATAATCCGTATCTTTGCAACAGATCTGTAGCACTATTGATATCGTCAATGCTTCTGTTTGTTACTGATGAATAAAAGTTCAAGTCAACAAAAAAATGACAAGCACCCAGAAAGCTCCGAACTAACAAAATGTCGAATGCCAATTTTCCAATGTTGCCTTCTTGAGTATTCAAAACTTCTATTGCCACTGACATTGCCTTATTGATAATATATTCTTCACGTACATTTAACTCTGAACCACTGTTCACTTTTTCATCTTCTATTCTTTTAATATAATATTCAATTCCAATTTTCTTATTTTCCAGAGTTGCTGCAGCAAGGTTTAGAGCTAATTTGTTTCCTCCTAGTAAATCACTCAATTGATACACATGGTTATACTTTAGTGTAAGTTGTTTTATTGCTTTAGTTAAATATGCCACTCCATTGGAAGAAATATTCTCGTCTTCGTTAAATATAAAATCGCTGCCTTCTCCCTCATCTCCGAATCCGATACATTGATATTGTGATTTCGGTGAGTGCAGCTCAATATTTTTGCCACTAAGTTCGTAGCAATTTCCATTTACTCCAGCCAAAAAGGTAGTCAGATATACTAAAAGGTATATAACCCCATTGGTATCAACAATGGTCCACTTTTTCTCTGGCAGGAGATTTCTTGTGGTTTTCTTCATTTTATTCTGCAGCTGCTCTCTTTGTCGTCCTTAGGACTGATGTGAACAAAATAAGCAGCGGTTTGCAAATATTATATCTATATTTTATTGCATTACTTTGCACTTCATTTCCAAGAAACAAATAGGATTTCTTAGTATTCCTGCAATAAAGGTCTTCAACCGAGACATCAATCACTTTTAATAGCGAGAATCTCATTTCACTTAAGGTTCTTCTTATATACAGGGTCATTACTTTGATCGTTCCCTCCACCACAGCCAAATACAGACTGGGTATTAAAAAGTCCTCCTTTCCATTTATAGAGAATCGATTCTAATGAGCCCAGTCACGTCAGCATAGCATACGCGTACGTTAAGTGGGTCAAATAATATTTGAAAACAAAAAACTTAAAACTTTCAGAAATTCTGCATGCCGGCTTCCTAACTCGCCAAATTTTGGATTACCGGATTACTCGAATTTTGACAAATTCTCGAAAAAGTTTTAAATGTAGACCAAAAATTTATTTGATTAAGTTTTGATAAAAATTGTTTAAAAATCCATAAGGCAGTTGTAATAATGTTTCTGGAAATAGTAATATTCCAGAATCATCTAAGTAACCCCTCTGTACATAATAACTTGTGTAATAAAAAATACAAGTTTATTGTTGACTGTTGACCCCACCCAAAAGACGCAAGTCGTGATGCTTAACAAATTTACATAACAAGTTTGAAACTAAAGGGAATGAAGATACGGTGTAAATATAACATTCTTAATTCTTGAATCTGCAGGTGAAATACATTACAGGGTTTAAAAAATCATGAAGAAATAATCAGTCATTTAATTATGTGAGAAACCGGATTGATTATTCATGGTCTAAAATACTTTAATGTTTCTGCAAGTTGTCTCTGCAAGTATGATCGCTTATAATTGACTAGAAAGGTATTTTGATTTAATTTTTTGTCCTTAGAGACAAAAAACTACAAAAAACGACAACTTTGAAGAGTATTGAAGAGGGTAGTTCTACATTATAATAATGAACCACAGGTAATAGACAATAGATTGACTAATTTGCAGTGGGCCTTAGGGAAACGTATTTATGTAGAAAACCGGATTTAATTATTCAGAGCACTCAATCTTTTGCCATTTTGGTAATCATTAGTTCTATGTTTGTAACTATGCTAAACGTATTGCCTAATAAACACCCATAAAAGATGATAGAAGTGACAAAGGGCCGAGCTCCCGTTCCCTTAGTTGAGAAAGCATTGAAATCTTTTTAGTAACTGCTAAAAGTCGAAAAGATCTTCAAATAGCTAATTTTGCCAATATAATATGATGCCCTCCAGGAACAAAAATTCTAATTAAACGGTATGTAAATGTATTTATAATTAAAGATGTAAGATACGGTTATGTCAGCTATGGAGTTGGTTTAGTCTCTATAATTTCTCTTCACATTGGAAGTTTATTTACAAATACGTACAAAATTTGACAATCTTGATATTGATATCTTTGATAAATGTATTAAATTCCTTAAACAATTTAATGGCACTTTTCTACCAATGGATTTCAGGTAAATTGCTGAAAAATCGAACTTTTTGAAACCACAACAGCCAAATCAATTTCAGCTAAACTCATTTCTGTATAATCGTTATTTTATGCGCTTGATGCTGTTTGTTGATACACTGCATACACATACGTAAAACAAGACCGAATTAGAGCAACAACTGGGCCAACATTGATAACATAACTTTTCTCATTTGCATGGTCTTCAAAGCCAATTGACGTTCCATTCTATATACGTTTACAATTCATGCACATGAGATAATGTGGCGGATTGAATCCCTGGATGTGATTAGGCAATACTCATCACCTCATATCAAATGATTGCATATTTTGCCAGGAATATCATTAAATATGTTCCATATCAAAGCAAACAATACAATAAACTCATGCAATGTGGTATTACTATTACCCATATGAAGTCCAAGCCAAATCACTTCAGCTATCTTCATTATAGAGGAGCATAATAAATAATATAATTTGAAGCATAATAGTAATATAGCATATAAATATATATAGCAATATGTCGTAGTATAACTAAACCCTATGTACAATGGCGCCATTGTACTAGTAAAACTGTTCCTCGTCCGTTGTACTAGGATAACCCACCCCCAAGGTTTCAATACAACTGAACCCTTTTTAAATACATTGTAAAGCATGAGTTAATAAGACAATTATCTATGCAGCTTTATAATGATTATGATTATAAATTTATGCTTAAAATCTTAATAGCTTGATTTACTCAGTCAAATAGTGATAATGACAAAAACCAAATCATTATTATAATATGGGTAGACACGTAAAAGAACAATTAATTGCACTTAACATTCTTACATGTATTGCCAACATGACACTTTGTACCACAGGGTATGTCATTCTTTTACATGAACATCTATTAGTTTGGCAATCCGTCTTGCATTTGCAGATTGATTGTCTACTGTAGGAAGTTACCGACCTTAAGGCAGTGATGTACTTAATTGTATTAGTTGGCCATGCCGCTGTGTTTATTTCGGCTGACCAAGTTCCAACTTTCGATTGTATTAATGTGGTAAATTAAGATGGATAAATATGACGACCAGTTCTGACCATGTTTCACCATATGTGTGGCAATTCTTCGTTCTAGATCGCCATTACCTTTTTCGATTAGGCCATTTGTCTGTGGGTGACGTGGTCTGGAGTGTACAATTTTGAGGTTCGGGAAATGCTCCACGATTGATTCTTTTAGAAATGAACCTGTGAACTCCCCACCGTTGTCACATTGCAAAATTTTTGGAGGACCGAACATAAACAATTACCCTAAAAGCGGAGCAGTCACTTCATGACACTTCATCTTAAATCTGTTACACTGCCTAACCTAACAATCACATTGGCACAGTAGCGGTTATTTCATTTATGATTGCTTGGCTGTCTCAATTTGACCCGTCTTTAAATACATCTACCTTTTCTAATCTATACATGATTGACAATATGTCGTATTAATTCTATTAATTGTTCTTTTACGTCTACCCATATTATATTAATGATTTGGTTTTTGTAATTATCACTATTTGACTGAGTAAATCAAGCTATTAAGATTTTAAGCATAAATTATGATCATAATCATTATAAAGCTGCATAGATAATTGTCTTATTAACTCATGCTTTACAATGTATTTAAAAAGGGTTCAGTTGTACTGAAACCTTGGGGGTCGGTTATCCTAGTACAACGGACGAGGAACAGTTATACTAGTACAATGGCGCCATTGTACAAAGGGTTTAGTTATACTACGACATATATATATATATATATATATATATGTATGCCTCCCCCTTTAAGTGGATTAGTGGATTGTCTCTGTTTTGGACTCCTCGTTGGAAATCAAGACAACTACCTATGCGCCACTCATGAAATCCAGAAGAGTAAATGAAAACATATCACCTCACTCATATACATGCCATATTACATTTCAAATAAAACGAACATTTAATTTGGCACCTCAACTCAGATAATATTTGGATACGTTGAATTTGAGGTTCGAATTAACTCTTATTCTACTTCTGACAAAAATGGCAAAAGATGCCATTTCTATTTCGTCGTCCCATAACATTGTTCCTATTACGCATTCCATAATTTACATTTAGTAATTTAATTTATCTGGAAAAAATCATGTTTCACGTTAGTTATTCTCTGAGCTTACTTGGCGGAGTACACTATACTATGTACAAGTAATAGATGAAATAAACCTCCAAAAGAAGTACGAGCTTTATCATTAGAGCTTTTGCTATATTTTTATACTTCGACATGCATATGTTAGCGGTAATAAGGGAATTCAGGCATTAAGCTTAATGCCTAGGCATTAAGTGTAATTTTGAAACATTTTAGTTTTTCGTACTTGAAATTTGAAAGAACATTCATATACCATTATTTCATATTTGTATGTGAATAAGGACAATTTTAGAAGTCCAAAAAGGTAAAGATGTTTACGGTGTCATGAATGAATAAGGACCGAGTTACAGACCTTCAAACTTTTGCATAAAAACCTCCACAATGTCTTAAGTCTTAGTCGTACGCTATTCATATGCGGAATTTTAAACCCCTTACAATGTCCTTATTTAGGAAAAACGATATAATTGGACTAAATAAATGGTCTTCTAAATTTCAAATACTAAAAACTGGAATTCTTCAAAAATTTTACTTATTTCCTAGGCATTAAGCTTAATGCCTGAATTCACTTAATGCCGCTAGCACATATACTATATATGGGAGGATGTCCAAGGTTGCAGGGTTTCGGGATTTCACAAAGTGATGGAGAAAATGAAAATGAAATAGAAATATTATACTTTAACCTTGTCCACGTTCTTAATTTTATCTATAGTAAAACAATTTGTACTAGACTTTTCCACACACGGCCGCTTGCGAGGTTAGAGCGTCGAGAACGGCCGCCAAAAAGTTGACGTACAATTGATAATAATTAAAACTACTCCATCATTTCATTAATGACATTTATATGTTTATTCAAGATTCCATCTTCCGCCAATTATATAAATCAAAAAGCACTAACACAAACGTCACTTGAGAGAAAAGTTGTGTGGATCTACTCTACATTTCACATCTGACAAATTTAAATTCAAAAAAATTGCAAAATTTCTTTGAAACATGCAATGTCAAGTGGATTCATTTGCCTGTTTCCAGTTTCTTAGATTAGTATGGGATTAGCGTTTTATAATGGAAAAGCTTCGCTTGTAATAAATAGTGGAATAAATTAACTGCATGTACCTAGAATTTATTACATTTTATTTCACCAATGCCACTTTTCGAAAAATAAAATAACTATTAACCTTGGGACGAGGTGGGTAAAATGACATATATATAATAATATATGACATGTGTATGCAGATTAAACATAATTATTGGTTATAAAAACGTGTCCATAACTGAATAGCATCTCTTAATCACTGGCAAAGTTACGACATCGTTAAATTTAGCGAAAGGAGATGGCAAACCAGTTATTACTAAAATGGAAATTTTGTTACCGTCCGCCCTGTCAACTTTTGGAAAATGCACTGACAGACTTACGGAATTAAATTATTAGTATTTTAATTCCAATGAAATAAAGTTTTTCTAGATACTCTTCCCATTTGACAAAAGAAATATTATGCCCAATATGACAAACCTTTACTGTTATTAGAGTGAGATTAGATAACGCTGCCATAACTTTTCTAGATGCAACCTCGCTGTAATGAGTACTGACCATTTAGATTGCTTGATTAATGTTAGTTATTAATATAGTGCTTACTCAGTGCAAAACGCGGAGAAAATGGCTGAAGAAATAGCAAAAAACTTTGTATATCTCGCAGAGAATTTATCTAATCTACAAGAGGTTTTAACATACTGTGTGCAAGATGAGGTTATCACAAATGACGAGAAGGAACGAATTGTAAGTAAAAATATTTTAAAAGATTATATTTGAGTTTAGCAAGTTAATTTTTAGGTTGATTACGAATTTTGGTAATTACTACAGATGGTGGGTGAAACATCTTTGGATAGAAATAGCCGCTTTTTTGATTCACTGATAAAAAGCGACAGGGAAGGATTAAAAATCAACATTATAAAAACTTTACGAATGACAACAAATGGACATTGTGCTGATATAATAGAAGGTGTTGAAACTCATGCAGCCCACAAAAAACCTAATACGTCGTTCCAGGTGCTGACAGTTCCTTTATCTCATCCGGTTGCTTTGAAAAAACGTGTATCTGAAAGAATTCTTGATTCTAAATGGTGGCCAGAAGAAAAACACCTTCCAAAGACATTTCTTGAAAGAGAAAATGAAGGACAGAAATTAATTGACATTGTAAAAGACAATTTGTCGAAAAGCAAAAACAGATGGACTGTAATCAATCAAGGACCGGCCGTTTCCGGCATGGGCGGAGTTGGAAAAACGACGATTGCAAAGTGGTTTGCCATTGACAATCAGAACAATTATGACCACATCATTTGGATAGATTGTGGCGAAGACAGTCTTTTTATTTCATTTGACAATTTAACTAGGAAATTGAGATACTACGATCATATGAAACTGAGTTCCATGGCCGGAACATGTTTTTCTAAGTTGGAGGCAGCTAAATGTCTCTTTATTTTCGACAATGCGGAATGTTATCAAGGCCCTCAAGGAATACGAGATATTCTTCCGAAACACGACAACTTTCACACGATAATCACATCGAGGACTACAAGGTGGGGAAGCGAATCAGGAAACGCAGAAATACCAGAAATGCACCTCAATGTATTTTGTACAAAAGATAGCATTGACTTCTTGAAAAAGAATTTGAACGACATACAGTACACAGAAAATCAACTGAAAGAATTAAGTGAACTACTTGGGAATCTTCCTTTGGCCGTACAACTTACTGTTCCAGTAATAAAAAGCAAGAAATTATCTATAGACGAATACATTGAAAGGAACAAACAAACTGATGACATTATTAACCCCAACTTTGATGACTACGAAAAGACAATCAGCAAGCCAATGAAAATATCTTTGGACATCATCAAAAATCACGAGGAGGATCCCCAACAAACGGCATATAAAATTTTGCAAATTTTGGGCTACGTTAAACCTGACTTCATTCCCACTCATTTATTTCAAGCTGTAGAAAATTTACAAGAAATTGAAACAAAAGAAGCAATGAAATTACTTGAAAAATATTCTTTGATGACCATAAATTCCAGTTCTTGGGGTAGAAAATGGGAATCCTGCAGCATTCATCGGTTGCTACAGGAAGTAATACGTCATAATGGAAAAGAAAATAAAACCGTCGTCTTAAAAAAGATTTTAAGTGCGGAAGGATTTTTTGACTACAAATTGCTTCCTTTTTTGTATGCTGGCGAAGAAACTCAATGTCTGTTTCCAAACGTACGAGGTCGATTTGTAGAACAAAAGAATTTAGAGCAATTAATCATAAAAAGAAGATACAGTGAGGCATTAGAAATATCTCGAATGGTTAAAGACACCCTGAAAACTCCAACGGCTGAGTACAACTACGCATGGTGTCTGGAGAAAATGGATAAATTGGTCGAAGCTGAATGCGTACTTAAAGCGCTACATACTTATTTGCCAAGCACGAATAAGGATAGGGATATTAAAGAACGCCTCTTAGTTCTCGACCAGATTTACGAACTCGACAAAATTGAAATTACTGAAATTGGCCTTTGGAATTTCGAACTACAAATCGAACCTGAATTAGTGAATGGGCTTTTGTTCCTGGTTTATAGTAGACAAGGAATGGCTGATATGGCCTATGACATCAGTAATCAAGATCGTCAATTGATAATCTGCGCAACTCCTCGGAATTTGGACTACATTATTAAATATCTAAAAAATCTGTCAATTGATAACTACCTATTAAAAAATAGTCAAAAATTTTTATTCGTAAAACTTGGGAATGGTCACGGAAAGGAAATTACTCTTTGTAGATGTGCGTTTAGCGAAATTCTTCCAAATAACTTAAATGAATTAAGTTTAACAGATGTTACCATGTTGAATGAAGAGGGACATGAAATTGATCACTACGATGTAAGTACTATCATTTCAAGTAACCTGAGACGCCTAGAAATAACCTGTTACTCCAGATCCACAAAATTCGCAATTCAGATAAATGAAAATCTTCACTATTGCGACTCGATTGTTCTGAATAATTGCATCATACAACTCCAAAATAATAGCAGACGAATATCTCCAACGCAAATTAAGTTAAATACAGTTTCGTTCAAGCAAAATGAAAAAGAAATTAAAAACATATGCTTAAATGATTGGATTGATTTCCAGAAAACTAAAAGTTTGACTCTCAAAGGCGACAACATGTCAATGAAATTAGACGAAACGCTCACCATGAACGATATCTCCCTCATCAGTTTTAACAATTTTGATTGGAATAGTATTAACTGTTCAGTCAAAAGTCTCCGGATTAAGAGGACAGATGTCCCTATATTTCACAAGAGTATTGCCTTGCGTATAAATGAACTTTCTCTAAATTATGGTTCTGCCCCCCTAGCATCTATTTTCTTTTTGTCACAGAGTGCAAATAAAATCGAACTTAAGGGTGTCAGAATTAAAATTGATGATGACAATGTAAAAAGGAAAATGGGACTCTGTTCAGCTGAGGTGGAGTTGGATGGAATAAGATTTATTCGAAATTCCCGTCTAGTCTATGACATGCTCTTCAACACAATTCTTGATTTTACAAAAATACAAAGGCTGAAACTAGAAGATTACAGAGCAGATTTAATTTTTGATTTCAAAGACCAATTTTCGATTGACCACTTGGAATTGATCGGAGTCAAATTAGTAAACTGGAGTAAATCCACAAGCAGCGTCAAAACTCTGAAAGTACGGAAAGTCAACATTCGTGACATTTCAAGTTGTCAGTTCAGGGTAACGGACACTTTGCATATTGAAGATTCTCAGGTTGAAGTTACCTCCCTCGACAACATTTCTGCACTTGCTAATAAAGTAGTTATCTCAAAGACTACAATTGATTTGGACAACAATCTGGATACAAATAAATCAGTGATTAAAACTTATTGTATCAACGGTAAAGTTAAAGAACTCCAACTACAGGAAATTACTTTCTTGAAGGATGGAGAAGAGGTTGAGAATATTCTTATCAATGACTTTGTAGACATCTACAAACTAAGCAGTTTGGACCTACAAAGTAAATGCAACAATAGAAGTTGCATCACTTTAAGTATGAATTCATTTCCCCTGAAAAGACTGTCTTTGGAAAATGTGATAATACTGAACTGGGAAAAAAGATAGCAAGTGTATTAATTGTTCACGCCTTCAAGCCAAGTTCCTTGACCTTTCCTTATGGAATGCTTTTATTAGTCAGCAAAAATCGACTAATAAAACTCCATTATAATTTTCGTACCGAAAATATTAGATTTGGTTTATATATATTATATTTCCAGGATATGAAATTGGAAATAAATAAAACTCTTAAAATCTTATTGACCAAAAGTCAGCTATTTCCCACGTTTATTATTCTAAATATACTATTCTTAAAAATAATTTGGTAATGTCCATTAAATGATGAAGATTATACTTTAATTTAACTTGAGGTTTTAGTCAAAATTAATCAGCGTTGAATGTATTGTCAATTGGAAATCGAACTTAACTTATTGGAATTGTAAATGATTTCTATTTTGAAAGTCAAAGTTAATGTTTTGATTTTGTGCATTTTGTTAAAATGAATTTATTCAAAATATATTTTCTGATCATAAAGATTTTATTATTTATTGCAGTAAATTGTGGTTAAGGCTGACGATAAGTTTTGATCGTGCCGCTGTAACATGATAAAAAATTTTTTTACATGGCAGGCGTGCATGCAGTATCTTCATATATTATTGAGAATATAGAGTCAAGAAGATTAGATAAGACTGGTGAACATAAATTTACCTATGTGGTGCAGGCACAGTTCAACCCACACTCTAAACTGAACTGTAATTAAATCCCAATAAATAAAGCTGTTTGTACTTTTATCGCATGTACGTATGTCTGTTAGTCAGTTTATGTTTTATACCATGAAAGCTCCGGATGTTTTGCAATGCACATTCCGGACATTTCGGTATGAAATGGATTTTACAGAAAAACAAGAAAGCCCACTATTATTATTTTCTTTGAAATTGATGAAGTACCCATACCTGCAGCTCTCGAGGTTAACACACAGATGACTAGAAATTTGTGTCATTTTTTTAATGTTGAAGGTGAAACAACGTTTTTTGATTTAAGTGTTTATAATATGCAACCTTGAACAATAAGAAGAATGCATCACCAAAGTCATAGGGACAGACAATTACAAACAGCAAAAGTAATAGAATAAAAGATACAGAATATTATTCTCTCACATAATCAAGTGAATTGCATAAAATTATTTCCTTAAGCATAATATACGGCCAGAAATAGTGATAGAAATAGGAAGCAAAGAACCTGAGCATAAGTGAACGAGTAAAGGCAAGAAAAATCTTTTTATAATATGCATAACGTGTGTGAACCTGAGGCACGTATCCAGAAATTTGGTCAAGGGGGGGGGGGCAACCAAAATCAAAAATGAGACATTATTGCGCTTCCTGGTAGATAGAGATAGCCTGAAAGCAAAATATTCTGCTTGTTCACACTGAATAACATACCGAAATGGGAAAACATATCACATAAAACAATGAATTCCACTCTCTAGGTTAGAATTCGGCCTTAATTAGTACATAAACTACTACATAAAGAGAAAGTTTCTAGTGCTCATGCGCATTGAGTAATAGCACTAGTCGTTCTAGCCAGTAAAATAATATCCTCTGAAAAAAATAATTCAAAACTGATAACCATTGACAAGAATTTGAATGAGAGTATTTTTAATCTACTTGGTATTTTGTATTTGTAAGGCTTTACCCTACATGTCTTTGCGGAGGTTTATTCACACTTTGGTGAAATTCAGTAACAATACTGGGGCCCTAGTAAACTTGTACGGCCTTGGCTCTCTGTGACAATTTTTTTGCTTGACATGTGGTTTAAAATTGTTTTAACAGAGGGAAGATGTATTTTATATGGCTGTAAACTTGGCCGCGGCTTTTAAATGATTTGTGAGGTATCCAACTGTTGACTTTATATCAAAATTCAAAAGTTTGCTCAAAATGAAAGAAATCATTGGCAAAAATTTGGTTTTGTTTACAAATAAACTGACAAACATTCTTCCAGTACTTCTCCACTTACGTCAAAAGAATTTAATCAGTGACCATGAATTTGACACAATCGTGAGTTTGTTATTAATAAATCGTTGTATTTTATGACAGTTTAACAGTGAATAAAGTAACCTAACAAGATATGCCACGGGTCTAATTTTAACTCCTTGTACAAATAGGAGAATAGTACTGGGATAAATTTTTATTGACGAAAAATTTTATTTATGTAGCCAGTAGTCAATAATAAATGTCTTGAAATGTAATGTTATTCATTATTACTTTGTACAGGACGGGGAACCAGCTGGTCTTAAACAAAATACTAAGTTGGCTAGATGTCTGATGAGCAAAGATGAGACAATAAAAGAAGATTTTTTAGCAATTCTTCGAGAAACTACGAACAACCATCTAGCTGACAAAATTGAAGGAAAGAGCAGTGAAATGAAATGTGTCAACGCTAATATCTCGGATGGTTATTTTTTTGATTTTGAATTTTTGGAAATACGTAACTGTAAATTTATGAAGAACGGAAATATTGCAGAAGTTGCAAGTATAAGCATTGGACGCACTGTAAAGAATCTTAAAATTACTTGTGACCAAGGAAGTAAAGTTGAAATCAAATTAAACTGCCTCATGCGTTCAATGGAATGTATTTATTTTCGCAAGGTTCGTCTTTTGATTGAATCTTTAGGTATCGGTCAAAAATTGAATGCTCTCGAAATAGGCTTTGATTTGGTTGCGTTCATTCGAGGACAAATGGAAGTTGATGTTGTGATAAATGAGTTGGTTGATGTTTTTGGTTTGAAAAAACTATCATTGACAGGGAACAATATGAGTGTTGATGTAAGTGGTCTCAAAATCAGTGCAGTTTTGCATGACATAAATGTTATCAGTATTGGGGAAGGAAGCACCCAAGATGAGCACAGGGATACTTGCCGTACCCCGGAAATTGAAGGTAGTACATTTTTTTGTTTAAATGGAAAAAATTTGCGAATTTAGTTAAGTTGCATCTTTAATTTGTTACTTATAGTTATAATACCTAATATTAAACTATTCTGTGGTCTATTTACCGACCAATTGATATGTAACAAAGTAAATGATCATTTTATTTTTAGCGGGTACTGCCAACTCTCCTAAAGCTTGCACAAGTAGAAACAGCAAAGAAACAACAGTCTAAGATCCACAAGGAGACAAAATATGAAAGCAAAAATTTCAAGTAAAGGCAAATTATAATCGGTATTGCTCATTCGTTCAGAATTTAATGTTAGAAGAAAAGAAGGATATTATGAGTTCGGGAAATATTTGGTTGTTTAAGCATTCTTCGAATAACAAGAAGAGAGAATGGAAACTCAATAAAAATGCATCGAATTAATATGATTTTAAAATGAAGATATAGTTAAAAAGCTTCATTTTAATAATGAAACAAATATAATAGCACTATTTTAATCTATTGTATTGTTTATATTACCAACAGCTTTTACCATTGAAGTATGCGTCTGAAATTATGCATCTTAATAGTTAAGATTTATATATTTTTAGGACTTCACTAAATATGGTTAACTACTTGTACTTCAATCATTACATGCAGCAAATTACGCTTTAAAATAAAAACAATATACATATTATTGCCATCTTTAATCGCCTGGGGTCCTAAACTAAAGTCTGACATCAAAAGCAATTAATGTACATTAAAAATTAATCATATATTTTTATCTAGCGTTTATATTACTGGTATTTGGTTACGATGCCTGCAAATTATATATTAGTTAAATACCGATTATTATAATTTAAAATAGGGTTTTTCACTTATTCGTTACATATGCTACATCGGGTTACATGTTACTGAGCTTACTTCTCTTGTAAGCCGAGTAACGTTTATGATGTAAGCTCCCGGCCTTTTCCAATGTCAAAATCAAGTAAACCGAAACCACGCCGAAAGGCATGTTTTTCGGCTTACTTGACTTACATCTACAAGAAAACGCAACATATAGGCTGACTTATTGACCAAATGAGAGCGTAAATTCAAAATTCATACTTCTTTCACATGTTTTGGAAGGCATTTTTTATCTTATTATTAATAGTAACTGTAAGATAAGACTTGCAAAAAAGAAGCGCTCATTTATTGCCCGCCTTATATGTGTTTATTTAGATTTTGGGAGATGTAAGGCCAGTAGCTATAAGCCTGTAACGAATAAGTGAAAAACCCTAATGATATACAGTATAATAGATTAACAATGAGAAAATACCAAAATGAAGTAATTTTAAAATTCAGTTCGCTGAAAATAATTATAGTTTATTTCCAAGGAATTCTGTCATTAGTTGACAATACATACAGATTGTTTTTAGTGTTCACCTTACGGTAGTGAAATCCCATCTCGACAGTAATTTCCGTAACAATTTTTTCGTGAACTGGTTTACCCACATCTGGAATTCCATCTAAAGCGAGGTTCGTTACCATTTTTCCCGGATTGCCAATGCTCCATATGAAGAAATCATAAGCTCTCGAATGGCTCAAAGACCCATAAACGTCAGTAACATCCTCCAAAAACGTTCCCGGTTGGAGATATCCCCAGTTTGGATAAAAATCAATTGTCCCACAAGGCTTGAGTGTACCGTAATGGTTAACCAGGTTGGTCAAGTCATAAAAATTGACTGTAGGACCATCAGAAGGGACACCTTTGCCAAAATTGTCAGGAGTGATGTCAGAAACATTTACAAAATTATCAGGCTTTTCGGTTGTATTCGGTTCATTTTGGGGGGTGTCTTGACTCTCCTGAGAATGAATAGTATACATAAAGGCATACATTTGTTCATCTCCGACTTTGGGTTTCGGATCAATAATTCTCCCTGCGAGAGATGGATCGAACCCATCTGTGTGAATGACGTCAACGATTTCAGCGTCGGTGCTGCACAGGGCTTTGTCCTTCATTACCGACTCAAAACTAGGCCCAGCAGGATCCAGCCCAGTAATTCTGTTCAATACCCGACTCTCTCTTCCCGCACGGCCCATCACGTGTGCCCCCAGACTATGCCCAATGCCCCAGATATGGGCATCGGGGTTTGGACCTCTTGTTGCAATCAAAATTCGTGAGAGCCATTTTCCTACCTCTTGAGTATTAGCAACAGCCTGTGGGTATTCCAATGGATTTACGTCAGCCCCTCCTCCCCATCCTACACGCACAACTAGAGCGTCATTGTGCTTTAGGATTTCCGTCTTCATTTTCACCATCCAGGCCGTTTCAATTGTGTTTTCAAAGCCGTGTGTGATAAATATGATGAGATTACGAAACATTCCCTTCATTTGTAGGTTGTTTAATAAGTCCCCTATTTCTTCACCGGTATTATCTAACCTAAGGCCGTTATTTGTCTCAAAAATGAGTTTCGGAGATATTTTTGTAATGGAGTATGGAGGAGGAATCATCTCATTATTAAGAATATCTAAAAATAGAGAAAATTAATTAATTAGTTATTTCTGCTTCATTACGTTCAAATTTGTCAATTATTAAAGTAGCAATCCTTTTCCTTAAACTACACAATCTAACTCACCCATTTCTCGATTTGGATTGCTTAACGCCTTTTTAGTGTTAGAATGTCAAGTATTCCAGATATGTAGTAACAATTACCTAGAATTATTGAGATATATTCATTTTAATGTCTTAGATATAGGAATATATTATGGAATTATGCACTATGATGTAAACTTCAAACTTACAATTTCAGAGCTGGTAGCGGTAATGTCTACTTGATTTTGTAAAATACAATTGGCTTAAAAATTTCAACTAAACATTTGCTTTAATACTAGTTATTGTCGCTAAAGCTGACGCGAAAAGAGTAAAACATAAAAATTTTATGTTACTTATAAATGTTGTACTAACTTTTCATTATTACTGATGTGAAAATTTATAGTAATTAGGAAAGCAACTTAAATGACTTGTCCTGTAAACAAATTAAAAGATTTTTGTTGAATACTAGCCTAGTAGAAAGTACTTATGATAATACGAAGGGGCAGTTTATGCTAGATCGGGTGAAATAGTGTAAATATTGTATACAGGTGAGGATATGGAGAGAAGGGATGGGATGTCTTTCGACAAGAATAAAAGTGTATTTATTAGCTGGTCAACTTGCTGCTTTTATACGGTACCGGTGGAATCATAGCAATAGCAATGCATGTCCTAACTCCGAAGAGCATCAAAACAAAATACCGTTATTCTCTAACTTCACCTTCAGATAAAAAGGTCTTCCTACAATAACACAGTCATAAACAGATTTCTTTGTCAATGCCACAAAAAATATTGGCTTTTAGGTATGTGTGTCATAATAGGAAAGCTTATAAGATATACATTTTTTTGTATTATATTATGGTTTATGTGGACAATATTAGTATGTTGATAGTAATATTTAACAATTTTCATGTGAATTTGTCCTTCGAATATAATTAGTGAAGCTTATAAAGGTTAGGTTTCGAGTGAAGAAAAGATATCCAAAATGATCAGAGAATATCAGCAATGTATGAATTAAAGATGTTAGGTAACGTTATCTAAAGTGAATGAAATTAATCAATATATACCCCAAATTTTACCAGCAGCCAAGCTGACCGTGCCATAAATAAACAATCCTGTCCAACATTGTTCAACAATATTAAATTCAATCACATGCTACTTAACTGACTAATAATTATTTTTTCTCCTTTATTTCCATTTTCTGTTTTCTTTTGTAACATTTTATCCAATTTCAATAACACCTTCTATACCTTGTAATCGTAGTTAAGTTGTGGGTCGGTTAAATTAAGTATAAAAACCAATAATGATCAGGTATCTAAATAATGATACCTGATCATGAGTTACACATTCCATTATAAAATTTTTACCCTACTTTGCATAAAGATTAGTTGTCTATGATTCATCCCAGCCCATTCATTAGCTGGATAACTGGATATTGACTAGAATACTTTTTGGTGTAAAATTCTAAGCATGACCAGCTATATAATAATATTATTATGCTAAGCCAATTTGAAACTCTGACACATTGGTGCAATAGTCCGTATAATACTATCGGCGTAATTTTTAGCATCTTTTAGTTGTTGATATTTCGATATTATCTATTTCGACCAGGCGATTTTGTCCATTTCGATCATTTTTACCACATGTGGATTCACCTAATTGCTAACACTACACTTTGCTATAACAAGTGGGCTTGTACGGTGGCAATTAGCACCAATTGATATAATGAAAAAGTGATAACATGTATTTAGCTAATTTATTTCGGATTAATGAAATCTCACTATTAGCCTAATTAGTTAATTAATTTGATACCGTTAATGTAAAATTTGTACTATAGTAATTATACTAATGAACGATAGCGATATAACAGGATCTTTGCTTTTATTGTTATTGTAATTTTGATGTACACCTGAAGGTAGCATTGTATCTTGCCATTTGTAATGCGTGAAGCAAAAATTTGATTAAGGACCCCGGCACAAATTAAGTTTTGTGAATTGTTTATTACAGCTATAGAAAGATCTTAATGATTTTGTTGTAATTATTCTGGCTGGTGGTCTTAGATCTCGATAATGACTAAAATTATTTTAACTCTGGTTTCAGGGTATCAAAATGTATAAATTAAGGAAAGTTTGATTGAAAAGTGGATTTTTTCCTAACGGATTCCTACTGCCTGGGGTAGATTTTTTTTCGATCCTGGGCATTCCTTTTTGCCGTGCAGAAATTTATTTTGTTAATGAATAAAATTTCCATTAAGGTATGCAGGTATTAATTATAACTGTAAAAATACCATTAAAGTAGCTAGAACCGAAAGCTATTAATGCGTAGTGTATTTATTGGCTTTGATCGTTCTATTTTGGTTCAAAATGCATCTGGAATGGATTTTAGCGTTGTTACTCACTGGCGCTGTTGGGACAGAACTAACCGCTAAAGACGCGTCTGAAGGTTCTTGCAGTCCACATATTGAAAAGCATCTTGCCACAAACGTCAATTCTGCTCAGGTACTCAGACTACCTTAACAATCTTATTACCATAAAACTAATTTAAAAAATCTTTATTACCACAATTTGAAGATAGCGAGAACTAAAGATTATTATGTACCTATGGGATCTCAAGCAATGTACAGACATTACGCTGAAGTTTTCTTAGGACGGCCTCTGGCAAACGAAACAGAATTGTTCGAAATGCAATTAAGAATTAAATATAGTTTAGGCACGTTTGCATCCAACAGAGCTTTTCCACATGTAGAAAATTCTCCATATTTCAGTCAAAAATGCACTGCAAATCCAGACAACGGGACAGTCACCTCAATGACTGTTCAAGTCGTTTGCAAACCTATCTGTAAAAGTGGAAGTTCATCTGCTTAAATTGAATGACCCAGGAATACGTAAGTTATCCAATTTTAATTATGGGAAAGTTACAGCCTTAAATCTGTTTTATTTCGTATTGCCTATTCTATTTCGTTAATTCTTCATCTACCTCGACCAATGAGTTTTTTATTTAATTTTTTTTAGATTAAAATATTTGGGCATATTATTACCACCATCATATTTTTATTTAATAGGCCGCACCCTGGATAGTGTGGTATATACTGACAATGAGACAACATATCTGATTGTGAGGTGTCCTTCAGATGGTATTCAGGATTATAAAGTTTTATCAACCAATAAAACAATTTCAGAGCCATCAAGATCAAGAATTCTTCACAAAATTAAAGAAATTGGATTTGATATTGACAAGTTGTACTATATGCAATATGAATGATTATAACCACAAAAAACTGTGTATCTCAAACGTATACGGGATTGTAGACTACAGTGTTTGAAGTGTAATTGTTGCAGAATTTGAGTGGAATGGAGTAAAGTCATCTGGGATACATTTGAGCATCTGCACCTGCTCAAATGTATCCGGCTACCTTTGAGCATCTGCACCTGCTCAAATGTATCCGGCTACCTTTGAGCATCTGCACCTGCTCAAATGTATCCGGCTACCTTTGAGCATCTGCACCTGCTCAAATGTATCCGGCTACCTTTGAGCACTTGCAGGGCACCCGGAGCAGCTGCTCAAATGTTTCCAGATACCTTTGAACACTTTTAGTGCATTCAGAGTAATTTGGAATTTATTTTGGTAAGTTTTTTTACTAATTTTTGTAATTTTGAATTTATTGGTGATTATTTATTTATTTCACTGATTTTAAAGATTTTGGTTCGCTATTTGTGTTCATTGACTATTGTCCATTATCATTGTCGGATGACTGCATGTCATATGCTCTGAATGCACTAGAATTGCTCAAAGGCATCTGGAGACATTAGAGCAGTTGCTCTGGGTGCTCTGCAAGTGCTCACAGGTAGCCGGATACATTTGAGCAGGTGCAGATGCTCAAATGTATTCGAGATAGTAAAGTCAGCAAAATTCCAGGTTTTGGTGAAATGTGGCAATGCAGTTTTCTTTACGCTATCTATTTTTGTAATTTTAGGACACAAGTACGTAGCAAGTATATGAAAGTAATTGTCTTTTGTATTAGTTTGTTTGTTAAAAATCAGTACACGTAAATTTACGAAAACAGTGCATATTTTTTGTAGACAAATATTAATTTAAGTCATATACCTTTTTGTGTTGTCTGGTATATTTGTGGAGTACGACACACTGTGTTTTGATAGCATGCTGTATCCTGTATCAGCATGTATTACAATGGCACCCACCCAGATGATAACAGAAGAAACAAAACGGATTGAATTAATTTCGGCATAATGCCATCCATTATTAATTGCAAATATCTAGTTAGTTGATTATCACCAAACTCCGTGCTTTACCACATAATTGATACAAAAAATTATTTGATTGCCATTGTCATTAGCACAATAGAGTTTCGGTGACCATGTACAACTTTCTATCTTGAAATTTTTTTATGCAAAAACGCATGAGGAATAAAAAAAGCAAAAATATGTTCACTGTCACTGACACTTAACATTTTGTCAATGTTCCTGTCTTTCATTCATTCATGCGTTTCCAATGTACATTGCACTCGGAATGTACATCTGGACCACAGAATATAAATGAATACTGCACTTTTACAATGCAGTATCCATCAAAATGCATTTAAAATGGATTGTTGCGCTTATACTGACTGTCTCTGTGTCTGCGGAATGGAATTTAAAAGATGAATCTGAAGGTCCGTGCAATAATAAAATTGAAGAATATCTTGCTACAAACGTCAATCCAACTGAGGTAGTTATTCTTCATAATAATTAAGTTTTCTGATAAAATGACAATAAATTTCACGTATCCGTTCATTTATAGATAGCTAAGACGAAAGAGTACTATGTGCCAATAGGATCTCAAGCATTGTACAGACATTACGCTGAAGTTTTATTAGGACGGCCTCTGGCTAACGAGACGGAACTGTCCGAAATGCAATTGAAAATAAAAATGCTAGGAACGTTTACAATCAACAGGGCTTTTCCACTGTGGGAACATTCTCCATATTTCAGTCAAAAGTGCATTCCAAGTTCAAGTAACACCGTTGGATCAGCCACGACCACTACTGTTCAATTAGTGTGCAAACCGATCTGTAAAGGTGGAAGTCCTTCTCCTAATTTAAATAATCCAGGAATCCGTAAGTTATATCCAATTTTATACATGTTAGTACATTGGGTTTGCCCATTGTCACACACAAATGAGAATTGTTGTCTGGTGACGTCACACAGAATCTTGTGATTCGTTGGATGAAAGGGATGAGATTATTAGTGTTAGCTGGTTATGGAAACTCGATGTGCGTATGCTGGGCTTTGGGGCGATAGGTGTTTCTGGCAGGATTTAAATATATTTTATGCTACGTCGAAACTGAATTGAAAGTCAGTGATCTCTTCGTATACAAACTCGAATTAATTACAAATGTGTGGAAATGTTATTTCGGTAATGTTTATCTTATGCACTCAAATGGAACTCGAATGGATTCAAATTGTCAGATGAAATAACTTTGTTACTACACCCAAAGCACGTATCCAGAGATTATAGGTCAATGGGGGGCGCAGCCAAAAATAATATCAAAAATAAGACATTTTCGAAAAAATTTTGGCATTTTTTGGAAAAAATCCTTTCTTTTTCTCAGATTTAGGGGCCGCTGCAGTTAGGATTGCAAAAACAGAAGGATTAGATTATTTTGTTGGCTGAGGATAGGTTGCTGGGTTGGCGGATACAAGTGCCAAAAATGAAAGTGCCAAATTGGCACATTTATCCTACCTGAAAAAACATAAATGTCAAAGCATAAAGTTTAAATAGACGAACTGTTTGTTTAATATAGGAGAGAATATGCAGATACGTCTAACACTATAATCTTTGGAAGTTTGACTAAGATCTTTGAAATCTCAGAAAACTGTCTTTTTTCCGTTTTCATAATTTTTTATGTAAAATAATAATATAATACATGATTTTCAGGTTACTATAAGTTAAAGTTTTTATAAACTTCTACGTTGTGGATTCTAAATGATATATTTTGTCAATTTATTTTGACAACATTAGTTTTTAAAATATTTTAAAAGATTAATTCACTAAATTAATTTTCCTGATTCTGTATTAGGAATGTTGTTTTCAGGAACACAGTTTTCATTTTCATCATTTTTGTTGTTTCATTTGTCTATTTTTAGAATACTTCAAGCTACTGGCTAATAAATTTGTATTTTAAAGTAATGTTTTTACTTAATAGGCCGCACCATCGAAAGTGTAATATTTACCGACAATGAGACAACATATCTGATTGTGAGGTGCTCTTCAGACGATGTTCAAGATTATAAAGTTTTATCAACAAAAAAAACAATTGCGGAGCCAATAAAAGCAAGAATACTTTACAAGATTAAAGAACTTGGATTTGATTTGGATAATTTGTACTATATGCAATATGACGGAATATAAATCATATAAATCTTCATTTCAAATGTGACTAAGTAATTATAAGAGCATATGTACTTGTAACTGTAAAAGTATTTAAATTACATCAAATTAAATTATTCTGTCTACTCGATTTTTAGACTTCCATGAAAAATTCAAAGCAGTCTTTTCAGGCGCAAGAAATTAACCTTTTTAATTAAACATCGGAACCCGAACGTTCTGTACCTAAAAGTCAAGGGTAACCTAAAATAAATTGGGATTTGGTATTCTTAATTTTCCTACCCGGGCACAGAAAGAATTCTAGTTTAACTATTGCCGTTACTCTGTTATAATTTATCTATGTACTTTGCTGCATTCATTTCTAAAGGCTTATATTTTATCAACTACTTTTTTCTGATATTCACAACGTATATACCTCTAATCTAATAAACATGAATTATCAATAAAATGGGGAGGTCGGCCTGGCATATTGAACAGCAGCTTAAACTGGTTTTAATAGCCTTTTGTTGGATCAAGCTTCAACAAGGCAATTAACCCCAATTGGTACATAATAAAAAATATGAAAAGAAAAATTTTGCTAATTTATTAATTTATATGCACATGTAAACGCAATTACTAATAGTAAGAAAATTACTTAATTAGAGTTGATTTGCTATGATTAATTTCAAATTTTGTATTTCTTTTAAATTCCAAAACGCTGATAGGGAAATAAACAATTGTATTTGATTGTTATTATTATTTCATATACCTGCTGTACACCATTCTGTATTGACATATTTATAATGCAGGGAAAAGAATCAAAAATATGTTCGCTGACACTGACACAAATTACAGTACAACGTCTGTGAATATATTATTACTTTGTGCATAGCACAATATATCCATTAGTGCAGCCAAAGCCAAATGTGCACATAATGGTAACTGTAAAACCGTTATTAACCGTTCGGAAGCTATAAATGTACACTGTATTTTTTCTTCGCTTATTTATTGGCTAAGCTCACTATTTGGTCGTTCAGTATGTATGCAAAATGGATATTTGCAATAATAATCAGTGGATCTGTTACAGCGAAACTGACCTCAGAAGAAGAGTCAGAAGGTCCATGCAATCCAAACATCGAAAGATATCTTGCTAAAAACGTCAACCTTTCTCAGGTATCTTGACTTATCCTCACCGTATGCTGCTGCCCTACAATCATATTAATTAGCATTTAGCCCAAAAACCAATCTATAATAATTACTTTAAAAATGAATTATAGCAAAATGATTTTTAAAACCTTTTTTAAATCCCATAATTTATTTACAGTTAGGTATGACGAAAGATTACTATGTACCAATGGGATCTCAAGCGATGTATAGACATTACGCCGAAGTTTTTTTGGGACGATCTCTCGCAAACCACACAGAATTGGCCGAAATGCAATTGCGAATTAAATATTCAGAGGGGAAGATTGCATCCAACAGAGCTTTTCCAAAACGAGATAATCCTCCTTATTTCAGTCAAAACTGCAGCCCAAATGACGTAGGAGCCATGAGTGTTCAAGTCGTGTGTAGACCTATCTGTAAAAGTGGAAGTTCGTCTGCTAATTTGAAAGACCCTGGAATTAGTAAGTTATACTTTATTTTCGTCATCATCAATTACATTTTCTATCCGCAAGTTATTCATTTTCAAAACATATCAGTTTGTACAGTTTGGATTTAACTCTATGAATGCTGATTTCAATTCACTAGGAAGCACCCTGGATACTATCGCATATTGGTATAGTACTGAAAATGATATAACATTTCTGGTTGTGAGATGCCCGTCCGATGGTATTCAGGACTACAAAATTCTATCAACAAATAAATCTATTTTAGAACCAACTAGAACAAGAATTCTGTACAAAATTAGAGAAATTGGATTTGATATTACAAAGTTGTACTATATGCACTATGATTAACTTAAATTATGCTGTGTATTGTAGAAGCATGCGATTAGAATACAGTTGTATTGTAATATTTGATTAAGGTTGATGAAAGTTATCTTTTGCTTTTCATATGAATAAATGCCAATGCCAAGTATTCTGGTCCCTAAATAAATATTACGCCTGATATCTACTCTACTAAGCCAATAAATTTCAATGATATTCCGTATCTCATGCATCTTTACCTAGCATTCTTTATTTTTAATAAATAAATACTGCCATGTTGAAAACCCATAACCACAATTGGGAAGGATTGTACAGTCAATTGACAGCCACCACAATTTACATCAGACAGCACAATTAGTTAGACATAATATACGCAGAAACAACTTTAAGGGCGTGCCTTTTCTTTGTCAATAAAATCTCTCATGTAAGCAACATTTCCGAATACAGTTGGAAATAGCCACTGGCCACATGGTTGCATTCCCCAGGATACAATCCCTGCCAAATAAGGTTCCGGGTCGTCTGGAAGATCGTAGCATACCAATGGACCTCCTGAGTCTCCCTTTAGTGTAAAATATCAATTATTAAGTCGAGTTTGTTTCAAATTCAATTGCTTACATGTCTATACTTAAAACTACAAAAAGTCTTACATTGCAAGAGCCTCGGAGGAAACCAGCACCCCCGCAAATCATGCTGGAAGCTATCCAATTCACAAAGAAGTAAGGAACCCGACACATTCCTCTGGACACTATAGTCATATTGACTTTCTGAAGAGCGTTTGGTATCACTCTGGGGAACGGAAGTCCTAGGCGATTGGCATTGCCCCAGCCGGAGTTGACACAATCCCCTGAAGGCTCATGTCCTTTAGGCGCTAATCGGATGGGCTTCACTCTATCGTTGAACACTAAGGGTTCTGCCAGAACGATCATAGACGAGTCGAAAGTTATTCTGTCACTGAAAATAAATAAACAACCAAGCAATTCAAATTCACGTTAGTATAGATTTAAATTGCAAAATTAATTTACACTCAAAATGTCCATTATATTTATTAATTTTTGCTGAAATTATTTAATTGTGGTGGTAAATGAAGATCATCTTCGAATTTATAATTTGGTTACCTGTTTAATTCTATGAAGACCAAATTGTAATGGCTTACCCGTTGAATCTTGGATGGTTAACTAATCGTTTGACTGCTACCCGCTGCTGACTAGTTTCATTTGAATCCTTCATATTGTGTGCTCCAGCGACAACAAAAATTTGGGAAGGATCTTGGCCAACGGTGCAATGAGCCGCACAAACTACATGCGTTTCATCTAGGATACTTCCTCCGCAGAAATGGTATACTTTCTTGCCCGTGTCTTTCTGCAACGACACTTGCCAAGGAAATTCTCCTGGTTCTGCGTCTGAGCCTCCGATAATTAAAACTTCTTCAGATTCGACGTCTTTATTATCTTTGTTGATCTCGTCCATTTGAGACTCATTTGAGAAATCAGGAAGCAGCACATTATTCGCTTGAAATTCAAAATTAAATATTAAAATGATAGTCATTAATAAATAGGAATTATATATTATTCGGAATTTACCTGATGAAACGGAGAGAAATAATGCTATCAAAATTATTTGATTCATTATTACTAACTGTTTTGTTGGCTGTTATCTCATTATAGCAATCTATGATGCCGGACGAGTATTTATGCTGAATTTTTGCTACAAGGTTATCCATGATTATGATGATTAGATTACTTTATTTATGTGGCGAAATGTACATGCAGAACGACATGCTTTTAACATAATTGTACTTATTGTTACACTTAGTAGCAGGATTGTACACCTGCTATGACACGGCCATGACAAAATCACTACAAATTGTTGATTATAACTGTTGACAACATTTAATATTAATATGTGATCGCGTATTACTAATCCTTGACATATTACCCTAAACATTAAGTATATCGTATGACAATTTTAAAAATGTTAAAACTGTCTAATAGGCAAGCTTTACTAGATGAATGTAATGAGTAGGACAAGTAATACTTTTTGAAATTTGAAGAATGTGGTAAATGTAAATAAATTAACAATACTTAGACAACATAAAAAGATCTCAGACAAACTATTTTCATCTAATGTTACATTTTTTATTGTTTTTGTGAGTTGGGACTTCTGAAGTGGTGTCACTAAACTAGGATATATCCCCATTCAGGATCGGCTGTTAGTAGTATGGCTTTAGCAACAAGTATATATTGTCATTCACGTTATACATCATCCTGATGACTTTCAATAGTAAGCTCATTACAGTCATGACATACATTCCGTTTACATATTGTACATAAAAATATTGGCTTAGTTGCAGCAATATTGATTAGATTTGATGCATCAGAAAATATGAATAACTTAGTAGTCTAATGTAAACAGTAAGCTTCCATATGGATGAGACAATTATAAGCCTCCAACTAACATAATAAAAATAGAAATAATTAGATGACAGGTTTGTCATGTAGAAAATGTAACCACTCAATTTCAAAAATGAGCTTATTCAGTGATATCAGTTTCAGTGATATCAGTGTCAGATTTAGTGATACCATCATGTCCAGTTTCTTCGAGTATGTATTTTGATTAGTGGAAAAATTAATGTATTTATGTTATATTATTATATTATAGTGATGGGTATGTAAAATAAATGTTGTGTAATTAAAATTTGAAAAATTGTCTTACATCATGCGATATGGTGTCCTTTCCATGTCACTTTAACACTTTAAAGTTATAAAAGTCGGATGCTCATTAAAAGCTCGATTAAAATATTTAAAATTGTAGGGTAACATTATTCAGTGCACATAATATGTATTTCAGACTAAAACAGTATATTAAGCAAATTTACGTATAGAATTAATGTTCGACGCGGTAAACTGCTAGCAGCTTTTACCATTGAAGAATATTTAGTCATGAAACTATTATATTTTAACCACTTGATATACTGCCATACTGCATCGTGCAATATTGCTCCGGAATACACACTACCTATACATAAAAGGGCCTGGGCCCTCTGACCGGCTACACTCTTAAAAATAAACGTCAAATTGTGCTAACCTGGTCTTCACAATGTCATTTGTAACATTAATGAATGTAAAAATGACATTAAAATAATGTTAAACGATTTTAAAATGACAACTTTATCGATGTCAAATTATTGACAAAATTGACTGTTAAAATAACAAAAAATAATAATGTAGATATTTTGGAAGCTGCGAACAGAATATATATCGCATAAAGTCTATCCTCAGTACATAAAGCATTGGTAGCAGAGTGGCATTAGACGGGTTTAAAATCAATGGCTGCACAAGTGTACGTATTTGGTTCAAACCTCTGTCACGGTACAATTTTTTGCTTAGATGACATTTTGTCACGTTTTTTTTCACATGAGTTCATGTTATGGCTACATGATCTACTGTTAAAAGCTGACATTAAGTAAAGTTAGAAAATTGACAGTCTTGAATCATGTCATTTTAACGGGAAAAAATGTAGGTCCAAAAAAACAGGATAAATAACTGGGAATAATGTTAAAAATGACAGGAATGACTGTTGTCATTTTTAAGAGTGTATTACTAACAATGAGCAAAAACAGAAATCATTGATATCAGGAAAAGCATGAAACAATTATATGAAATACTAGCCGGTCACAGGGCCCAGGCCCTGTTATAAATAAAGCTAGTGTGTATTCCGGGGCAATATTGTAAGATGGATAGAATGTATTTCACAAACTTATTTCCGTCACCCACGTGGTGGGTGAGGGGAAGTAGTTTATTTGCTTGGTCGGATAAACCAGAATAACTTTTAGCAGCATAGATGTAAGTTGTAGGTAAACATCCCATCCAATGCAAAAGATGAAACATCCAACCCCATGCATCCCATCATCACCAAACACCCAAGAAAAGATCAACATCTTATCCAGCCCACCACCAATATTCAAATAAAGTAATCTATCTAATATAGCCCATCCCCAGTTTCCAAATAAAGTACCACTACAGCCATCACCAACACATCCCTTTCAGCCAATTCATACACCTGGTTGGAGATGTCGGGTATAATGGATGGGATTCTTACATCTAAGCTTGGCAGCATGCATGATGATTTCATGAGTAACGTAGACGTAACATTATACCCCAAGTCAAAAATGTGACCATAATGGGTGACCAGAGTAAGTACCGATAGTCACAATAAAATTCCAACACAAAAATATTGACCCTTGGTCGTAATAAGCTGAAGTTTTAGAAAATTTTGTTTTTTTGATTTGGAATAACTAATTACATATACTACCGTTGTGTAGTGTCAATGCAAGGAAAATGTCAACTTCCATGACATTCATGACTGGCCGTATGGCCAACGAAAATGGAATCCCATTAAAGAAATATTCTATATATTCGTAAATATTCACCCACCTAAACTTGCTAAGGGCTACTTATACTCTTCCTAATCCTACCATTCACGTCCAATTAGAAGTCATAATTTTATGATAATAAATCTCTTTAACACATAAGTGGCAGATTCAAAACGTACACATTTGAAATAAAAAAATAGTTTACCACATTATCCCGCTCTGAATATTTTCTATTTAAAAATGGACTTAGTTTTTCTATTTAAGACGTAAAACATTGTTAACCCCCTATTAGCTTAAAACCGTTTGCGAATTGAAAAAAATATAGTTTTATTATGAATAGCCAATTTTTAAACTTTCCTGCGTATAAAATAAGGTCACGGCACGGTGTATTAAATTGAAAGAAAGAGTATCAACTACCACGTCTCACAACAGTGACTTTCATAATTTTATCACCGCGCAAGCGTGTATGCATAAAACCAAGTTCTATCTGGATGGAGTTTAGCATCTTCAGCAAATAAACCAAATTGTGTTGTTAATACATTTTGAAATAACGGTACGGTGGCCGAGAAATAACATTCATAACTTCGTAACTTCCGTACACACAAACATCCGTACATACATTTGGATTGCGTTTATATTATAGATAATAAATTCCCCTTCTAAAGCAAAATTAGCAGAGCCGCAATGTTTGCATCGAATTGCCAATTCTCCGCAAAAATGTTCCTTTATCATGGTTTCGTCAACTATTGCAACTGCCGCACTATTGTGAGTTCTTTGGTTTTTTCTGTTTGCCTTAACCATGAGTTTATTGGATTCATCTTGTCGTTTTTCCATTGACTCTTTGCATCTAATATTTTTGGAATTCGAAAATTGGATAAGGTTCGTTTCGTCAACTTTTATAACCTGCGCATCAGATGAAAATATATTTGCATGTTTGTTTATCATATCATTACATACCAAATTTTCACATTCTTTATCGGTTTCATTAACAGATCGAAAACCATCTTCGTTATTGGTATTTCGGTGTTTCTCCAACTCGGTAATTTCCTCTGCAAAACGAAGTCCAATTTTTTCTTTTAGTATTTTAAGGCGATACTGACGCTCCGCTGGAGTCTGCTGTGCAAGAAAGACTTTGTTTCGCTCTTTAAGGCCACTTAAACGCAATAAACATTCTTTTATTGTATTACTAACTGTTCCTTCTTTATTTTTTAGCATAAGTTGTTTAAGTCGAATTACGCGTTGCTGTGGACTTTCATTCCCTAGGCGATTTTTAATTTCCTTAGTTAATATTTGCAGACGGGATCTTACTGTAATATCCGTCAATGATACATCTTTATTTGATTTATTCAACAAAAGTTTGTCTTGGGATTTTTGTAATCGCCGTTTTTGATTTCTTTCTTTATTATTTTGGAGGCGGCATTGTCTGGCTTCTTCTGATTCTTCTAATCGACGCTTTTTGATTTTTTGAAGGCGACATTCTCGGATTCTTTTAACCGCCGAATTCGCATTCTTTCTTTATTTTTCTGGAGGCGGCATTCTCTGGCTTCATCAGATTCTTCTAAACGTAATTTTCGTATTCTTTCATTATCTTTTTGAAGTCGGCTTTCACGTTCTATCTCAGATTTTTGTAATGAGGATTTTCGTTTTGCATCGTCCATATTTATCTGAACTATTTTGCAATCTCCTATAATCGTCCAGTCTGGCCTGAAAGACAAAGGACCAGCAAGTGGTCAAATTAGCCTTAAATGGCAAACGATTAGGTGGTTGTCAAGTCTGCCTTAAATGACAAACGATCAGCTAGTTGTCAAGTCTGCCTTAAATGACAAACGATCAGCTAGTTGTCAGACTGCCTTATTGGCAATGGACCAACAAATGATCAATTCTGCCCTAATAGCAATGGACCAACAAATGATCAATTCTGCCTTATTGGCAATGGACCGACAAATGATCAATTCTGCCTTATTGGCAATGGACCAACAAAGGGTCAATTCTGCCTTATAAGCAATGAACCAACAAATGGTCAGGTCTGCCTTAATGGCAATGGACCAACAAATGGTCAAGTCTGCCTTATTGGCAATGGACCAACAAATGGTCAAGTCTCCCTTATTGGCAATGGACCAACAAATGGTCAAGTCTGCCTTATTGGCAATGGACCAAAAAGTGGTCAAATCTGCCTTATTTGGCAAAAAATCGTTAAAACGATCAAATAAGAGTCAGTTTTATGATAGTAATAATGTGAACAATTTTTGGTTAGCTTTTAAAAAAGCTGTTCCTGAAATGAAAAAACAAATTAAGGGTTAAATACATCAAACAATTTTACCATAGTAAAATGCCTCACAATAGACAACAAATCTTAGAGATGTGAGAGAAAATGATAAAGCACAAGACACGGTATTCTTACCTGAAGGATAAATGTCAATGATTTCATTTAACTTTCCTGTCACAATAGCACAACAAATCTTCAAGATGCGAGAGAAAATGTTAGCAAAGAAAAGCACAAGACACAGTACACTTATTTGAATCAAGAAGTTTCAACTACCACGTCGCACAACAGTGACTTTCATCATCGCGCAAGCGTGTATGCACAAAACCAAGTTCCATCTGGATGGAATTTAGCATCTTTTGCAAATAAACCAAACTGTGTTGTTAATACATTTTGAAATAACCGTACGGTGGCCGAGTAATAACATTCATAATTTCATAATCCGTACACACAACATACATTTCGATGACGTAATATCATAATTTCATAATCCGTACACACAACATACATTTCGATGACGTTTATATTATAGAAGATTCTACAAAAAGATGTCGCAACTGGCACGAAGGAATCAAGAGGGTAGTAAAAAGTAAACCCGGCTCTACTAAATAATGTTGAATAAGTTTGTCGATGTAGCAGAACCAATTTGGATTAGAAGTTTTGAAATGCTATTTAATACGCACATTACTATCATTACGAAATGGCCTCTTTCGCTAATCATTTAATTTCCATTCGATCACCCCTCACATTCAACCTATGTTTTCTATTATTATTTTGATGTTATAATAATAATATGAAACAACTCATTTCGTTGGTTTAGAGGAATTGGGCTTGCGCATTTGGCTTTTTTGCTTTTAGGGAACATGCATATATTACGTTTGGAGTTGATGGGAGGAGCACGAGGAGGTACTCAAAAGTGTTGTAGTCAGCACTAAGACGTTACACATGTGGGAGGGGGTTTTGCTTTACGTAATATATGCAGGTTCCCTAGGTTCTCCCTACCACACGTACATATATATATATATATAGACAGGTAAATTTATCAAGTCTACGATTATATATAGAGATCTTTATATAATGCAACATTAGTTCCTACACATGAAACAGAATTGACGTTATATATAGTGTGTAGTTGACTTAAACATATTATTTATTACTCGTTGCTAGCGTTTGCTTAGTAGCAATTGGTTACGATGTCTGTACATTATATATTAAGTTAAATACAGATAATATTAAATTTTAAATGAATACATTATTAATAATTAACATTAACAGATTAGCAAATGAAGTCATTTTAGACTTCAATTCGCAGAAAATAATATAGTTTATTTCCAAGGAATTCTGTCATTAGTTGACAATACATACAAACTGTTTTCAGTGTTCACCTTACGATAGTGAAATCCCATCTCGACAGGAATTTCCGTAACAATTTTTTCGTGAACTGGTTTACCCACATCTGGAATTCCATCTAAAGCGAGGTTCGTTACCATTTTCCCCGGATTGCCAATGCTCCATGTGAAGAAGTCGCAAGCTCGAGAATGGCTTAAAGAACCTAAAAGGTCGGCAACATCCTCCACAAATGTTTCCGGTTGGAGGTATCCCCAATTTGGATAAAAGTCAATTGTCCCACAAGGCTTGAGTGTACCGAAATGGTTAACTGGTTTTAATATATCCAATGCAAACTGAGCGTGAATAAAACCATAACCATGGTTGACCCTGACATGTTGAAAGTCTGGATTAGGACCATCATTAGGGTTGACCCTGACATGTTGAAAGTCTGGATTAGGACCATCATCAAGAATATCCTCGTCACAGTCTTCAGGAGTGACATCAGGGTCATTTGCATTATCAGGACTTTCGGGTCTGCCCTGTTTATTTAGGAATGTGTCCTGACAGCCATTCCCAGAGAAATATCATATTTGCTCATCTCCGACTTCGGGTTTGGAACCAAGATTTCGCTTGATCAAATTTGGGGAAAACCCATCTGTGTGAATGACGTCAACAATTTCAGCGTCGGTGCTGCACAGGCCTTTACCCTTCATTGCCGACTCAAAACTAGGCCCAGCAGGATCTAACCCAGTAATTCTGTCCAATACTCGACTCTCTCTTCCCGCACGGCCCATCACGTGTGCCCCCAGACTATGCCCAATGCCCCAGATATGGGCATCGGGGTTTGGACCTCTTATTGCAATCAAAATTCGTGAGAGCCATTTTCCTACCGCTTGAGTATTAGCAACAGCATGCGTGTAATCCCATGCTAATAACTTAGCCCCTCCTCCCCATCCTACACGCACAACTAAAGCGTCATTGTGCTTTAGGATTTCAGTTTTCATTTTCACCAGCCAGGCCGTTTCAATTGTGTTTTTAAAGCCGTGTGTGATAAATATGATGAGATTACGAAACATTCCCTTCATACGTAGGTTGTTTAGTAAGTCCCCTATTTCTTCACCGGTACTATGTAACCTAAGGCCGTCATTTGTCTCAAAAATGAGTTTTGGAGATATTTCTGTAATGGAATATGCACGAGGAATCTTCCTAAAACTCTTAGTAACGATATCTACAAATTAGAAAAATTAATTATTTAGTTATTTCTGCTTCATTCTATTCAAATTTGTCAATTATTTAGGTAGCAACCTTTTCCCTTAAACTACAAGCAAACTCACCCATTTTTCGCTTTGGATTGATTAAAGCCCTCTTAGTGTGAGACTGTTAAGTGTTAAGTATTCCAGATATTATGTAGTACAAATTACCTAGAACTATAGAGAAAGATTTTAAATTTTAAGTATGGGAATTAGAGAACAAAAATGACCTAAAAAAGGTAGGAGTAAGTTTTTTAAAAAGCAGTCTTTTTTTGCCTGTTTACCTTTTTGATGTATCAGCTTGCTTCCACTTTACATGTAAATAAGGTAGAAAAGGCAAAAAAGCAAAAAAGGACTGCTTTTGAAAAAAGGTAGTAATTTTTTGTAAAAAGGAGTGTCTTTTTGTTCCCTGGTGGGAATATATGGAATTATTATGCACTATGATGTAAACTTCAATCTTACAGTTTCAGAGCTAATAGCTGTAATGCCATTTTTAAACCCATTGTAAAATACAATGGGTTTAAAAATGTCAACTACACAGCTGCTTTTATATTAATTTTTATCGCTAGCGCCGAGGCGAAAAGATAAAAACATAAAAATTGTATGCTAGTCATCATAAATATGTGTACCAGCTTTTCGTTATTGCTGATGTAAAAATGTACAGTAATTAATTAGGGAAGCAACTTAACGCTATTTCATGGAAACAAAACACTTTCAAATTTGTAAGTACTGTTAAATTTTTTATGGTTTTTGTGGGTTCGGATTTCCGATGAGGAGTCTCTAATAGGATATATGGCCATTCAAAATCGGTTGTCACCATGCAAAAAATAGTGGCTTTAGCAACATGGTAAAATACACATTAACATATTACGCATTCCGTTAACATATTTTACATGAAAGTATTGCCTTAGTTTCCAAAGCATTATTGGTTAGGTTTAGCATCATAAGATACGAATAACTTTGTCAACTGTAAACAGGAAACTTGTATATGGAAGGATTAATTATAAGCATCCAACTAACATAATAAAAGTAACGAATAATAGGATGACTGAATTTCAAAAGTTGTTGAGTTTTATTCATTTATAGTTTTAGCATCATGTTCAATTCCTTGAACTCTGCGTATTTTGATTTGTGGAAGACTGAATTAATTATTTGTTTAAGATGGGTACGTAAAATAAATTCTGTGTAATTAAAATTTAAAAAATTGTCTTACATCATGTGATATGTGGTTTCCTTTATATATTTAAGTCAACAGAAACTTTAATACATACTGCTTTTAGAGTTATGACAGCCAGATCATCATTAAAAGTGTTCTCAGGGTTGTGGGTTGGGTTTCTTATGGGTTGAAGTTTTTTTTAAATCGCCCTGGGTTTATTGGGTTTTTTACAGTGGTGTGCATTAAAGCTCCATCTATATAAACAAAACATACTAATTTTGTCATACTTCTATTCAAAAATGTTAACAAATGTATAATCAGGTGGAAAGAAAATATAGTTTTTACAGTTCTACTTGCAATTAATGTATCTTGTTGTGATGATTATATATCAGTTTTATGATGTATACTTTAATCGTTGAGAAGATTCTTATATATTGTTGTACACATAATGATGCTCAATTTTAATTAATCACTTACAAATTCATTACTGTACTGCTTCACAATTAAAGCTCTACATTAACGAAGGAATATTTTCATAAATTACATTTACTATAAAGTTAATTTAATAAAATACTGCGTGTTTGCAGTGTTACATGTTAAAATAAAATTTTTATGCCTTAATATTTGTTTCCATAGACGGACATTAATAAATAGTATTTGAACAGTTGCAGGATTACACGGTTGTTGTTATTGTCAGCTGTAGTTTTCATATATGTTATAGTATAGGCTTGCATTTATGCCTATAGTTATATAGAAAACCCTTAAATCCAAAAAAACCTAGGGTTGCGTGTTTTTCCTAAAAACCCTTTCGATACCTTGAGTGTTCTTGGTTTTAAATTGTAAGATAATATTATTCAGTGCAAATAATAATATGTATTTCATGCGAAAACAGTTTATTTGCGTGTAGGATTAGTGCCCGACGCGATAAATAATGTTTAAGGCATGACTTTAGTGTTTTACTACTGCATAACAATATGTAATTACATTGATTATAAATGTTTATTCATCAGTATATACTGAGAATGTAAGAGGAAAATCACTATTGCAAATGCGTCGTTATACTTGGTCAAGCTATTCATTCCATTACCTCCTATCAACGTTGCATATAATTATTGAAGTTTTCATTTAATATTACCACATTTAGAATATTCTGCTGACCAAATAATGCGATTACATTGAGAACAAAACATCGTGTAGCCTAAACTAATGAATCAAAGCATTACTGAATTCGCGAACCTTGACATCTTGCTTAGTAATACATGTAACTTTTGTTTTCAAGCTAAATATCAGGCAACAGGGCCGTAAACAATTGACGATAGATGAATCCGTCATGGAGTTAGATTTATAATTATGGACCATTTTAAAATTTTCTCAACACTGCTGGTACAGCAGATGTATGTGGCAATTTATGTTTTTTCTTGAGGTCATTGAGGTGTAGGGATTTTTAGGGAATGTTACACAGAAAAATCGGCTGAACGTACAGTAATGCGATTTTTTAGAATCTATCAAGATTTGAAGACGAGCATTAAAGCCCGATTTTCGAAAACTATTTTTTATATCATCGAAAACTCAATTTAAAAATTTTAATTTTGAATTGGAGAATAAATGCAAGAAATTTATTTTGAATTTTTTTTCACGTTTGCCGACACAAATTCAAAATAAGGGCCTCATTCCCACTCTCATTTTCTTTCATCTTTTTATGGCATCTTGTTATATTTTTTACGTTTTTCCAAAATTTGGAATGAATTCCGGAATTATTTTTTTCTGGGAATTTTTAGTAATGAAGGTAACAAGTTACATTTTAGTCGGGGACGTGAAACAATATTTCCCACCCATACTGCCAGAACTGCGTTTAATTGCATCTCAAGACTTCTAAATGGGCCATTTTGGCCGTTTGTGTTCAAAACGGTTTTTACCTCGATATATAATTCTACACAGCGCCTTGAAAACTCAAAGATTGGTTCTGTAAACTAAAGTAATAATCGAATTTGTTTTACCTTATTTAGAAAAATGTATTTGTCACTAATCATGATTAACCAAAGAGCGGAAAACGCGGTTAGCTCAGAAGGAAAGTTAATTGCAAATTAAATCGCTCAAGCACGTCAGCTTTTGCAGTAGAATATAATTGTCTTTAAGCAAATCTACTACAATAACTTGTTATGCTTTTGAGAACATCAAATAAGGCAGACTCAGCAATTTTTCAGCACAATTATTAATTATCCTGCAAAGCCATGGGATTTTTTAAGTCATCCATTATTTTCAGGGTCCTCATTTTGCTGACTCTCTTTTATTCCGTTAAACCGGTAAGAATATTGAATACAGATCTGTTACCATTGAAAATAAATTAAAATTAATCACGAAATATTATTCACAAACATTGATAAACTAAAATATTAATCTACTTCTTGAGCCAATATCAGCATTTATTAATTGATTATGGTTTTCGTCTATCTGTTTTATCCTTCGTTTTCACATATTTTATTCATATATCCTTATTACATATGAGTAATAAGAAGTTTCTTTCCATCTTTAATTCCAAGAAATGGTGAAAGATAGCCGAAATAAGGAGTAGCTCAAGAGTCCTGGAGGTAGTATAATTTTATTTAATACTTTCCGTTTTCAATGTATTCCCTTTATTTGTGTTTTTTATTCTCCATGATGTCTCATGTATGAAGAAAAATATTATAAATTGTAATGAGAAAGAAGGTAACTTATCAAAACATGTTGACATCGGTTCAGAAAATAGGTAAAGGCGTTAGCGTCTAATGGGGCAGATAGAGAAACATTATTAGCCATGTATTATGTGCACGCTCCACCACAAACAAGTCTGTGTATTAAAAAATAGTATTATTAGCCCTCAATTTGCATTAGTGGCTATTTTTCTAGACATAATTTCTAAATTATTTTCTGTATTATTTTCGTACGGAGTAAAATTCGTGTCTTGTTTCCAAGTCCCCCTTTAGAGGTCTTCTTACGCCCTATGTAATTGTCTATTATGTACAGTTATTTATTTCCGGCAAGTATACATGACTTTTATTGTTAAATATTACTAAGCAATATACATTTGTCTTTCAAATAGAATTACTACTACATGCAATGCATATAATTATGTCGTAGTCGCTGATTTCTTTACATGATATTGTTGCAGGATCAAAATCCGAACCAACAAGCAAATGCACAAAAACCAAATGCACAACAAGGTAGTGGTCATAGTGATAGCAATGAGAATGGAGAAGGTACAGAACCATCTGGTAGAGGCAGAGGAGAAGGAAGGCATGGTGAACATGGTGGCAACGGACCCCATTGGGATAGCTTAGAAGATGGAATCTACACAAATTGTGCAAAGGTGATGAATAAGACTGGCCAATGCTTCGGATCGTCTGACACTTGCCTTCAAAGAAAAGATTGCGATTACATGGTACAGATTGAAAGGGATTCAAGGCAGAGCAAATACAACTTCACGCTATACAGCTCTAAGGGGAGTAACATAAATAATCATTACGTTGCGGTTGGACTTTCCCTAGAAGGAAAAATGGTATTAATTCTGAAATCATCATACGACATTTATCACTGAAAAGAAATAGAACTTTATGCAAACATTAACTTTAACGTTTGGAATATTCAATAGATAGATACCAGTATCGTCGCCTGTATTGCAGAAAGAGAAAACAATCAACCTCCTGTCATTCTACCATATTGGTCAGCTAAGCCTGGACAACCTACAAAGGTACAAAACCAAAATAGGAAATAGTACATTAGCGAATTGAAATCCTATTTAAATTTAATTATTTAAAAGGTGACTCTGGAATCTTTGAGAGCCGGCACAAAAATTCTATCAGACCAAGAGCACATTTATTGTACCTTCCAACTTACTCCTACTTTTAAAAATAACAAAGAATTCAAGTTGGACGAAAAGAAATACAAGATTTATTTGGCAGTCGGAGAGTCAGAAGGTTCGGATGTTTAATAATAGAATAATGATATTTAAACAGAATGATGTCATAAAACAATAAATTATGGTTTGTAGATACCGACAAGGGTCCAGTGTTACACAAACATAAACCGGGCGACTATAAAATATCGGAGTCTAGGTACCTAAAGGGATCTGGCCCAGATAAACCTGCTTCGTCCAGTCGGTCTTACGAAAGTAAAATTGTGATGACCATGCTTTTCGTTTTGGCCTTTTCAGTTGCTCACCTCTAATTCCTATAGTAAATATCCGATCTATTAAATATAATATACCCAATTTCTTTATTTTAGTAATTACATATTGTAAATTCTAATTAAACAGCATATTATTATGTACATTTATTAATAATTAAATAACAAGATGCATAATTTGGTTACATTAGCTTTTGAATTAGTTTGCAGTTTAAATATTTCTCTTCTCATTGTAAAATTTCCTACCATTAAATAAATGAAACTGTGAGTCATTTTAATTGCATTTATTCACTGTACGGGGAAATAAAGTTGAAAGTAAATAAATTTAAACATGACCCAGATATTTCCCTGTATTCTTTCAGTTCTCCAAACGCCTGCTTATTGTGTGCAATATTTGTGCTCCGTTTATTTATAATCTCTTATGCGGATAAATGCGGTTTGTATATCATTCAGGTTATTCACATGATAATAAGTGGGTACCCATTATTAAATTAACAATGACATTTCAAAACTATAGCAATGCAACAGCTCTGTGTGAACTGATTCTAAATGGACGAATTTTAGTTAAAATGTTTACAGTTATAATTACTGCATTGTTTTTACAGTTGGTGTTGTTTTTACGGATGCTAATAGTTGCCGATACGATACAAAATTTAAATTTTCATGAATATGATCCACTGCATGATATTCATTTAGTAAGCATTCAGTGTATTTTTCTATTGAGAAAAAAACTATCAGACTTTATTCTTTAACATAGGAGGTAATTATATTGTATGTAAATGAGTTATTTTGGGACTGTAGTGGCAACTAGTTTTGGATCCAACTTGACTCCAGTTAAAAGCTGTAGTTTCTCAGCATCTTCTGGTTTGATATCTCCCGTCTAGAAATGATATAAATATTATAGATAATATTATTAAAATAAATAAACGTATAATATAGATTTATAATCATAGAAAAATGCATAAATGTAACAACGAAGTAAATAAAAAGCACCCACTTGATATTTCTTGACGGCATCTTCCCATTCCTTAGGAAAGTTTTCTTGGATGTGCCCTACAAGTTTAATATTTTAATTAGATAAAATACGTTGTTTATAGCCGCTAAAACGCATACAATAAAGTAATTTCTGGATTACTTACCAACCATTCGACCAACAATCTTTTTCTGTTCTTCGATGCAATCTCTACATTGGTTGGTCAACAATTGTGGAATTGTTATTTTTAAATATTTTCCAATTCGGTCGCAAGGTCCTGTGAATATTTCAAGATTTCAATAAAAATGTAATCGTATATTCGATATTATACTTATACCGACTATGGATTACAGTCTACAGCATATATATCGACTAGGTATGCAAACTTTATACTTATACTAAAGATAATATCAAATATTTGCAAACAAAGTCTTACCATCATATACGATGCACTTCAGTTGAAAAGCCACTGCACGTTCATTCTGCACAAAAACAACAAAATTAAAATAACTCAAAGTGGAAGGAAAATGACAAACAATTAATAACAAAAAATTTCATTACATTATTAATTGATTGGAATTATTGAAATAATGCATATTATATAATTTACTGACCTTTAGATAATCTTCAATGTTGATATTTTGAAACTCTTTAGGAATAAATTGACGACCGGTTCTAGTTGGAGATGCATTGATTGTATTAACAGCTACGAAACAGAATAAGAGGATTAAACACTTCATTTTTGGAATTGAGTAGTTAGAAAACTTTAAAATCAAAGTTGCTATTTTCTTGACAAGCTTAGTTTTGAATATTAAAATATTTGATTTTCTTCCGTGTATTTCATGCACTTTAATTTTGAAAATTAACAATGCTAACAGTTTTAACTTCCTTAAAGGACGGAATGATTGCTACTGATATGTCTTGAGTAGAGTTGGCTGTTTTATATTACTTTATCTCAGGTGAAAACCTGACTTGTTTATAAGCGAGATTGAAGTACTGAGAATTGATATGCAAGATGCATAAATTGATGCATAAATCGCGTATTCCCCACAGTTGAAATGTGCTGACCAGATACTGACTAAACATTGTTGTACTACTAAAACTGGTTTTCTCCTTTTACTACACAGCTGGGTTTTCACGATGCAATGACGCAAGTTTGCGAGTTCAAATGCTTCGTTACTTTTTGTACTACATGTTAATGTTTATACCCAGAAATTACGTACGTGAACAAACAAGAAATTGAGAAGCATCTTGAGGAAACAGCTATCTCTTTGTTTACTGTTATTTGCATTTAATTGCAGTTATTATTTCTATGAAAGAGTGTTTATGCTATTCAGTGCTACTTACTGAACTAAAGAAGTAGAGATGTAAACCGCGGATTTCCCGACGAAAGTTTTGCTGTTGTTTTAGAGCAACTTTATAAAAAAAATGATGAATGTGTAGGGGGAGACGTTCAGACACTCTAAGTTCAAACATCACATAAACTCTATCGGGATTTCAGGTTCTGTGTCTTCTTGTGTAATATGAAACATAAACACTGCTTTTAAGTTTTATGGTCGTTTAATAAATAATGCTTAATATACATGAAGCTAGTACATGCATTACAACTTTAGTATTACTATCATCGATTTTCCTCACATAATGTAATGCTACTTATTTATAATTTAAAGCGTATGGAGCTATACTTCGTTGTAGTGTTTCATCTACCTTTCTTCACGTATTGCCATCATCGTATGTGCATGCAAAAACAAGCATATTTTCCATAACCATAGATGACTCGCTTGTTATTGTGGTTTAAATAATTGTTTATTCTGTTCTGATTCTCAGTCCAGGATTTATAAACTAATTAATGTTTTCATTATCTATATGTATATACAAAGCTTATATTTTATGGAAACTGTATTACATTTACATATCACCCTTTCTCCTTCATAAGACAATGCTTGCTTTATTTATTAATTATTTGGATGTTAATCTGATATGTAACATAAAAAATTTGAGCTTTTTATAGCCTCATAATAAAACCCACACTGTATTGGTATTGCTGGGCTATAGGATGCTATAATTATAGATAACGATAGATTGTTCTAAAAAAGAAGTCAATGTACATTAGTAGAAAAGGTTCCAGTATCGCAACACAGTGAATATAATGATTTCACAATTTTGCTTTCATATTGAGAAAACTATAACTAACCTATGTATGAGAAAGTTTTTGTCCGTTCGGTTAACCCCTTTGGCATGGCAAGAAGCAATTCAATAACTATTTACTCTTAAAATTAACTTTAAAAATCTTTGGAAAATCTAAATTACATGTAAAAACAATTGAGAACCATAAATAAATCTCGCTCACATTTATTACGCTCATGCACAAATAACAAATACCAAAAACCTTGGGTTATTCATGTCCTGTAATTGAATATCATGAAGATCCAGAGTAGGAACTCAACATTAGCACTAAAGTGTTGTGTGTGTGTTGTGTAAATACGTTGTTTGTCTAGCTTGTTCAGTTTGACTGCGACACATACAACCTAATAAATAGTGACTGTGGCTAAATATATTTCCTTCCAATATGTATCACACTAATTACATGATAATTACAAAATTATTTTACACTGTTAAGGAAAACATAATTCCTCCAATAAAAAATGCTCGATGTACATTATCAACAGGGGCACTGCAATTTTTTATAAGAATAGATTAAATAAAAAATATTCTCGGTACATTGTTATTTGCAGTGTTTTTACAAAGCACTAATTTATGGATTACTGTTCGGTTCACCGGAAGGGGGGCCTTAATGCCAGACTGACGATAATCCACACTACCGCATATTGATCTGGTAAATGTTAATAATACAAGAGCATTCGACTCAATGTTAATGCTAGGGTAACAATGTCGCTAATGACTTACTATGTGGACGCCGGACGATGCCGATAGTAAGTGACCCATTTCGCAATTTGATGCAACAGCAACACTTTTTAATTTTTTCTTTGTAGAATTATACAAGAGCGGTACACAAAATACAATTACAGAATGACATAATGAAAGCAAATGAGATACTTTTAAATATTCAGCAAATTGTTTATTTCAACGCCCAAATCGCAGCACCGACAACTAAAAGGATAATATTAATATTGTTTTGAAAATAACATTTTAGCAAATGGGTAAGTCCACCTCAACCCGTCGATATTTGAACAGTTGAATTTTCCAATGTCTCAAATGTTAAAATAACCCTTTTTATTAAAAAGGTAGGTATAGGTTTACAAATTTCGGATATTTTGCAGAAAACCAGGTCTCTTTAGGGTCAAAACACACAGAGTTATAGCTATTTTGATTTCTTGTCAAAATTTCGAAATTTTTTTGAAAAACAGGTTTCCGAAGAACTAATTTCAGAAATTAAGGCAGTTATAGCATAATAGGGTTACATACATAAAAATGAACATGTAAATTGGTTTTTGAAAAACAACTGTTTCATAATATTCAATTCTTTTTGAAAAAAATTGAAATTTTAGAAACCTTAATATTTCAAAAGTGCTCGGTTTCCCAAGAACCAAACCAAAGCAGTAAAATACTACAGAACTTTGGCTATCATTCCTATCGGTTTTCGTTCTTGGGAAACCGAGCACTTTTAAAATATTAATTTTTTAAAATATGATAAAATTTTAACACAAAAATGGATTGTAGATTAACAATGTTGCGCACTTTAGGGGGAGGGAGATGCCTAAACCTATAAGCCCATAAAATATATAAGACGATGCGGAAAACTTAAAATAGAGAGTTTAATTAAATTTACATATTCTAATATGCATAGATATATATATGCTTAATATATATCGCAAAACATACTTAGTATATAGCCATATATTCTTAATATATAGCCATATATGTTTAATAAATAGCCATATATACTCAATATATAGCCATATATATTCAATATATAGCCATATTTTCTTAATATATAGCCATATATATTCAATATATAGCCATATATATTCAATATATAGCCATATATATTCAATATATAGTCATATATATTCAATATATAGCCATATATTCTTAATATATAGCCATATATGTTTAATAAATAGCCATATATACTCAATATATAGCCATATATATTCAATATATAGCCATATATATTCAATATATAGCCATATATATTCAATATATAGCCATATATATTCAATATATAGCCATATATATTCAATATATAGCCATATATATTCAATATATAGCCATATATATTCAATATATAGCCATATATATTCAATATATAGCCATATATATTCAATATATAGCCATATATATTCAATATATAGCCATATATATTCAAAATATAGCCATATATATTCAATATATAGCCATATATATTCAATATATAGCCATATATATTCAAAATATATCCATATATATTCAATATATAGCCATATATATTCAAAATATAGCCATATATATTCAAAATATAGCCATATATATTCAATATATAGCCATATATACTCAAAATATAGCCATATATATTCAATATATTGCCATATATATTCAAAATATAGCCATATATACTTAGATATACAGCCATATATGCTTAATATATAGCCATATATGTTTAATATATAGCCATATATATTCAATATATAGCCATATATATTCAAAATATATCCATATATATTCAATATATAGCCATATATATTCAAAATATAGCCATATATATTCAATATATAGCCATATATACTCAAAATATAGCCATATATATTCAATATATTGCCATATATATTCAAAATATAGCCATATATACTTAGATATACAGCCATATATGCTTAATATATAGCCATATATGTTTAATATATAGCTAAATATATATTTAATTAATAGCCATATATACTCAATATATATCCAAATATATTTAATATATAGCCATATATACTCAATATATATCCAAATATATTCAATATATAGCCATATATACTTAGATATATAGATATGTATATGTTTAATATATAGCTATATATATTTAATAAATAGCTATAGATGTTTAATATATAGCAATAAATTTTCAATATTTAGACATATATACTTAATATATATGCATATACACTTAGATATATGGCCATATATGCTTAATACACAGCCATATATGCTTAATATATAGCCATATATGTTTAATGTATGGCCATATATACTTAATGTATAGCCATATATACTTAATGTATAGCCATATATACTTAATGTATAGCCATATATGCTTAATGTATAGCCATATATACTTAATGCATAGCCATATATGCTTAATATGTAGCCATATATACTCAGTATATAGCCATATATAAACTTAATATATAGCTATATATACTCAATATATGGCTATATATACTTAATATATAGCCATATATGCTTAATATAGCCATATATGCTTAATATATAGCCATATATGCTTAATATATAGCCATATATGCTTAATATATAGCCATATATGCTTAATATATAGCCATATATGCTTAATATATAGCCATATATGCTTAATATATAGCCATATATGCTTTTTTTCTGCAGTCAAAACCTAACGTGCACGAGAATGCAAAAGAGTGGAATGACGAGGTAGTAGGATACAATGTCTATGCATAGTCCCACGGTAAGCTGTGGCTCACATCAAGGATGTATGTAAAACACAATTCCTTGTTTTTGTTAGCATTGCAGTGTACATTCATTGGGCGCATTGTACAAAATCTGCAATGTTAACGCGTGAGACTCGGTGAGACAGATAGACTTACCGCGAACATCCTTGACTGTTTTTTCACGTTGAGGTGGACTTGGCCAAATATATTTGAGAATTATGCATAATTAGTGCACGCCCTTAAAATGGGATGGGGAGAGAAACACCTTGTTAGAAATGGAAGCATGGTAACTAAATGTGGCTATAATTACAAAGTGATGTAGGTAAGTTGCTAACATAATGGCAACAAAAAGTTATTAGGGAATTTGTATTTGGGATCATTGTGAGTTTGAAGATAAATTTAGGCTGCTGAACTCATATATACATAAGTCTTAGTTTCTCCGTTTTCTCACCAATACGACTGCTAAAAATTCCCCTTTCTTCAATTTTCACAGTTGAGATGTACGTTTGGAGGATGGAGGAAATTTATGATAAATGTGTACACTAAGTAGAAACATTACATTTCTTCGTACTTATTATCTGCATATAGTACCAAGTAATGTAACCTGCCCATTTATTAAACGTTTTACTATCTGTAAGCCCCTTTAGTAAGTATGCCACTTTCTCCGTAAATGGCATACTTGAGTGACGGCATTTCACGAAATTTGTTTGAAAGAGTATTTGTGAAAGGCCCTAATATATTGAAAAATGAATTTTTTGACCAAAGATGTCAGTTACCAATAAAAAAGTGCACAGAAAAACAACTAAAAATGTCCATTGAAGTTTACTTTTTTTCATTTTTTTATTTCAAATAATTTGTGTTTGCTTTGCATGTGTTATGAAATATTTTTGTAAGTCATTGGAGATTACATTGACTGTACAGGGTATAATATTTATAAATATGCACTGGTATGACGCTCTTTAATGCGGAAGTGTTGATTTCTATACATTGATAGGTGGGCTGTGTTTAAAAGCATGTCAGACTTTTGCCGTTCATCTGTGTATATGTTTATGATGGAAAACAAAATTAACAAATATTAAAGGTAATAAATTATGGTTCAATCTTGATTTTGGTGATTTAATTGATCTTATTATGTGCCAAATCGGTTAATTTGTTTAATATTCTGTTTTAGTTACAATTTATTTTTATTGCCATACAAGTTATTTGAATAATTTTTAGGCCTATGGGCCCATTAAGAAGGAATCCAATCTGACCCATTTGGAATTTTATCTTGTCTGTTAGTAAAAATATGCCCTGTATCTGAATTGTGAGTCTTTTCATCGGCATAAAGATATTCAGTTGCAGGTCTTACATTATAAATTTTAACGGTAGTCATATCTGAATTTAAAATAAAAGTCCAATTGCCTTGAGTAACCGGTCCTTTTGGTACCCAACAAAACACCCTACGACGTTCTTTATCAAACGCAATGGTATCATTACCTGCATATAAATATTCTCCCCTGCTTGGGTTATATAGCCAATGTTGCCGTCCAATCCCGTCAAAATTTTGGATGCTCCATTTTGAGTGAGTTACAATGTTTCCCGGTATCCACCGGAAGACGTGACGCCTTCTGTCATCTCCACCATCTGTTATATTAGAAGCATACAAGTAGCCCCCCCTATACAAATTTTGTAACGTGGTCGTTGGATTTTCAATAATCCTCTTAACCGGTGCGGGTATCTTACTCCAAATCCAAAGATGATCTTTGAAACACTTGGATAATGTGTCATTACTACTCATCGACTTAATTCTTTTGTTTAATCTGTATGCAAGTGGGAAAATGTTCTCCCCGAAAATGTCACCAGTCCTTTGCATGATATCAAATAATTCTTTGATTGCTATACCTTCTATTGCTACAGTTGTATCCGCAAAAATGAACTCGAGTATTGAGTCGAAAATGGAATGTGAGGAATTGTAAGATTTGCGAATTACTGTAGAAATGGCGCTGTTCTGATTTTCTGATAAAATTCCATCTGCTATCATGGTGTTCCATAATTTTGTAGCTGTAATGGCATTTTCACTCTGTATTAGATCCGATATTTTTTGTAAGACATCAGTATGTTTCCTCGTCTAAAATATTATAAAACAAAACTTTATTGCTAAAGTACAGTTATATATTTATATTAATTGTGTAATGAATGTATTTTCGAGAATCACAAATAAATACCTACCTACCTATTTGTATTAATGTGGTTTTTTTTCATGCTCCTTATAGGGAAAATACGGAAAATGGGTTGGTTCTGCAGATATTAGTTGGACTAGTTAATAATTGTCATAGTACCATATTGTTAGTCAACAATGGGCAACATTTGTCAATATGAATAAAATGTCAAACCAAGCCTGAACTTCAAATTACTGAATAGTGGTGTACATGAGTAATAAGAAGCAAAAGCGCTATAGTATTGTTAGGTACTAGATGACCGTCGAGAATTGTTGCACTGCTACTTTCTTACGGGAAACAGAAGGAACGAAAGACAATGCCAACTGAAAACAGTGGACTGACTATATCCGTTATCTTGGCCGTGGTAACTGAAGACGTCGAACGTCGAGTCAGAGCCAAGGTATTTTAATAGCCATGGCCATGGGTACCTAGCTAGGTATATTTGTACCTTAAAAAATTCTTAGAACCACTTTGGTGTCAAAGGAGGGAGGAGATAAAGGCCATTACTCTACGGCATTAGAGGCTTCTACTTGCTTGTCTCGTGTCAACAGTCAAATCAAGAGTGAATGGGACCGTGTACACATTTTGTGTTGGAATAATAATAGAAATAATTTTGAGGGTCTAATTGCGCATAAAAAATGAATTTCTTGATCAAACCTGATTTTTAAAAGAAGCAGCTTCTACCTCCAAAGGTGTTGCAATAAATAAGAATAGGGAAAGCAATAAAATGTTTCCCAATAGTTCCATTTTTAGACTTTTGACTTTCAAGTAAATGATGACCAATTAGGGTTCATGGAATACAAACTAAGTGTTCTCGAAGACTCTATGTGAACGTTTAATTTAAATTTTAAATTTATTTTTGTTAGAGATAAATCAATAGAGCCGAGGCAGTACTAACTTTAGTGTTAACTGCGTTTTTAAATGGCATCATATTACAAAATTCTTTTACTTATATACCAAAGATTTCAATGATAAACGGTTGAAGTTTTATCGATTGTCAACACTTAAAGCCATCAATCACACGTCCATTTAGAGATAATTAAACAAAGCGGCCGTATACGTAATTCATTTAACGAACTCATCAATAAACTATAGTTGTATAACAAATACGGGAACTTTATCTATTTATTCAGTCATAATTTTTATTTTTAAAGTAAATAATTTTTAATAAAACAATCCAATGATAATCAGTGTTATATATTGTCCGGACAAAACATGGAATTGATATGATTGACAATACGAGTACTCGAATTTATTCGAAGGTACTCGAATTTATTCGAAAGTACTCGAATTTATTCGAAAGTACTCGAATTTATTCGAAAGTACTCGAATTTATTCGAAAGTACTCGAATTTATTCGAAAGTACTCGAATTTATTCGAAAGTACTCGAATTTATTCGAAAGTACTCGAATTTATTCGAAAGTACTCGAATTTATTCGAAAGTACTCGAATTTATTCGAAAGTACTCGAATTTATTCGAAGGTACTCGAATTTATTCGAAAGTACTCGAATTTATTCGAAAGTACTCGAATTTATTCGAAAGTACTCGAATTTATTCGAAAGTACTCGAATTTATTCGAAAGTACTCGAATTTATTCGAAAGTACTGGAATTTATTTGAAAGTACTCGAATTTATTCGAAAGTACTCGAATTTATTCGAAAATACTCGAATTTATTCGAAAGTACTCGAATTTATTTGAAAGTACTCTAATTTATTCGAAAATACTCGAATTTATTCGAAAATACTCGAATTTATTCGAAAGTACTCGAATTTATTTGAAAGTACTCGAATTTATTCGAAAATACTCGAATTTATTCGAAAATACTCGAATTTATTCGAAAATACTCGAATTTATTCGAAAATACTCGAATTTATTCGAAAATACTCGAATTTATTCGAAAATACTCGAATTTATTCGAAAATACTCGAATTTATTCGAAAGTACTCGAATTTATTTGAAAGTACTCGAATTTATTCGAAAACTGGAATAACTATAGTGGTCACCTAATAATACAAATTCCTGAACATTCAGAGCTTAGTCTTCCTTAATCCTTCAAGTAGTCAATATGGACAGCTTTTATCATACTGTTATCAGTGATGCTTCTGGCACATTTCACCCTGATAATACAATATCAAATTTTAAAAATCATCTACATTCACCCATTGAGTTGGAAGATGATTTCTATGAAGTTGCTATTACAAAATATTCATATGTATACAGCAAACATTATATTGAAAAAGGAAGTCTACTATATTCTTGTAAATCACGAATACTAAAAACCAATGTAAATGTGACAGCAAGTAAGCCGTTATACAACATAAGTGAAGTAAATTTTGAATTAGGAAAGTTTGAAGCAATATAAACATTCGTCAAAGACGAAAATCTACTTGAATTAGAACTCGATTGGGCCTATTACAATGATAATTAACTAAACACAAGTATAGAAACAATAATTGGAGGACCATTGAAAGAAAATGGATACAGATCAGAAAAGACTTTAGTATTGACAAAATTTGTGCCTAATTTCGAATCGGGACTTACATGTTTACATGTTTACTCAACTATTGTTAAACCACAATATGTAGGAGATGTTTTGGCACCACTAATGTTGATTGAAAACTATGTAGGTGTCGATAGACGTCCAACCACTGAAACAGTCTTAAATTCGTCAGTGTAGCAAGTACCAATATTGAAAAAATTCATATGTATATCATATCAGAATCAGGAGAAAACCTACCGTTTACTTTTGGTAACTTTTGCGCACAACTTCACTTTCGGCGAAAGAGATATTAATACCAAGAATAAATATTACCCTTCAGTTTTAATTTAGACGTTGACAGATACACATCTCAAAATGTATTCTGACGAAAATAATCCAAATGACTTTTTCGAATATGTCCACCCTCAAATTGGAAATGGGTTTATGTATTATAATTCTTCCATGTCAAGACAACGGGGATCTGGTTTAGGAGGCATATTTGGTACATTCTTAAGAAAATTAATCCCTTTAGTTAAAGAATATGTACTACCTGTAGCAAAATAGTATGTTCTACCCTATGCAAAAGAAGCAATTAGAAATGTTGCTACTGACGTCATCAATGGATATAATTTTGGAGAGAGTGTACGAACACATGGCAAAAATGCAGCAAAATCTGTATATTATGATGTAAAAAGCTATGTTATGAATCAGTCTGTTAGTGGTTATTCAAGGAAGAGGAAGTCGAATAAATCTGTTTCTCGTGCTATCAAGAAGAAAAAAATCGAAAAACCATCAAAGAAAAAAGTAAGTCATAAACGGATATCCATATTTTGCAACAATGCCTATGTCCCAACAAAAACCTCCTGTCCTTAATTTTGTACGTGCCGAAACAGATGTTTTATTAACTGAACCTGGGTATGATTTGAGTATTACCCACAGTTATGAAGTTGAATATCACCACCAAAATAATATAGTGACAGAGGTGCTCCAATCCCCTTTTATATACCTGGTAATGATATACGTTATACAGACTTTTCTGAATCCAAATTGCTTCAACAATGTAAATTTGTAGATGGTAGTAAGTCACCCCCATTGATTTACCAGCCTTTGATCCAGTAAAGATTTTCAATGCTCCCTTTGACCCAATGTCAATGAAATTTTACATAAAAATCCATATTATCCCTACCGTGTAATTTTTGAAAAAATGTTATCATATGGAAAAGAATATAAAAAAAACTCAAGGAGAAGCAGAAATGCTTGTGAAAACCAAAAGTGAAAAGAATGGTGTTGAAGACGATGGATGGGATAAACGGTCAAAATTGATTGAACATTCATTTGATTTGACATTGAACATTTCAAAGTGATTTATATTCACTTTACACTCAATTTATTTCAAAAAGAAATTGTTCGAATTTAAAGATACTGATTACTGTTCCTACTGTAATATGAATAAGCCTAATAGTCTATACCACTTGTTTTGTGAATGTAAGATTCATAGTAGGCTCAATGTCGAATATCTTACTAATTTTAGTAAAGACCAATTTAATGTAATATTAGATTCATATGATCTCAAAACTATTGTTAACTTAATAACATTTCTAATCGCCGCCTTAAATAGGATTAAGTTTATTGATGAATTGGAAAATAATCTTCTATCATAATACAATTGTAAAATATTCTTGAAGTTATGTGCAATGGGCCACTTGCCCGACGAGAATATTTAAATAAAAATCAATCAATCAAACTCTACAGAAATTTAAGATATCGATAGTTGGCTAAAAGAAAAGTTTGTTCACTCTTTCTTAGATTTCACCTACTCTTTCAGTGACACAAAAATCGATTTCCTTGAATTCAATATTCAACTCAGTGAAGATAATAGTATAAGTACCTCTATGTATAAAAAACCAATGTCAAGACAAAAATACTTGTATTACTATTCTAATCATCCTTGTCATCTTAAAGATTCACTACCATACTCACAAGGTCTAAGAGTTATCAGAATTGAATCGGATATAAATAATAGACAAATAGAATTAAGTGAAATGCTGTATAATTTTGAAACTAGGTGCTATCCTACAGCAGTACTAGTTACTACATTTAATAAATTGAAAGATATTGATAGAACTACATTGTTAATACCTAAAGGTGATTTACATTTAACTAACTTTAGAATAAACAATCCCGAAATTTTGTCTAAATACAATATCGTTAACGTGGTAAATGAAGAGCACACCAATATTTTATCTAAAACTTACTGTATAGTTCCTTTTAACAGATCAATTCAAGATTTCAGTGAACTAATTAAGGAAATGAACTACTCTGATTTTAACAAATGTAAAAATATTACATACACTAAAGCCATTTCAGAAACGGTAATAACAACCTCTGATACTCGAACTAAAAATATTGCAGAGTTAGTTTCTGTCAATTAATCTATATATGAATATTCTGTGTCTCAGTCTCACTTGGTACTAATATTTTTTATATGTAATATTGAAGGTTTCGTGAGAAATATAATGTGCCATGTTAACATAGCGGTTAAATTTAATCTGACTGATTGGACCACGAATATAACTTAATATGTAAAATATATCAATAATCTGACTTATATATTATTAATTAGGCCATAAGTTATATTCACTAATAATTCAATTTTAAGATAATCCCCAATGGCATACTATAATATTATATTATGTACAAATATATTGCTGTTGACTTATAACATATTTTAGAAAAGCCCTAATGCCTCGTAGATTCATTTACAGCTCCGGAAAGCTAAAATACCATTAGGGCTTTTCTAAAATATATGTTTTTCTAGAGCTTTTTACCAGTGAAAAAGTTACCTGCAATAATAATTTAAGTATTGGTAGTGGTACGTTTAAAGTGGAAGTGATGGGCTCGAGTTACGTCTCTGCTTACTACTGGCAAGGAAATGTTCGTTTTTCTACAAATTTTTAAACAGTGATTTCTCCCGTGCTGTTCAGTGCTGAGCTTAGCTGTTAGTGGGGACGTGTAGGCATACATTTGAAGTAATTTTGGGCCAAATAACTCTTGCGACTTTTTGCGACTTTCGGAGATATTGAAGGTCAATTTTTGAAAATATTTTTCAATTTTTAATTATCTCTGAGAGCAATCTGCAATAAACCCAGGCTATATATATATCATTCGAAAGGTATTATATTAATAAGGTCTATAAGCCGTACAAATTTCAGCACCCTACGGTGACCTTTGACCGAGTTATTCACCTTTCAATTTTAATACCCGAATTCGGGTTCTAAGGAATAACCAGTAAATAAAAACGTTTTATAATGTCCTTTTAGACTCTAACAAGCCGTTTTATTATCAAATTGAACATAATAGAGCACTGGACTTTTTTATTCTTTATTCTACCAATGTGCAGTGCCTGGAATAAAGTTTCATCAACTATGGAAGTTCCCTGCCTGGTCATAAATTCGTCTATTTTGATGACTGGATGTGTGATGTCAGTGGATCAGCAGATGCTATCAAAGCATTTACTATAACATTACATCATTATAATGTATCTATAATCCTATTTGTCCAAAATTTATTTTTTAAACAATTGCGGGCTTTGGTACTACAAAAGAAAATATATTTGTGTAAATGAAGAATCCAAGAGATAGCATGCTCTCTTTCGTATGGTCCTAGATAGAGAGCATGTGACTTGATGTCGCTACGGTCATGGTTTACTTTAGTTCACTTGGGGAAAGTTTTTCCGATGCATCAACTTGATATCACACTTCCATACAAAATCACAAAATTCAATTTTTGTTGAGATTTTGGAGTGGGGGTGTTTTTCTATCTAGCACCATACGAAAAAGAGCATATTAGGTAGATCACGGATTGAAAGTAATTTAAAAAAATAAAATTCTTAATTGATTAGATTTCAGAGTTATAAGCGATGGTCTTTTACATGAAAAATATTTGTCGTACATTGACACATTTATCATTATATTAAATATTATATCTATAAAAAAACAATTAGTATATTGCTGTTTATTTTCTTATTCAATGATTCATAGGATATAAATGACGTAGTAAGTATATGATCTGTTCTGTTATAAGAGGTGGACGACATACTATAGATAAGATATGCCGTCCAGGGCGCAGGCCGCAAAAACGGGCCTATTGCCAACTCCTCGGTACAGGTTACTGTAGGGTTAACCATCTTTTCGACTAGCCATGATATAGAACCTTAGCATCGAAGAAAAGGGTATCTCAGACAGAGTTTTAGTCGGTATCACGCAGTAACCCATGTTCAGGTTTCTTACCATTGCGTATCGCGGGCAAAATGCCACCAGATGGACAGGTGTCTCATCCTCTAAGCCACAGTGTGGACAAAGAGCAGACCCCCGCCCGTTGATGTTTTTTACATGCTTTGCTAGGTAACAATGACCTGTAACCATATGTAAGAAAGCCCGCAAAGACTCTCTTTTCAGACTTCGACAGTATTTACTGATCCCTCTCCTCGGAGCGGGCAGAAAAATTTTTGTCTGCCGACAGTCATTCCTACTTTCCCACATTTTGGTGTGCCGTGCCGAGGCCCAACTCCCAATCATTGATTTAATGGTTTTTTCCGACAGCGCCAAAAACGGCTCAGGCCCACAAGGTGTGGTCCCTGCCGCTTCTTTCGCCAATTCATCGACAATGTCTTTTCCTGGTATGCCTGAATGACTTGGTACCCAGTGCAGAGTAATGTTTCCATTCGCTCTTGCTATTGTTTGAGAACATTCAAGGACCAGGGCAGACACTGTGGTATCTGCTCCTAGCTCTTGAATGGCACTCCTTGAATCGCTATAAATTATTGCTTCACTGTCCTAATCTTTTTCGATTAGTCCATTGACGGCAATCATTATAGCATACACTTCAGATTGGAAAACGGTACTGTAGCTCCCCAGTGGTTGTGCAATTTCTTGCACCCCCTCTGGTAGAAACAGAACAGCTGCTGATCCTGTTTCCCTGATTCTAGACCCATCAGTGTAGCATATTGCAAGCTTTTCTGATGGTTCCATGTCTTGAGGTGATCTCTAGTTAGCCCCGCCTTAGGAATTGCTTCCCAAGGAAGTGCTAATCCAGAGATCTCCCTCCAGAGTTTCGTTAGCAAATCAACATGATTAATGCGATTGCTGCTACCTCGGCCTTGCCAATACAGCCACTGCCCAGTGGTGCGCAGTCGGGCCGTATCGACACTGCCATTTCTTTAAGATATATTTCCAGCGGTGGAATACCTACGATGCACTCCATTGCCGCTGTGGGAGTACTACGCATAGCTCCTGTAGTCATTAACAGTGCTGTGCGCTGTACTGTCCCTAGAATTTTCATTCGTTGTCCATTTTCTACTGCAATGATCCATACTCCAATCCCATAGGCTAGGGCTGGTCTCACCACAGCAGTGTATAGCCCACTAGTAGTTTTGGGAGAAAGTCCCCAGGTTTTCCCCAGGGCCCTTCTACATTGGAATAGCTTTGCATTTGCTTGCTTGGCTTTTAGTTCGCAGTGAGACTTCCATGATAGTTTGCTGTCCAGGACAACTCCTAGGTACCTCACTTCGGTTTTAAATTGAATAGATTTGTCTCCTAGTGTAAGAGGCTTCATCTTTATATTTCTATTTGTGGTGAAAAGTATGACTTCAATCTTATCTGGGTGGATAGATAGTTATCTCCTTTTACACCAGTTGTCCGTCACTGTTAGAGCCCTTTGAGAGAGGTCTCGAACAGTGCTTGGGTCAAAGCCAATTTGAAGTGTCGTTAAGTCATCTGCATAGGCCTGTTTGTATACAGAATGCAGTCTATGCAGCTCCTCAAGTAATTCAAGAATCACAAGGTTCCACAACAGCGGTGAGAGTACTCCCCCCTGTAGGCACCCTCGCTCTACTACTCTGAACTGTTGAGCTCCATCAACATTAGCCTCTACAGTGCGGTCTATCAACATGCGCTCAATCCATCGAATTAAGCACATATCAATTCCCTCTCTGTTTAAGGCCTCCGTTATTGCTTTAAATGTTGCATGACTAAAGGCCCCCTCAATGTCTAGGAAGGTTCCTAAAGCCATTTGCCTGCTTTTAAGTGCACACTCTATCCGAGCAACAAGCTGATGTAGTGCTGCATCGGTAGAGACGCCCTTGATGTAAGCATATTGATTGTAATCAATCATTTTCTGCAATAGAGGACCTTTTCTCAGTTCCCCATCGACCAGCCTTTCTTGACACTTAAGTAGAAAGGATGTTAGGGAAACTGGCCTCCATGCATTTGTCTTCTGATAACTTGATTTACCAGGTTCGTCCTCCAAGAGTCTCGTTTTGCAGATCTCAGTGCTTTTTGAAATTCAATACGTGCCTGAGTGACCTCCTCCTTCGAGGCCGAAAAGCCCTGGTCAAACTTTCTTTGTAAGCCCCGGTACTTTTTCCTCAGTCTCGTTAGGTCAGCCGTCAACAACGCATTTGTTACGTCCCTTACACAGTCATCCAATTCTTTAGTGGTATTTAGTTCGCTTGTTCCCAGGAGTTTCAGTTTTTTCTGAGCCTCTCTAGTATACAAATCCAAATCTGTTTTTCGCGGATTTCTATAGTTGATGGGTTCCGTTTTTCCAAGGTCCATTTTCCATCTGATATATCTGTAGTCGGAAAGAGAGTCTTTCAGCTCCACTTTCCATCCCACAATATTGTCCACAAGTTCGTCCGATGCTAGTGTAACATCTATAACTTCCTTGCGTCTAGTCGTTACAAACGTAGGAGTATGTCCCTTATTTGCAATGTTGAGGTTTGATATTGAAATAAACTCTAGGAAAGCTCTTCCCCTGTCATTTGTGTCAGAGCTTCCCCAGATTTCATGGTGGGCATTAGCATCGCTACCAATTTGAATAGGCCATCCCCGTTGTCCACAGTGGTCAACAAGGTTGCCCAGCCGATTTGGGGGAATGGACTCTTCATAGGGCAGGTAGGCAGACGTCAAAACCATGTCCCTCCCACCTTCTTTGATTTTAATGGCTATTAAATCCCTATTCCAGAAATCCACAAGGGGCCAGGTCACTATATTATGAGAAGTAACAATGCATGCACGAGGGTTTTTAGGCCCCTCAAAAGCATGCATTCTCCCTTTTCTGTTCAGGCCCCTGACTTTACTCCTGTAGACATAGGGTTCCTGAATAAGTATCACATATGATTGTCCCAGATCCTCCTTCAACAAAAGTGAAGTGGCTGTTTGACAATGTTGCAAATTGATCTGAAAAAAAGTTACATCATCGGTGTTGGTGGTACGTCCTTTATTAGGTCTGTCTGTCATCAAAAGACATCCCCAATTTTGGAAATGCCCACCACCACCCGATGATTTGTTATTTGGACCATTACATTATGCTCAGGCCGCCTCCAAAAATTTAATTCTGGTGGTAGCCTTTGCTTGTTATATTTTAAATTTAGTTTTGTACTTCCACAACACCGGATTTTACTCGCTGTTCTTACTACCGCAAGAAGGCGAATCTGTCCAGGTAAGTGTACGCACCAGGTTATATAGAATGGGCTCTCTGGACGACGCATTAATTCAATAATGTGCGCCAGCAGCCCAATTCTTATATAGTTGTAAAGTTCGTTTACAAATTGCAGGGGCCGCCGCCATACTTTTGCAGATGTTGGCTGCCTCTGTGTGTTACAATATTTTGTAAATAACAGCTGAGTATCAAATGGCCGCCTTCATGCATTTGCAATCGGCGGTTGCCATTTGTCTTCAGAATTTATTTTTTTGACCTTTGAAATGAAAAATACTATAATTTTAATGTCAATAACAATAATAATAATAATAATAATAATAATATCAATATTGTAGATGTGTACATAATAGTGATTAACTGGACAGTTACTCACCATTATATACACATTTGTTGCTAAATTGTGTGTAGGAAAGCCGGCTAAAAACAGCCGTCTTTCTTGCTCACCTTTAATATAGAAATAATGGTAAAAATGGAGATGGAAATAGATGCAAAGTATGTCACTTACCTTTGGGGAACCCCAGAGTTGGCCATACATGCATCCCTTTCCCTCTCCACTTCTTGTTTCTATCGTTTTTTTAATTTTTATTAAAATAAAATCGTAGAGCAAAAACAAAAACAACCAACGTATTTCAAATCTCGCTCGGAATCAGTAAGTAGCTCGGAGCTCTTCCTATCTGACATGTATGGCTTTCTAAAGACATTTACAAGAACTACTTTAGAAGAGGAAGTCACAGAAAGACCGAAAACTAGCTCATCTAAACGTAGCTTATCCGAATCACCCGAAAGTGAAAAGGAAAACAAAAGAATAAAACAAAAATCGGACATGGGAGACATAAAAGACTTCATTGCGGAACAAATAGCGAATCTGAAAAGTGAGCTAATTGACCAACTAAAACCGCTACGAGACCTTAAAAACATTGTAACTACTCAAAAAATTCTAAAAGACCAAATCAAGAAAATAACTAAAAGTCAAAGAGAAAAGAATGTGATCATTCAAGGGATCGGGGAAAAGGATGGAGAAGACGACAGAGAAAATACTATTAGTTAACCAGATAATGAACAAAATTGATGTGGGGGATCTCGGATATGATGACATATACTGAGTTGGGAAAAAGATGACCGGAAAAAATCGACCATTATGTGTGAAATTTCTTTCGATGCTGGATAAAAAGGCTGTGATGAAAAACAGGAAAAAATTGAAAGGATCAAATCTATTCATCAACAATGACCTAGACAAGGATGAAAGAAAAGAAGAAGGAATGTTGAGAGGAAAACTTAATGAATTGAAACAGCTGGATAAAAGTACCAAAGGGTCAATCTATCGTGGCAAACTATACCTGGAAACAAATGGAGTAAAACAAAAACTTTCCGTCAACGACAATGGTATAATTGGAAGCGCTTGACAATTTGGCCAGCCTCTACAAAACAGTACAAATCTTCCTCACAACATAAAATCTATATTATATTGGAATATCGACGGAATAAACATGGCACATTCAAAATTATCAGCACTCGACATTTGAAGACTATGTAATTGTAGAACAGTTTGCAAACAAAATAAACCATTTTGGAAGAGCTTCAGGAGGACTGCTGGTAGGGTTCAAAAAATATTTACAACCTTCTATTTTTTCAATAAAAAAGGATACAGAATACATAATGATCTCCCTAAAAATTAACACCGAAATAATTAACTTAGTCTTCTTATACAATGAACCAAATAGACACTGTAATTTTTCTGAGAAAATCCCTCTGGATAACAACAAAAAAGAGAACTACATTATAATTGGCGATCTGAATGCCCGAATTGGAAATCAAAACTCAAAAAATCGAAAAAGAAACTCAAAAGACAAAATATGTAACAGTCGAGGAAAAAAGTTATTAGAATATGTAAATGAATACAATCTAAGAATAGTAAATGGCGACAGTCAAGGAAATAAACATGGTGATTACACATTTATCAATAGGAATGGAAAAAGTTTGGTAGACTTATGCATTACTACCGAAGAGATATCGACAATTATAAAAGATTTCAGTATACTACCCCTGTCAGATTATTCCACACATTTGCCTATCCTTATCTTAATGAATGAGAGACAGACTGAACTTCCTTCAAAGAAAACTGTGATACCATAAACCTGAAAGGTGAAAATCTTAATATGCTGCAAAGCAAGATTAGTGATAAACTAGAAAATCTACCTGCAATATCTGAATTCGAACAAATCAAAGATGTTATAACAACGGTGGCACATGAGAATGGAATGTTTAAAAACAGAATATTGCAGCAACATTGCACAATACGATATCCGAAATACTTCAACAGTATGTGTCGTTTCAAGAAAAAAGAAACAAGAACTGCCTATAAAAATTATGCAAAATCAAAACCACTGAATGAAAACCTAAAACTCCAATACATAGAAATCAAAAATGACTACTACAAATATAGAAATACCTGCAAAAAAGACTACTATGACAAAGTAACGCAAGATCTGATAAACTCAAAGAAACCAGCTTTCTGGGCGGCTCTGTCGAACTATAGAAGGAAAACTAATTACAATTACTCTAGACTGCAACAACCAGAAATATTCAAAAACTACTTTGAAAGGATATACCACTCCAACGACAACGAACCACAAAATCCTACACAACACAAAATCAAAATTGTAGAATTGGATAAGGAGATTAACTTAGCTGAGTTGAACACAGGGATTAAATGTCTGGCGACTGGAAAGGCCCCAGGAGAAGATAATCTACAAAATGAGATCTCCATACAATTAAAACTTCACGTCCTTGACTGCTTCAACAACTACTGGAGACAAGAAAAAATTCCAGACTCATGGACACAGATAGTTATTACTCCTATCTACAAAAAAGCAGCGAGAGAGGATCCAAAGAACTATAGGCCAATAAATTTAGCTAACACCATTCTAAAACTGTTCACATCGATAATGAGCAAAAGGTTGAATTATTGGTGTGAGAGAAACAAAAAGATAACAGAGTTTCAGGCTGCATACAGGCCAGGGAGAGGTTGTGAAACCCAAGTTTTTGCCTTGAACTCAATCATTCAAAATTCTCTTAGCAAGAATAGAAAACTTTTTGCGCTATATGTGGATCTTTCATCTGCCTTTGACTCCGTACCAAGAGAAAAGCTGTGGAAGAAGCTAGAGAACGCTGGTTTAAGTGTAAATTTCATTTCAATAATAAAAAACATCTATTCTAACGCCCGAGCTAAAATTAGGACATCGACTGGTGAAAGTGAGTGTTTTCCAATCCTATCGGGTTTATTGCAGGCAGAAACATTGTCAAGTAAGTTATTTACTCTCTATATAAATGACATTATTGAAAAATTTGAAAATTCTAATACATTTGGTATAACAATGGTTAAACTTATTGTGCATGCACTGCTGTACAGTGATGATATTGTTCTCTTGGCAACAAATGCTGCTCACCTACAAGAAAAAATAGACATTCTGTTAAAATATCTAAATGAAAATGGGCTAATTGTTAATTTAAGCAAAACTAAAATTGTAGTATACAAAAAAACAAAAAAAACTAAAGGTAGTTCCAAAATTATTCTGGGAAAATGAGATTATTGAGGTTGTTGACTTATATATATTTGGGTGTACCTTTTCATGGACAATATAACCAAGAAAAAATATACCAATATTTTAAAGAAAAGGCAGAAAATTCCCTATCATCTCTATTTGTAGTCTTCTATAAATCAAGACTAACCACACTTAATAATCATAGTCATTTATTTGATTCACTTGTTCGTTCTGTAATGTCTTACTGTGTATCCATTTGGGGTCTAAAATTCTTTGAAAAATTTGAGATTTTTCAAATGAACTTCTTAAGACGGCTTTTCAATGTTCCAAGGTGGACACCCAAATGGATACTCAGATTAGAAACCATGATCTCTTCCATACAATTATCTCTTGTCAAAAATTTGTTAATATTTTGGTCAAAAATCATTAGTTTGCCTAAAGATAAGTTAAAATATCAATGTTATATAACTCTTAAAGAAAATTATAGTAATAATAATGAAAGATATAATTGGTACAGTCAACTTAAGTCTATGGTAATTAAATATGATATAACTGAAAAAATAGATGTAGATGCTGATTATGTGGAAAAATCTCAGTTTAACTTCAATGTGAAAAGAGCACTGTGTAAAATTAAAAGCAGTACACAAACCGAAGACATTACTAAAATGGGAATGACAAATAAATTTAAAATATATGCCAATCAAAAAACTCATGTAAAATTTCAAGAATACCTAGAATGTACAAAATCTTGGTCTATTACACAAATCATTTTCCAATTAAGAATTAATGTAAACCAATTAACTGTATCTAAAAAAACATTGAAATTAAATGTACTTGAAAAATTCTATAATGAAGATATAAGTGATAAGTGTAAACATTGCTGTTTAGAAATAGAAGAAAATCTCAATCACATCATGTTTGAATGTCCTCACTATAGTGAATTACAAGAGAACCTTAAATTAAACAACATACTATCTTATAATGATATTTATTGTAAAATGTCCAATGAACAAATGAAAACTTTATACCTGTTCTGGTTGCAAGCAGATAAAATAAGAATCTAAAAATACTATGAATATTCACATCTCAGACAAGTATTATATGACCATATATGGCTTTGGCCAAAATCATCGAATAAATAAACTAAACTAAACTATATGTCATTGTCCATTAGGGTAGTCGATGAAATGTAGGTTTCATGTCCTTTAGTATTCATAACTTATAGTATATTTCGAATTTTATTGATTGTTTATTTTAATGTAGATGCGAATGAAGATAATGCAGCTTCAGTTGACGAAGATGTTGAAGCTCGTCAGTTGATGCTCGATAAAGCGGTTCAAAATGGATCCTCCCCTCGGGTGACGGATTACTACTCCGGGTGTGGTAAGTTATTGTGTAACGATCTGCCACCGTTGAATGCAGTAGAGACCTTACTATATAAATTGCTCAGGGATTACGGTCCATAATATGAGCTCCCCAGATAGTTTTCTTAATGAGTCTTTACCAAATAATAATAATAAATAACATGTAATGAGTACCAAACCAGAATGCAGCCGATGTCCAGATGAATCCAATAAAACGGAAGTTATAACAGGAAATTATGAACACAATTATCATTTTAATACCATGAGAATTCAACTCAGTTATAGTACAATAATCAGACTTATTTGTATATTTTGGTATTCGATCTTTTGTTTTTGCATTCTACCAATCATTCTACCAAATGACTTTCGATATTTTGGTTCTACACCGTTAAAAATATATCTAATTGAACAGAAAGCGAATGAACTAAACTATTCATGTATTGATGATGTAGCTAATAGTGTAATAATATATGTTATAATGGCCTCTACTGAGGGTGATATCTGTGCAGTCTAGAATATTCGAATTTATTTGAGTATATATATTTATTCAAGAATACTGGAAGAGCTGGAAGACATCAATACTGAGAGGATTTGTTATATCCTCTATACTAATGATTATTTCTTAAAATGCAATGATTCATTAAGTCACCCATAATAGTAGTTCTGTAAATTTTTGCGTTCGGATTTGTTTTTCAAAGAATTATTATTTCCTGTAGTTAATAATGTAGTTTTTAAGAGAAAAATTGAATGGGAAAAACTTGTTCAACTGATAAAAATTGACTACAAGGTTGTCGACTAGAAAACTTTCCATCTTCGTTGTAGATGATACTGCAATTGCAGGGTAAAGAAATTTCTAAAGCTCCTTCTCCAGATGCGGTTAAAGGCATGGCTTGTTTTCTGGGACAAGTAATATGAAAATTGTCGGTATTTTTGCCAACGATGTAAATCTTGTCAAACTTTTTGAAAATAATGGGCAGATTAAAATTAGTTTCATCGTCGCAGTTGAGTTGACAATATTTTGCAATGTCTGGATTTGGAAGCCCTTTAAAAATAGCGTGTTCACACGTTTTTTTGAAACTTTTGAATTGAGGTTTTTGTCGGGGGAAATGACAGTGGAGATTTTCAGAAGTGCAGTATTTAGCATCTGAAAATTCTTTAGTAAATCTATCGTAGAGGAAATTCTTATCATCCTGAAAGTTCTCGACGAAGCAAACGAATGTATTGTTTTTAAATGTATGGATAAATGGGATAGAGGAAAGAGTGACCAGTTTTATGTTGCTTTGCTTAAGTTTCAAAGGTACAGAGACGACAACCACGAGTTCTTCTTTACTAAATGTACAATCGGCAAAAGTCGAACTAAAATAAGTAGAAAGAGCACTGTCTACATTTGGAATTACTAAAGTGTACTGAATTAAATTTTCAAATAGTTGCTGAAGGGAAGCTTTCAACATCTTTTCAGTGATTATTTCTCGTGGTATCATCCGATTTCTGCAATCAGTTGCTGCTTTCTTCCATTTTATAGCTTCAGCCAAGAAATGTATTTGTCCTGCTGCATTTATAGTTGCCAATGCAATTGCATGTGATGCCTTAAATTCTTTCGTTTCATCAGAACCAGAATAGTATACCGTATCGAAACCAATGTGGGCGGCAGTATAGTAGGCGTCAAATGGCTGGGCATATTCAAAATTAGTGTCATGAATCACTAGTCTTGTTTGATTTTCTATACCGCAGGCCACTAATTGATTGATATAATTTTCAACCAATTCACTGGATGAGTATTCAGAGGTAAAATAAGTTGTGATCGGTCCTCCACATTCAACTTGTTTTAGTTCTTGTTTAGATCCTTGAAAATCTGTTGATGTCGTTATTAAGGGTTTTAATTTTTCTGAAGCTCTTTGCAGATGATTGATTAGTGGACAGTAACCAGCATCCGGAATGGTTGCGCTGGAACAGGTTGCACCCGTCACCAACATATTTTCTAGGTGCCGTTGTGGAATGTAAAACCGATAGATAATCACACCTACGTCGTCATAAAGTACGGGCCCTTCGTTTTCATTGTAAGATACAGGATTGATGTACCGAAGACCTTCTGCAACTTTTAGAGCGAAGTAAAATTGAAGATAAATACAAACTTTATTTTTCCACATTGTTAACGTCAATTTAAAATTTTTTTCAGATGAAAATTTCAATTAATAATTATATTATACCGATATGGATGAAACGTTATACTCTGGTTGAGCTTTATGATTCATTATTTCACTATGGAATGATGGAAATTTGACATTATAAATCCCATTTCAATGTTATCTGCAATGACAAAGTTGTTAGATAATTGGCTTTTATTTTCAAGCATGATACACCTTAGGTAAATAATGTCCCAACTTATTTAGGCTTTTTGTTAATCAGATGGATATTCCCATTTTTCAGGTGTAGCAATAAAGTGTATAAAATTGTTTTATGCATATAAGATATGTTCAATGCATATGCGATAAGAAATTTTCAAATCAAGTTAGCACTCCATCAATCGTAGCCAGCGTATGTCACTTTTGTTTGGAATGTTTAACCAGAACTTGGTGGACAGATTTACATTTGAAGTCAGGTTTGCAGAAAATCGGTAAGTGGTACAGCCAATTATTGGGTTGCCTAAACTCATATACGTATATGTTACAGTTAAAATACTAAATTATTTTTTCTCTGCCCAAAAGGTTAACAGGTAAATATTATAAACTCTGAAATGACTGTTATGTAAGAAGAACATTAGTAAGAATAAACTAGCAAAATGTGCAAAATAAATTACCCTTTTGAGGTGTAGAACTAAAACAAAGGAAGCTGATTAGCAACAAAAATGGACAGAAAAAGGAAGATGGAGAAGGAGGTTAGAGCTACGTACTAATTGTCGATAGTAGCATGGTTTAGAAACGGGTTAATTTCAGTATCATCATGACCACAGTATAAACGTAAACTACCATACGTTTATACCATAGTCATGCATTCCTAATTGCATATGTGTCAAACTCAAAGCCATCGCATACCATTTATCGTTTCAGAATTACTACATACAATCGCATACAGTTACCCGGGAAAAAAAGGAAAAATGACAGTAACTAACACACTTTGCACCCATATTTAAAAATTCAAACACATATTAAATAAAAAATGTCGGTTGACCCTAAGGGGTAATTAAATATGCGGATTTCGAATATGGCCATATATCGTCGGAGTGACCCCTTCAGATATATGGGGTACGATCGGATTCTGATCATTGGCATTTATACAAGCATTTAGTTACCTATCCGAAATATCACTACTAATATAAACATAATCGGAATTCCAGTGTTGTGCAGTGGTTAAAACCACTAAGGGTCATAATGGTCATAATGGTCAAAATGGCCCGGTCAAAATACACTCAAAAAGTGGTCAAAATGGCCAAAATGGACAAAATGCCTTTTTGGGGTTAATTGAGACCCCAAGGTAGCTTTTACTGCAACAGTAAACAGCAAATACAACTTTCTAAAGACTGCAGTTAAAAATGATTAGAGAGTGTCATTTTGTAGTCTGATGTTAGTAGAATAGCGTTTCATTGGTTTTAGGCCATATTTCATTCTCTAAATATTTTAAATTTCATTTGCTAGCCTAAGTAACTGTATACTGATATTTTGACCATTTTAGCCATTTTGACCATTTTGACCATTTTGACCAGTGGCCCGGTCAAAATGCAAAAAAGTGGTCAACAGTACAACACTGCGGAATTCTTGTATGTACGGATGTTTGTATGTTGTGTGTTCGCAGTTTGAAAACAGAATGGTCTAAGTTATGAATGTTATTTCTCGGCCACTGTACTTGGTTTATTGCACACACTCTTGCGCGATGATGAAAGTCACTGTTGTGCGTCGTGGTAGTTGAAACTTCTTCATTCAATCATTACTTTACTATTTGATAAACGGCAAAAGTTAGTTACGTGACAATTCCGTTTGTATGTTTGTACTTTTCTGTGTGATGATTTTCCCCAATTCTAAAACGTAGCTAAGCACCAAGCACAACAGCGCACTAAATTGGTCAAATCCCTACACGTCCGAACCGGAAGAACTTCAAGCCAGTGTATATATCAAAACTTCGCACTTTGCGATCATTAATTTCATAATAGATCATGCAATCTAAAAATGGTCAGCAAGGCGGCTTTGCTGACCATTTGCCTTGCCAAGGCCGCAGCGAGGGGGGGCACTGGGGGCCGCTGTCCCCCCAAAGAAATTTAATCGCATAAATTTTTGCGCTCTCGGTGTCCCACCCCACCCGAAATTTTTAGTACTGTGTGGTTAGTATAGGGATTCTACTCTTCTCTCATTTTTCATTTCCCCCATTTCCCTTCCTGTTCTTTTCAGAATAAATTGGAAAACTACAACATTCTTCTGTATAATGATTAGTGATTGATTATCACTATTAACGACTGTAGAGTATACAATTTTTTGCCAATTTATTCTGAAGAGAAGAGGAGGGATCTTAAATTAAAGCACGTTGTAGATAAGATGATTTAAAAAAATTAGACTCCGACTTTTGATTCACTTATTATGAAATAATAAGAATAAACTACAAGAAGTCTTGATTACTGTGTGGTGAGTTACTCTGACTCACCATTATGCATACTGTCAAGTGTTATTCTCTTTTATCCGACGGAGACAAATAAACTTCTGCCCCTCACTCATTTTCGTATTATTATTATTATTTATTTTATTCAACTAATAATTGTGCTCGAGGATGTAATGAGCCCTGATCCAAACTTACAAAAAATGTAAGGATAGGGAAATTGAGATATTACATTAGAAGCAAAAAACAGTATAGAAAAAAGAGCCTTTAATATAATATACTACTATACTTATACTTATACTAATATAATTAATACTACTATACTCATACTAACAGAAAAACAATTTGTGTTACTATAGCCCCCATATCGAGAGACCCTAACGAAACTTGTAACGAGCCATTCTACCAGCTCCTATCCTACTCTAACACATGTACTCTATCCTCCTTTCTATCCCAACAACTCCCACCTAAGTAACTTTACCTGGAACTGGGAATCAACTCCTCAGTTCTCGTCGGGAAGTCCAGCTATCAACAACTACTAGTCTCTTACCTTTCCTATCTTATTCGGCAAACCTAATTCTTCCTACAGTTAACTTACTTGCTAGTAAACATTCAGTCTAATTCTATTTCAACATACACTTGAGTACATTCTACATTTATTACAAACATACATACACACATTCACATCAGTTATTACATCATTCCATGATTTATACAACTTCCTATCTAAGTAGATTCATCTAGCATTGGTGCAGGAACCAGAAGTGGCGTTTAGTATTGCATATTACTTGCATAGCTTCGTCAAGAGTAAGGGCAGGCCTAACAAAGCGGCTCTTGGCCATTACATTTGGTCCCGAAACACGGGATAGTTCCAATTTTTTTACCAGAAAACACCAGGATAGTTTCAATTTTTTACCAAGAAATTCTGAGAGAAATCAAAATTTTGTTACGAGAATCAAGAAAACAGACGGAAATTAAGAAGAAATTATCTACAACAAATTCAAAGTACGATTGGAGACCAGAAATCAGCAACATAATTGGTTAGTAAGTCTAAAATTATCGAAATTCTAAATTCACGCCAACGAAAATTTATTAGAGAAGAAGTGAAACTTTGTGAGAAAAATTGAGAAGAAGTTGCAAAGACTGTGATCGATTGAGGGTAACTTGAGAAAAACATTGACCAAGGCATAAAGACATAAGACAGTGTTGTGTGGAAACAGAAGTATAATACATTAGAAGAAAACTTGTGAGCAATCATTCTGTGTGGGAAACTTTTACATTCATTGGGGTTATGAACTGTGATCTTGAAATTAATCGGCATAACTTCGACATTACTGGAAATTCTGGAGAGAAGGACGTGAATAGACGACTTCGGAGATTTCGGGTACGAGTTCAACCATATCACGCGGACATCATTTCGCCAGGACAGGAGACGAATCTAAATCCCGATAAAATTCGTTACTGCAAAGACGACTTGGTCGAGAAGGACGAGCAAGGGGAAAGGATTCTTCAAATTGTCTGATAACTTGTGAGTCTGTATCGTTCCATTTTTCTTTTTGCTTTCCTGAAAAGTAACAATTAAAAATACTTACCGTACATAAAATTACCGACTAGCCTAAAGAACGTTAGATTCAAAGATTCATAATTTTGAAAGAGTACAGTAAAAGTCAAAAGAAAAATATTCTTAGTTTTTGAGAAATTTTTAAGAAAGAAATAAATTGTTTTGAAGTCATTTTATTCATTTAAAAGTTGGATAAAAGGAGTTATATTTTGAAAAGTAAATTGCATTTTATTAATATATTGTGGAAACGGGAAAGATATACAAGAGTAAATTGAAATTTAAGGTACACGTATACTCGGGGTGAAGAAAGACATTCGTATTGGTTCAAACTCATTACGCATTCAAGGATCCTAATTAATATTCATAAGCTTGGGTTGAAAGAATTTATGCTAATTGTTGAACTTTGTAAGCTTGCAGTCAAAGCCGAACGTAATTGGTTGAAAAGGTGAAACGGTGGGCAGAGTCTTAAATTCAAGGACTTGGAAAGAGACTCTTGGCGTCATCGGCATAGCATTGGCTGAACGAGATAAGCTGGACGCAACCGAGCAATCTTATCATTCAGGCACCGTATGGACAGTGTATACGAATCGAGACATACCTAATTTGCGTTTTGGAGTAATTGGACTTGAAGAAGAAGTCTAGTATTGGAAGTCTTGAAAGAGAAGTGCTTGTGTATAAGCATTGGTTGTACTTGTGAAAAAGTACATGAATCAGACTTCGACTTGTGGGTTTAGTATATCTATACTTGAGTAAAAGTATAAAGGTTACAAACCACAGTCACGTATACATCGGTAAAGGTACGAATCAAACCACATATATACGATTAAATTAAAATATAATTAATAGATATTACCATTTAATTTAAAGTAAGAGAAAAGTAGTTATAGGAGATAGTAGCTTGTTAGTTGAGACAGGACGGGAACTCAAAGACTCGATTGCGATACGGTTGAAGGGAATTCAACAGGGGTTTGAGAGTATCGATTCGTGAGTTGTAATTTTGTATGATAATTAGGAAGGAGACTGTTTCGATATTTGTATTCATATAGCATAGCATATTGTTAAAGTAACATCACGAACAACGATTTATCATAATACGTCAGAAGTCAAAGTTAAAAAAAGTCAAAGTCAAAAATTATGAATAATAAAGTATTAACATTTGATTTAAATACGAACTTTCTAGAAAACTTTTTATCAAAAAAATAGAAAACGCAATTAAATATGAAAGGCATTTACACAGATTACCTAAGGAGAAATAGTTATAGCTCATGATATTACCTTTGAATAAGAGACATTAGCCTCAGACTGATTTTGTAATAATTGGGAGTAGATATCTTTGAATTTAAAATATTCTGATTGTAGTAATTATATATATACGGATTGGAAATTAATTCTAACATATTGGCATATACTTGGAAATAGACGTAAATTGGCGACAGATAATTTGCTTTTAGTATTTTCTAAATAGAAAATTTGATAGCATATTGAAATATTACTTTGCATTGAGCATAAAAGGTATTTTTATAAACTCGGTGGAAACAGAATTGTCTTATTTTTGCATAAAATGGAGGAAATGAACGACATGAGGGAATTTATCGTTATTCAACCTGGCATACCACATTATACTGACCAGCAGTCTTGTAAAACTTTTTTGAAGGAATTGTACGATTACGTATCATCGCATTATCGGTGTAGCGAAATTTTTTATGTATTAGAAGTAATATTAGAAGGAGATTAGAAAACTTGGTTTTTGCGAGAAAGGAAACCAGATTGGAATATGTCAGATTTTTCAGAAGCATTTAGAAACTACTTTGATTATGAAGGATTATGGGAAGATAGAAGAGTCGAATTGAACGAAATGAAGCAGTCAGATGAGGATGAAACAGTATTTTTCATACATAGGATGCAACGTTTGATTAAATTTGTGATTCCAGAGGAAAAAGAACGTAATTCTGTGATTAGGTGTAGAAATGCATTACATCCACTAATCAGATTGTATTTGGGAGACTTGAAGAAAAAGAGCTTTGCATATCTTATTAAAAGGGTGAGAATGATTGAAGAAGATGTGTATGATTATAATGTGAGTCGAACTGATGAAAAATGCAAACTTTTCATACCAGGCTGGGAAGCAGTAGAATGCACGATAGAATATCGTAGACAAAGAGATCAGCAAGAGGATCATGATATGCAATCGTTAAACAGCACAAGCATTATAAAGGAGGAAAATACAGAGGATTTTCATCTATCAGCAGGACCAGTTTATTTTGAACCGATTCCATTAGAAAATGGCATTTGGACATATTCAGCATTGAATAGCAATCATAATAGTCATTCAATTCCAGATAACGAAAATAAAAATGCGACAGATGAAGTACATACCATTGCAATTGATAGTAGTGTAATTGATGAGATTAGTAATGATTTGAGTGAGGATTGGAGTAGCATAGTGGCAGAAACCGATTCGTTTGATGACGATGATCGGAGGTGTTGAATCGCCAGGAAGTTCTTTGTGCCGAAAACGCTAGTGACGAGTTTGCTAGTGACAGGCCGTGAAAGGATTTTGATTGAAGTAGTACATACTTTGGCAAATGATCAATATGTACTAAATAGTAAGAAAATTTTAGAGAAGTTAAGTGTATAGTTATGTATTCATTGATGATGTATTTACGAATTGTGAGGAGAATGCGATACCTTCGTTATTTTCTGAACAAAAAAACGATAGGCATTTTTATAATTCTGTGTGAATTATATGAAGATGGCATAAAGTTAGAAAAGAGGGGAGAAGAAATAGAGTTTTGAATGTTAAATGTTTATAGATTGAAAACAGGCATGCATGTGCGAGGTTATAAGCAATTATAATCCGCATGGGGTTTGAAGCATGGTTTGTTTATGAATTTTGAGAAATTAATGCAATAGAAAAATAATATTAATAATAATGCATATACAGAATAGAAATGATAGAAGGAAGTATTTGAGAAGAGAATTCGGAATATCTAATCAACCGGTGTACAACGGCATTAGATTGTGTGTGTGAAAGAATCTACGGAAGCTGCGGGATCACATCGAGGAACTGGAGGTCATACTGCAGATGATTATTCAGGGAGACTGATCAAGTTTCGCGTATAGATTCAAGGATTTGTGTTAAAGAAAATTAGTGATGATGAATTGAGTTTTGTGAGATGATTTGGTGAGAATATTAGGTTTTAGGTTAAGGGAATCACAACGTTTACTAACTATAGAGAAATGTAACTGTTACATAACATTAATCGCAACTTTATTTTCTTAACATGCAATATAGTTGTAGAGAACTTTATAGCGGACGCGTTATTTAGAACTCTTACGGATACATAAAGAAATAATATAAAAATAGCGACGACAATAAGATGTTAGCATTGTACTTGTGTAGTTCATCCATTTTCTCGTATAGAAAGAAACTTTTGTGTGTGAATTAGAAAATTGTGTTTGTCTAGTCATTTTTTAGTGTGAGATACTTTTGGGTCTAGTACACTAATGTGGAAATGTGAAAATTTCTATAAAATAAAAATCTGGGAGAAAGCAATAGTGTATACTTGGTGTAGGCACATTGGCAAAGAAAAAGTATGATAGTAATTGGCATTTAAATGTTAAGAGTGAAAGAGATGACGAGTACGGCGTAAGGCTGTTAGGGGGAGCATTTTCAATCCTTCCTCTAGGTGTAATTGACTTAAGTATATTTCATAACTTTAGAATGTAGAGGCAAAGAGGTGAAATTAGTTAGAGAATTCATTTATATGTGATGCATTATGATTGGATATTATTAGGAATTGCAAATGAAAAGTAAGTGTGACATGTGGATAGAAATTGGCAACTTAAATAGCAATTGGAATTAGAAACTTAAAATATTTGAAAAACCAAAATTTGTAAAAGTTAATCTTAATTTAAAAGAAAGTTATAAGTGGAAAATATTATTTGATAAAATTTGAAATTAAAATTTCGGAAAATTCTTATTTAGCATGAGGTATTGGAAGTTATAATTGAAAAGTTATATGATAAAATTATTAGGTATAACATTTAGCATACGGAATGACGAAACGGTATCAATTTTGACTTATGGACGTATGATACATCGTTGATAGAATAATCTAGTTGGGATATTAATCTAAAAGCAAAAACGAAAGTAAAAATATGGAATTAAGGAAAAATACTTTGAAACTCTTATAGAAATATTGAAAAATATCAGAGAATTTAGTAATAATAATTGATTACAATCTTGAAATTGGATATTCACTTAGTCCTTATACGTATCTATGATTATTATAACATCTAAACGACATAATACCAAAATTTAGCGTAATTTACTACTAATATAGCGAAAGGAAACGTAGAGAGAAAGTAAATGTAGAGAAAGTAAATACTAAGATCGTATCTACGTAACGGAATTGAGAAGAAATCTGTGTATTAAGACCATATAGCTTATTAATAAACTCTATAAGCATCGCTATAATAGAATATTAGTTACGTAAATGAGACACATTTGATATTAAAAGCTTAACATGATATGAGTATGATGTACAGCACTATACTACATAAAGTCTAGCAAAAGATCGAATACTGTGAGGCAACGTGAGATTGTGTACGGAATGAGTAAATTCAGTCCAATCGAGAAGAACACCTACGCTACCTACTGTTTAAACTGTGAAAATAGTTCTACTTTAGTCTCAAAGATGTCACATACCTACGTATTCAAGATCCTGTACAACGCCGAAATTAAGGACACAATTAACTACCTACCTACCTATAGTGACAACTATATCAAGGTTCCTACCTATTAAGACAACTGTATGAGAGATGCATAGCGAAGACTACCAATGTCGTGTGGTAACACAAGGCTAATACACTAGTAACGTCGAGTGGTAACACAAGGCTTCAACACTAGCATAGTCGTGTGGTTACATAAGGCTTATGCATGAAGGGATTCGCAAATCTATCTACATACTAAAATTAATCTTAAACTATGGAGAAAGATGCAACGGAAGTATGACGTATAAAACATCAACAAAAAGTTAACAGTAACAAAGTGATTTATTTATGAAAAAAATGCAATACGACATCAAATTATTACAACATTACCAACAAAAAAACAACAGATCAAGTGCTACGGGATGTTGCTAAGCCATGCACCAATCTCAAAAGAGTTACAGCATCAGCACAATTTCACCACATTCGGGACATTTCGGCAAACCGGAAAAAGCACGTCTACAACATCACGAAAAGAAAAACTATTATAATGATGACCACCTGTAAAAGAATTTGGACTTGAGTAAAGGTCTAGGAAGAAAACTTTAACGATTACCACAACAGTCACATCCTGACATCCGGGCAACGGAAAGTACGATATTTGCAACATCGACAGGGCGACTCAGGATTACAAACAAATTGCCAACATCTGAACGTTGAGTCATTTCATCAATACGTCCAACATCAACACAAACAACTTTTTCGGCCACTCGGTCAACATCTGGACCATTTCCAGCAAAGCAACAACATCTTCAAACCTCAAGGTAAGGACTTTAATAGAGTACTTCACAGAAGACGTTCCCTATCATCTAGTCCTTAGTGAACATTTCGATTAATCCAAAAGTTATCAATAACATCTATTTAATCGTGATAACATGACTCCTATCTACCATAAAGCATGCATTTCTTTCAATTCAAACTTCTACAGATGAAACTTTATAATGCAGTGCTAATTGACCACAAATACCGACTTAGTCTATGTATATATAAGTTTATGTTTAAGCGTATATGATGAATGGAAATGAAAACATTTGTATGTTTATAGACAAAATTATTTTCTTTATTGTTCATTTAATTAGGACATCTGATAATTGTTAGTAAGTAAGTATACAAAGAAATATTCACAAAAAGCATTGATGAAAGAAAAGGAAGAATATCGTCTGCCTAATATTACAAGGTAACAAGCCAATTCATCATGACTGCTACAAAGTAACAAACCATTTTATCATGGCTGAGACAAAGTAACAAACCATTTTATCATGGCTGCGACAATGTAGCAAACCTAACTCCTGATACATTGGTTTGTTACATTGTCGCGGTCATGATAAAATGGTTTGTTACTTTGTCTCAGCCATGATAAAATGGCTTGTTACTTTGTAGCAGTCATGATGAATTGGCTTGTTACCTTGTAATATTAGGCAGACGATATGATTATATGATTTATGTATATATTTAAAGTGATCTTTTATTTACAGATAATTCGCCACCAATTCTACCAAGAAACTAAAAATTTATTTCATTATTCTATTTATTGGCTATATGTATTATGAATTTATATTGTATTATGTATTTTTATTTCTAAAATTGTCGACGAATACGAAAAGAGGGGAGGTTGTAACGAGCCATTCTACCAGCTCGTATCCTACTCTAACACATGTACTCTATCCTCCTTTCTATCCCAACAACTCCCACCTAAGTAACTTTACCTGGAACTGGGAATCAACTCCTCAGTTCTCGTCGGGAAGTCCAGCTATCAACAACTACTAGTCTCTTACCTTTCCTATCTTATTCGGCAAACCTAATTCTTCCTACAGTTAACATACTTGCTAGTAAACATTCAGTCTAATTCTATTTCAACATACACTTGAGTACATTCTACATTTATTACAAACATACATACACACATTCACATCAGTTATTACATCATTCCATGATTTATACAACTTCCTATCTAAGTAGATTCATCTAGCATTGGTGCAGGAACCAGAAGTGGCGTTTAGTATTGCATATTACTTGTATAGCTTCGTCAAGAGTAAGGGCAGGCCTAACAAAGCGGCTCTTGGCCATTACAAACTCCAGTCGACACCGAAGGAGATATCGAAGCTTAACACAATCACAGTTCACTTAAACAATACAGAAGTTAATAAACATAACCAAACAAATTCATCATATAGTATGAGACAAGTATTATAATAAATGTAAAAAGTAGATATTGTAAGTTTTACGCTTATACTCCAGTATACGCGGAGATTCCAGGTTAGCTTTTAGATGATAACAGAATAACAAAATGCCAATTAGTAGAAAAAATGTAGATACTGTGCTAAAGTGTGGACCTTATACCGACGATGTTAACTGGTGCTACACTGCTTGTCCTTGGCTGTAGAACTAAAGATTCAGCCACACGATACAATTGGGGTAGATAAGGCCGACGAATTTAGCCTAGTAAGAAAAGCATTTACTAGCTAAGCGATAATTACTGCAGGTCAGGATTCAAGTTCAGATCTCCAATAGACTTTATCACTTATCTGCATATCGCCAGCGTTCACGCCCCTGCCTGAGTCGCCAACACGATTATTTCCCTTCACGTCGTCCAGGAATTTCCACACACAGCACAAAGAAATGAAGTTTTCTGTCGGGTTTCCACACCAAAAAAACCAAAAAACGTATTTTTCGGGCCTTGGTCCCACATTCGCGCAACGAATTTTGTCCTGGCGACAAAGGTCTCTCCACTCTCAGCACAGCACTACTTTTGGGATCTCTCAACTCCCAAAATTAGGCCGAAAATTTACAAATACGCGGACCACGACTAAGTCAGGTCCGCTCAGTTTGGCAGGTAACCTGGAACTGAAACGGAATTATGGGTCTTGTAATTAATTAACTCCAAAGGCTGAATACCCATGACTACTTGAATCTTGAATCTTGGTCCCAGTATAACAGACCACTGAGACAGGAATGGTACTCAGGAATAATAAGGTCAGTTCGAAAAAAAGTCCAATATAAAAGCTCAAACTCTCTTACGGGACATAAATCACAATCAAAACCATTCAATTTTCTAATTGATCGCTATATTGTCAATTAAGGCTAACTTGACCTCAAAAATGGCCATTGTCAATTAATGGCAGTATGCATAATGGTGGTTCAGAGTACCGTAGATCCTTAGCCAAGTGATCATGGTGGGCGACCGAAGTAAGTTTCCAATGCCCACATTTCAATTTAAAAACAAAAGTTGGTTGAAGTAAGGCAGTGGTTGCACAAGTACTTATCACAACCACTCTCTTACTTCAACCCAAAAAGTTAATTCGGTCTTAGAAACTCGAAGTTTTGGAATAATTTTTGATTCTCTGTCAATGTTAAATCTCTACCTCTGCCCCACTAAAGTAGATACCGTGATAAGGTCTATTGGAATTACCGTAGTAATCGATTTAGTTCCCCATATCGCAATAATTCCCCAGTTGGGGAACTAAATGAATAAATTTGGGAAAATATGGCTCTCCAAATGTTTAGTTCCCCACCCTAAATCTTAAATTAAAGGCATAATAACCATATACAAATCAAATCAAGGAATCTGGACTTAGCCAGTGCATCTGTACCCATATGTGCCAACCATAGTGTACAAAATACTATTTACCACTTGTGATTGGTAAATGGTTTTTAATAGTATTTAATGTTATTACCACCACCTAAACATTAGTGGTAAATGATATAATTGGTAAGAATGGTAAAAAATATTTTTATTTAAATTACGTAGAGCTTTGAATAAAATTCGACACTATAATACATAAAATACCGTTGCAGCTGACGACAGGGCCGGGGAATTGGGGGGGGGGCGACCGGGGCGACGGCACCGGGCATCAAGCTGTAGGGGGCAGCAAAACGAGCGAAATTTTTTTTTCCCATTTGCAAGATATATTAGTATCCCAAAGTAGCTAATAGAAAATGATTTCTCGAGAACAATGCAGAGACAGAGGCCAATAATTGGTTTATTTCCGTTGTATTGAGTTACTAATCACGCCATTCGATTGTTTTAAACAATGGGCCAAGATGCCTCGATTACAATGTGAAGACATAAAGGGATATTCCCCAAGTATGAACCCAATTCGAATATTCTACCTATACTGCCACAGAGAAGTAATCACCCAAGCCGAAAGTAACCATGGTTATTTGGTTTGGGTGCCTACCTCTCTGTGGTAGTAAGGAGAATACGAATTGGGTGCAAAAATCCAGGAAACCTCATCTATGTCTCCGCCTTGTAAGGGAGTTGATATTAACAAATGCGTTACTATAGAGTGACAAATTCGAGGCATCTTGCAATGGGCATTATTTGATCGTTTCTTTGGTTTGGGATGTACCACTAAACTTCACAGAAACCCCAGAAATAGTGAGACAGTATAGATTACTGTTGCGATCACGACTAGAGGATATGGCTATATCATAAAAACCGCAGTCGAAGTCTCTTCTCATCGGTGGATTCTAATTGTTTTAAGCCAATAGAATTGCAGGTTTCAATTACAAAATTTTATATATGATTTCAAAAAATCACTCCAAGGGGGAATCATTATTTTTGTTTACTACATTTCATTACAACATACATATACATAATACACTGAATACACACATTAATATAATATTTCTAATTTTACGGCGATACGAACAATGAACAAGTCCATACATGGAACCATAAACATTCATGATTGTTCATATTTTCTTGTTGTAAAATAGAGTACATTGAGTGTTTAGGTATTCAAATTCAGCCAGTCTGGAGATATAAACGTCTCATCTGGAGATTTAATCGTTTTCGTGCAGAATTTGGCATTTAATCGCAACTACAGAAAATAGTTTAAAATATTCTTTGACGACGTGTGTATTTAGTGTATTGTTTGTTGTAATGAAATGTAGTAAACAAAAATAAACATTCCCCCTCGGGGTGATTTATGGAAACCATATAAAGTTTTGAAAATGAAAGATACAATCCTATTGGCTAAAAATAATTTGAATCCACCAATGAAAAGAGACTTCGACTGCGGTTTTTATGATAGCCATATCCTGTGGTTGTGATCGTAACAACGTATTTAGTATACATTGTTATATTACCGTGTTCCGTTTGTATAACGCTCCTCATTTCTAATTCGATATCGACAAAAAAATTACATAATAATATTATTATCGTAGTACATCGTACATTTTCTAGTATACTTGGAGCAATTATATACCCTTTTTCATCAATTAATTAAAATTGAAAGAGAAACAGAGTACAATATATTTATGCTTTCATGGAAAGTTTTTTTACAGTTTAGAAATGATTCTGATTATACTTTTTTCCTAAACCGTCTCAACCCAAACCTTCTAAATCCAAACCGTCTCAACCCAAACCTTCTAAATCCAAACCGTCTCAACCCAAACCTTCTAAATCCAAACCGTCTCATCCCAAACAGTCTTAATCCAAAACTTCTCGACTCAAACCGTCCCAATCCAAAACTTCTGAATCTAAAATCTAAACCGTCTCAACCCAAACCGTCTCAATCTTAACCGTCGCAATCAAAACCGTCTCAACACAAACCATCTCACCCCAAACCATCTCACCCCAAACCGTCCAAACCCAAACCATCTAACCCCAAACCGTCTCAACCCAAAACTTCTCGACTCAAACCGTCTTAAGTCAAAACGCCTTAATCCATATGTCTGAACCCAACCAGCATCTACCCAAACCGTCTTAACCCAGCCAGTAGCTTCCCAAACCATCTCAACTCAGCCAGTATCTCTCCAAACCGTCTCAACCCAACCAGTAACTACCCAAACCGTCTCAATCTAACAGTCTCATCTTAAGCGTCTCAATCTTGTAGTGTGTTTTAAATTTGGCATACTATTACTATTCTATTTTAGTATATTTTGTGTCACAAAAGTATTTTTGTTGGTTCTTAAAAATTCTGGAATGACATTAACGTTAGTAAAAGGGGCATCAAAATAGCGTTTGCCCGGGCATCATTAAAACCTCACCGGCCCTGGCTGACGATTGTTGTTTTAAATTGACTGCTCAACTTAATGTGTGTTAATTAATGTTTTCAATAATGTACCCCAACGCATACCTTCATGTGCTAAATTTATTACATGGAGGTATGTGTTGGAGTACATTATTGAAAACATTAATTAATCCCATAGACTAAGCGTATGGAAAAATATCCATATAAGATGTACAGAACAATGTTATAACGTAGTAGTCAATTTTTTGCCCCGTATCTCTTTTGATTGGCTTCTGCGGTGCCCCGTAGTCATTAGATGAAGGAAGGAGCTTAGGCCAGGCCTTTGCCGCATGTTTACGAAACCACAACCCAATGGACCCCTTGTAGTATATGGTTTCTGTACATCTTAAGTAAGGAAAAACATTGTTTTTTCTTACTTGTGAAAGTTTAATCTATGAATTAATTCAAGAAACGGTCAACTAATTGGGACAAAGACATTCTTACTAACTTATTAAATAATTAATTTTAATTAAATGAGTACTTTTTCTAATTAAATGAAAGTTGGCTGTATACCAAGCGAATAATGTCGATTAAACGACTGTTTCACTACTTCAGTGAACATTCAAATGTAAATCTTAACTAGAAATATTTTTGAGAAAATAGAGAATGAAAACTTTTTTTAATGTGTCGTTTGTGTATGTCTGCTAAGTATTCACTATAATTTACCATTTTTACCATTAAATGCATTTTTACTACTGTAATGGTAAAAAAGGCTAAAAAGTGGTAAAGTTTGTAAAGTAGAATGACGATGATGACGAAGAAATGGATGTTGATCTAACCGAGCCTATGGACGTATCTCTATCCTCTGACGAAGACTTTGAAATCTAAATAAGTTCCTACTAATATGCTTATTCACTATATTTAAAATTTAATTTTGCTTTGAAATAATATAAAAATTTGACATTCGAAATATAGTTCCCCATATCGTAATAATTCCCCATGTGGGATACTATAAGAATAAATTTGACCAAAAAATGGTCTCCAAATGGGAGTTCCCCTGGGGAACTAAATCGATTAATACGGTAATATAAAACATCTATGCATCTGAATTAAATTCTACTTAAATCGTACAATACTGCCCCGGAATACACACTAGCTTTATTTCTTACAGGGCCTGGGCCCTGTGACCGCCTAGTATTGAGATAAAAGTAATTATGTTTATCTCAATATTTTCAATATTATCTTATTCAAGTCGTCTATATGAATAGACGTTTCCCACAATTCCAGGATAACACAGGCAGGTACTGTAGTCATTTCAATACCTATTCATGTTAATTTAGTAACCGGTCACCTATTGTGGGAAACATCTATATTACGTCGTCTCCAAATTTGTCGGGCTTAATTGTTCACTGAATGTATCGAATTCACAAATATACTTCAACTATACTTATGTTTTTTTCAAGATCATCCCAATCAAGAATCAGGACATACATTGTTTATTATATTTGTAGTTTGAATGTGGAACATTAATAATAGTACTCCAGTGAAGCGCCGTAGATAGCGGATGCTATTTCAAAAACCAAAAAATGCGGGTCTTTTGGGTTTTTCTGAGGAAAAACCCAAAAAATCATAAGACACGATGTAGACTAAAATTGTTGCCAAAATTCACAGGAATTTTTAAAAAAGCACCAGGTTACCGCCATATTGCAGATTCGAAAATGATCTTTTTAATAGAGCGATAAACTAAAATTTAGTTTATCGCTCTATTAAACAAATTTTAACACAAATGAACACCAGTAAAGTAACATAAAGCTTGCATTCTTTAAAAAATCCAAGCGTAAAACATTTATTCTGATCTGTTGTATAGAGTATAAAATGGACTAAGTGTGGAGTACAATGTGGTGCAAATGTAGAGTATAATATGGTGTAAATGTGGAGTACAATGTGGTGCAAATGTAGAGTATAATATGGTGTAAATGTGGAGTACAATAGGGAGTAAGTGTGGAGTACAATAGGGAGTGAGTGTGGAGTACAACATGGAGTAAGTGTGGAGTACAACATGGAGTAAGTTTGGAGTACAACATGGAGTAAGTGTGGAGTACAACATGGAGTAAGTGTGGAGTACAACATGGAGTAAGTGTGGAGTACAACATGGAGTAAGTGTGGAGTACAACATGGAGTAAGTGTGGAGTACAACATGGAGTAAGTGTGGAGTACAACATGGAGTAAGTGTGGAGTACAACATGGAGTAAGTGTGGAGTACAACATGGAGTAAGTGTGGAGTACAACATGGAGTAAGTGTGGAGTACAACATGAAGTAAGTGTGGAGTACAACATGGAGTAAGTGTGGAGTACAACATGGAGTAAGTGTGCAGTATAAAATGGAGTGAGTGTAGAGTACAGTATGGAGTAAGTGTGGAGTACAACATGAAGTAAGTGTGGATTGCAACATTGAGTAAGTGTGGAGTATAAAATGGAGTAAGTGTGGAATATAAAATGGAGTAAGTGTGGAATATAAAATAGACTAAGTGTGGAGTACAATATGGAGGTAGTGTGGAATAAAATATGGAGTAAGTTGGTGTGGAATAAATTAGTTAGTTAGTATAAAATGTTATAGGGTTTTTTAGAAAACGTCGGCTGGTGGGTGTCGGGCACCATGTCGTCGGGAGTACCCATAGTGTTGGTGGGTGTCGGGCACCATGTGGTCGGGAGTACCCATAGTGTTGGTGGGTGTCGGGCACCATGTGGTCGGGAGTGACCATAGTGTTGGCGGGTGTCGGGCCCCATGTGGTAGTTTATCGTGTTGGTGGGTATGGGACCCTATGTGATAGGCTATCGTGTTATATGTTCGGGAGTCGGCGACACAGTGCAAGGGGTTAAGTTGCAGGATGCTCAATATGATAGTAACAATTAACAATAAGTGATACAATGTTCAGTGACAAGATATGGGTTTGGCCGAATAAGACTAACAACTCACGCAATAATATTATGCCGTACACAAGAGAATTGGAGTAATTAGAATTGATTTAGTATTTATGATACGATAAGCAATAGGAGAATAAGAATTACTTAATTGAGAATAACTGGAATGAATAGAATTGATAAAGTAACGAATAATAATATAAGACAACAATTAAGAGAGAACAGACAGTCCGAGAGTCCTGGGCCAACTGGAGAGTAATTGTCGTTGTTCACTGGAGTAGTGTAGACCGTCGTGGAGGGTTAGGGGAAGCACGGAGGCCAATGTGGGAGTAAGAGAAGTATACTGGTATACAATGCTTACAACAGACTTCGAACAGCCTAACTTACACACACAAACAACTCCCTCTCTATCACTTTAATGTGAAGAACTGTGAAATAAATTATGGTGTCATGCGTAAATGTGAAGGGTAGAGTATTGTGTGAAGTAAGGGTAGAGTATTTAATGTAGTAAGAGTGGAGTATTGAATGAAGTAAGGTTGGAGTATTGAATGAAGTAAGGTTGGAGTATTGAATGAAGTAAGGTTGGAGTATTGAATGAAGTAAGGTTGGAGTATTGAATGAAGTAAGGTTGGAGTATTGAATGAAGTAAGGTTGGAGTATTGAATGAAGTAAGGTTGGAGTATTGAATGGAGTAAGGGTGGATTATTGAATGGTGGAAGGGTGCAGTATAAAATGGAGTAAATTAGAAGTATTGAATGGAGTAAATTAGAAGTATTGAATGGAGTAAATTAGAAGTATTGAATGGAGTATCTGAAGTATTGAATGGAGTAAATCTGAAGTATTGAATGGAGTAAATCTGAAGTATTGAATGGAGTAAATCTGAAGTATTGAATGGAGTAAATCTAAAGTATTGAATGGAGTAAATCTAAAGTATTGAATGGAGTAAATCTAAAGTATTGAATGGATTAAAACTAAAGTATTGAATGGAGTAAGGGTAGAGTATTGAATGGAGTAAGGGTAGAGTATTGAATGGAGTAAGGGTAGAGTATTGAATGGAGTAAGGGTAGAGTATTGAATGGAGTAAGGGTAGAGTATTGAATGGAGTAAGGGTAGAGTATTGAATGGAGTAAGGGTAGAGTATTGAATGGACTAAATGTGGAGGATTGATTGGAGTACAGGGTTGTATATTGTCCAGACGAAATGAAAATTGTTCTAGATGAAACAAGTTTTGTCCATGGACGAAATTAATTTTGTCCACCTTTGTTCTGGATGGACTAAATGTTAATTATTGAATGAAGTAAATATGGAGTATTGGATGAAGTAAATTTGTAGCATTTAATGGAGTAAATGTGGAGGATTGAATGGAGTAAATGTAGAGTATTGAATGGAATAAATGTGGACTATTGAATGGAGTAAATGTAGAGTATTGAATGGAATAAATGTGGACTATTGAATGGAGTAAATCTGGAGCATAGGATGGAGTAAATGTGGGGCATAGAGTAAAGATGAAGTTGGGATGGAGTAAATGTGGAGCAATGAATGGTGCATAGAGGTAAGACGAAGTTAGGATAGAGTAAATATTGCTCTCATTTCCCTTTAATTTGTCTCAATTTCCCTCAGTTATGCCCTCCTTTCATCCAGTTTTTAAAATTCTTTAAAATTACTAATTATCCAAAACCGACATGCTTCGTAACCTCAAAACCCAAATCAGTAATAAAATACAACTGTTTTCTAATTAGGTGAGGCTGTCCATGTACCATTTTTGAGTTTATGGGTCAGTGATTAATTCCTTTCGAAGTCAGGGTAATTGAAAATCTCAAATTGGTAGCTATGGGTCTTATGCGATCAAATTGAATAGAAGGGTGTCGCAGCCACTCTCAAAACGTTGTTTTCTTTTCAAAACGTTTATTTTTTCGAAATCAGCATATTATTTTGTATAGTGCTTAGTTTCATAATTGTCAATCCATAATCCATATTATTCTCAGGGCATGAAAAACCCAAAAACCCGGGTTTTTGGGTAATTGGGTGGGTTTTTGGGTAGCAAAACTAGCAAAAACCCGGGTTTTGGGTTTTTGGCTTTTTGCTATGAAATGGGGCAATGTGAAACCCCAAGGATTGGAGCAGAATACAAGAACTCTAGTTTACAATATCCGTTATTTCAATCCCTTAATCAACGAATAAACGTATTAGGCAACTGATACAAGTATTTATTTGTCAATCCAAAATATTGTGATAAACAAATTATGTTTATCTCAATATTTTGGAAATAAATGTTAACAAATAAATGTTAACAAATAAAGGTTAAAAGAGAATATTTTCAATATTATAGTTTTTAAGTTCGTCTATTCCATATTAAGTCACCTCCATACCTAATAACTACTTAATAAATTGCCAACCGATTATTTGATCAATATACTTTTGACTTTACCGTCAAACTACTACTAACCGAATCGGCAAATTCACTTATATCATAATAATGTCTTCTTCCAGATCACCCAAATAAAGAATCAAAATAAATATTATCTTAAGGTTGAATATGGAACAATAATAGTAGAAGTCCAGTGAACCACAGTAGATGGCAGATGCTACTGCAAAAACCCCAAAAACCCAAAAAGGCGGGTTTTTGGGTTTCTCCTAGGAAAAACCCTGCCTTTTTCATGCCCTGATTATTCTAATCCATAATGATTAAAAACTGGCTGTGAATTAACGTGTATGGCAGACAGGAATTTTTTTATGGTAAGAAAATTCATCGAGCAGCCGTACATTTGTATGGTACGTTATAGAAAACCGAGGGGTATTGTAGGGAAAGTAAAGGAACAGGGTATAGTACTAAGACAAAATTGTGGCTTTGATGATTAAATACTTAGTCATTGTAAGCACACAATATATTTTGTGTGATTGTGAAAATATGAGCAACAAATTGCAATATTTCGTCATTTAAGGTATTAATAACTACTTTGACAAACATAATGAATTTGTGATGAACACGTAAAATAAAGTTATGTATTTATAAAGTGTTATAAAAATAAAGCAATGTCATTAATGAAGTAAATTATAGGAAGGTATGGTAGAGGTATAAAATTATTTCTGTTTTATAGCTCGTGTCAGTGTCTTAGGACGGCTTGGTATGGCCTTGGCTGCCTCTGATATAATCTCTTTCTTACCTTTTAACCTGGCGATTCCAATAACATGCTTGCAAATATTTTTTTTCAGGCAATGGGGGCAAGTACAAATTGATAGGGAAATAGTCGGGTTGTATATGAACATCCTTGTTTGCTGAGACAGTAAGTAGTCGTTAAAGAAGCGCCAGTTTACGTATACTATCCGCGGTATACTTATAGTTAGTATTATTACCTGCAATATTCTCATCCAAGCCACAATTTTGTCTTAGGACCATACACTGTTCCTTTACTGTCTATACAATTCCTCTCGGTTTTCTACATCGTACCATGCAAATGTACGGCTGTTCGATGAAATTTCTTCCCATACAAAAATTCCTGTGTGTGCCATACAAATTACTATTTTTCCTTAAAAATGTAGATTGAATCACTTGTTGCATCGATATTCTTATCAAAAATATCATTTATTTCATTCACTTTGAAATCAAGGATTTCCAGCCGTCAGGATTGGGTTATCAAAATGGTAAAATGCTTTATTTTAATAATTTGATGATTATTGTTAACATATTTTAAAATATGCATGACTTTTAAAGGTTTTCAACCAGAGTTATTTGCTGCCAATGTTCCTATTTACGATTTTACCCGTCACATTTCAACAAGAACAGTTCATTGCTCCATTGGCTACCTTCAGAGTTTTAGAAAAGAAAATTTACGAAAATGTTGCACCAATGATACTTCGGTTTCCCCTTCCTACTCAACCACCTAATTTGTTTGTTACAAATTTGACTAACTGCACTGAAAGTTCCCCGGCCGCACACTGTCCCTTACAGTACCACATTCAAGTCATAAGGGACTTATTGCGTCCTCTAATATCAATGGATAGCATAGAAAATTTAAATTTGCCTTCTTCGGATCCCTTTCATGTTAGCGATTGTGAGAAACTTGAAAAGCACTTTACCAGTCAACATATAAGTGTAATGCAGATGCAACAATATGTGTTACAACTAAATCGGTGTATAAATTATAATTTGGTAGACAAAACTGATAGTTCCTTTGCAGCAACGGATTTTATCACTCAATATCGTCAGGCCCACCAAAGATACTCTACAAAGTATTACCAAAATACAGCAGAATTAATTTTTCAAGCTACACATGCTGTAGAAAATGCAGTTTTGACTACAGCCGGATTTTTGCACTTCCTTTCAGAATCACTTTTTTGGAAAGAAGCCATTTACGCATGTAATCTGGGTAGAATTCCTCGAAATTTAGTGAAAGAACAGTATTTGCTGCAAAGCTTAACAGAATTGGAGCAAAGAATTAGTGTCCAAGGTTTTTCTTTCGTAATCACTAAGGAAAATTTATACAGTTACTACAATATCCGGACCGCTGATTGTGCATTTGTAGAATCATCCCCAGGCAATATTCAAGAATTAGTAGTCCGTATACTTGTACCTTTAACCCGCTCATCTAATTGGCATATAAATACCATCCAGTCAATCCCGTTTTCGCATATTTTTCAAGATGAACAATACTTATGTTTGCATCCTGCCAATGAAAAGTTGTCAACCATTCTTTACAATGGTGACACTGATGTTGAAATCTATTTATCCGATTGTGAAAACGACTTCTGCCATATCAGTCCTTCAGCAAGACAAATAAAAAAAACTTGTTCTCAAAAAATTTTATCCTCAGCAAACGAAACGGATGTGACCAAATACTGTCCGCTGGAATGCGAAAAGGTAGATTGGTACAATTTACCCGTTGTTATTACCAATAATAAAGTTTTATTTTATGTAACTGGGCCTTCAGAAGTTACCGTTTCATGTGTTGGAGATATTGACCAAAAATTTAATCCGCCTGAAGAGGGCTCTCTTCAAATAATTTTACCTTGTCAGTGTTTCATACATGTCGATGGTTTGATTTACAGACCATCTCCCAATGATTGTCAAACAGTGCCTTTAAGTACCCAAATTGTTATTCCATTTAATTTCAGGCAATTCAAAAACATGGGATTAAAAAAATATTTAATTAAGCCTAATTTATAGTTCAGGATGTTATCGGGAAAATAGTCAAAGTGAACATTTTTATTAGGGTCTCATAACTTCTTTATTTACCTCCTTTCCACGATTTGTTAATAACTATAAATTTATCTCTGTAATATCGTTCCAGGATCCATGAACGTCATGAATCATATACTATAAATCATTAGGCATTATATTTTCTTTTTATCTTTGGTTATAAATGTCTATTGTACTTGTACGTTCTTTTACATGATGATATTTACTGACCTAGCTAATAAAGTCGTGTGTGTATGCTAGCTATAATGTACTTATTTACTGTATTGGTATTTATTATTTGAACATGGGTATCGCCGTTCAATAGTACTTCAATTACAATCATGTACATGTTTTTTAAACCAGTTTACAATGTTTGGTTTATATTGAAAATTTACATATACGTTACATGTAAGCTGTAAATTAAAAATAGTTTTTATTCCAGAGACTGGAGATAATCGAGGATACAAAATCATAAATTCTTAAGTAGTGTTTATTGTCATCAAGGATATGGAATGGAGCTGTTCTCTTAAAGGGGATAATAATCTGGAGACTCTGATATAAGTAGTACCAAACCAATCGATATCATTGACGCAACAATGTTTACACGTCGTTAACTTACCTACGTAGTTTTACCTCTAAAACATAATTGATTACGATTGTCTAATTTGGGACAAAATTGATGTAACACTTTTAAGTAAGGTACAAGAGATGTAGTTTTCTCTGCCTATCAAGAACTTATTAATAGTCACTGGTTTCTTAATATATCATCGATGTTTCCTGAGTTCCATAAATGTGACATGTAAATCTTGTAGCATTACGGATCTTTTTGTTCAAAATCGGGGGACTTTTTCCCGGGTATAGGCTAGGGCATCAAGAGAGTCTGAGAACAAGGGCTCGAGTCACCTCAAACCCGGTTTTTAAGATTGCCAACCCGGTTTTGAGTTATTATATACAATCCCCCGGATTAAGCCGGATACTGCTGGCTTGTTAAGATAAATCAAAATTATTTGCAATTCAAACGTATGGAGTTAGAGTTGATTTTAGTTCTGCATCAACATTTTTAGTAACTGCGAACTTTGCTCCTATGTCAATTCTAGTGTACATTTCACCATATGAAAGAGGGCACATGACAGTCTACAGTCATGCTTTACTATAGTCAGGATTGTTGGTCGGGTTTTTTATGGGTTGGGGTTTTTTGGCAAAAAACCCACCCCGCTTCTCTTAGAAAACCCTGGGTTTATTGGATTTTTTGGGTTTTTCACAAAACATACAATAATTTGCACTAAAGCTCTATCTAAATAAGCAAAAACATACTAATTTCTATATTTCTGTCATATTTCTTTTCAAAAATGTAAACAAATATACAATCAGGTGGAAAAAAATTGTAGGTCTACACTTTTACGTGCAAAACATGCATCGTATCGAGATGACTAGGTTAGCTATATATTAGTTTTAAGTTTGTAAGTTTTAATCGTTTTGTAAGGTTATATTGCTACATACATAATTATACTCAATTTTAGTAAACTCCTTACATTTTCAATTCATTGGTGTACTGCTTCACAATTACAGCTCCAAATTAATGAAGAAATTTCATGAAGTCAATTTTACCAGTAAAATATTAAAATGATAGTTATTCAGTAGTGGTTATCAAAGAGTATAATAGCATAGCTGGTCAAAATAATTTCCATGTTTAAAATATGTTAACAATAAAACTTTTTGTTTTAATTTTTGTTTTTATATGCGTAAGTAATAGCAGTTGCAAGATTACACTGATGTTGTTATTGTCAGCTGTAGTTTTTCTATATGGTATGGTATATGCTTGCATTTATGCCTATAGTTATATAAAAAACACTTAAACCCAAAAAACCCTAAAAAACCCAAAAAGCCCTAAAAAACACGGAATCTTGGGTTTTTTCTAAATAACCCGGGTTTTTCGATACCTTGACTATAGTCCACTTGGGAAAATTTTTTCGATGCCTCAACATACATATTACACTATTCACACTTCCATAAAAAATCACAAAATTTACTAGTAATCTTCGAAATGAAGGTTAAATTAATTATGCAAATTAATTGTCCACTGTAACTGCGAGCAAAATAATCCGATCTAAAAGTTTTTCATTTTATTCAGCAATCTAGATTTCGTTTATCTTCTTCAGGCTGAAATTGAATTAAAAGGGAAAAGTTTACATTAAATTTCGACATAGTTTTCAAAGATGTGACAAAATCTATGTTTAAAACATTTAAATATCCGGATCCATAATTGACGAAGCCAGAACAAGAAGTAACAGTTTCAAAAACGACTTAAATGGACGCTACACAAATTCAAATAAACAAGGTTTCCAGGAGACATTCGTGTATAATGGAGTGCCACAATTTATTGCGCGTACATGTAACTTGAAGAGTGAACTTGAACACATTTAACTTGAAACTAAAGCAGCAACTGAGACTCCACGTTTGAACAGTTGAAAAGGAGTAGTTGTAGGCCCCGACAAAGTATTCCTTGAGTAAACTCCATTGGCCGTGTACAGAAGACCCCTTATATCACCGATTTGACCTTGAGAACGTCTGAGCAGTGGGTTCAGAGTATTTTTAAAAGAGAATATGTTGCATATAAGAGTTCCATTGTTGACTAAATCATCGGTTACTGGGTAATTGCAGTAAATTACTGTGAAGGGTCTTGAAGGCCTTGAATTGCGAATTAAATTGATCCACTGGGAGGGGTAGAAGATTTGTCTTCTCTTCTTTTCTTTTTTTCGATAAGTGAGAAATCAGCATCAATCATCATCCTACTATGACCAGGAAGTGGAAATTCAAAAGTTATGCTTTCAAATCTTGCCGGACACATCGATAACAAATAAACCATCAAGAATCGGTTTTTGTTCTGTCCAAACGAATTGTCACAATTAAGGTGCAAAAAGCGAACTGCTCCAGGTACAAAATTTTCTATGTAAAATTTTAAGAAGCTTACAACTTCAGATGACCCCTTTTGTCCAAAATGCTCACAATATGTGAACATATGTGTTTCGCCACTTCGAAGATTCCTTACGCCAAAGTTAAAAAGCCATAATTGCCTCAAAAAGAACTCTTTGGAAACATTTGTAACTGGAAACGGCAAAATTTTTTGGAAATCGAAGCACAAGAACAAATGAGTATCATCCGTTGCTGCGATGTAGTTTCTGGACATTTTCTGAAAAAATATTTCTGCCTCCATCCAATGTTCCATCTGCTCTACTCGTAAAGCAAATTCAATTTCTTCCTCATTTTCGGCTACAGCACCAGTAATTTTTGCATGGAATATCTCACATCGATCACAAATATCGCTTCTTGGTTTTCCAAAACCTATGTTATGTTCGTAGTTGAATATATGAGCAAACTTAGAAAATTTTACTCCATCTGCATAATCATCAGGATTTAGTCTCGGATTTTCAACCAGCAGGTCATTATACAATGATTTGATCGTTGAATTTGATTCAAGGAACGTTTTATTTCTGTTATCATTGCGCGAGTAATGGCTGGACCGGGATTCTAAATTTTCGGTAAATGTTCTCACTGTTTGAAGCATCCCACCATCAACTGTCTTATGATTTCCATGTTTACCTCTTCCGTCGGCGATTGGAACATGTCTTTGCAACACCTTGAAAAGTTTAATTATTTGAAATTAAAATTAAGGACAATTAACACCAAATTACACAAAATTTAAATAACCTAAAAGGTTAATAGACTAATGGTTGTTTTAACCTTTCTTTGTAGGCGAGATCTTTTTATCCCGTGGAAATTTAAGAACGTCTTCTGGCATACTATTTCTATTTTATCAGGTAGCTGAATGATGTAATCAAACCGTCCATTTTCCAGTGGTATTGTGCATCCCTGAAGATAAATGTTTTGTGAAACATGGCATGGAAAACCATTAAACTTGTTAATTATCCACTGCTTCTCTTCGTTACTTAGTTTGCCATTGCAGTTGTGACGGCAGGGCTGTTGGACAATCTGCCTAGCTGGTTTCAAAATGTGTCTGTAGTGAGCTCGATGCTCTAATCCTTTAAATTAAGTTATAGTAATAGTTATATATTATGTTTTCATTGTTTTCCAAAAAATATTTGCGAGTAATTTTTTTATTTTTCAAATGTTAATGTGTCTGATATTTTCCTTACCTCTGACCTTCTGCATCTTAATTATATTTTGTTTCCACATGCCCGGATTCCTCGAACGTTTCTTGGGTCTCAGTGGTTCAGCCTCAGCCGGCTCTAATATCGGCTCCATTTTTACTTAATACTGCACTTTTATTCCTATCCTAACCACAACTATACTTTCTTTACTTACGTTTCGTTTTCCAGGAAACGTTATTGCAATTGGAAGAAAATTTCATTGCAATTTGCAAAAATTTAAATTATTCTTTATTTCAATATTTTTATAAAGTCCCTACCAATTCTATAAAAATCATCATCTCTATGGCAATTTTAGCAATCCGGCGAAACTGTTACTTCTTGTTCTACCGTCGTCAATTGTAATTATAATTATTTAATAAGTATGTATGATCCATTGGTGGAAATCAAACCCAAATCAGAGATAGATAGAAAGTAGTTACCGTCATAAATGAAAGTGAAAATTCTTGTAGTCTGTCCAAATTAGTATTTAATTATTAAACAATTTCGGAAAGAATTAATTTTATTTATAATAATTGAAATTTCCAATTAGTCAAAAAAACGAATAAGCTGGCTGTTTTGTCAATGAGTCAGCATAATATAACATTTTGAAAACAGGCGCTAAAAGTAGGATCACTTTCCATTTCTTCAATAGAAGGTAAACAGCTTATATATTCACAGTATACATAATGTTTTACCACTTTGTATAGTTTAACAAGTTATTAATTTTGCAGTAGGCAATTTTTATTTTCATGTCCTTAGCTATACATTCATAATCGTTATCCACACACTTTTCCAATTCTTGTATTAGAGATATTTTAATTATTTTACCGAACGACAGAATACAATTATAGAATGGAAATATTAAGTAAGAAGTATCATTATTTACATTACGCAATATATTAGTGGAATAGTCAATTAAATTAGTATTATTATTGTGTTTTTTAAGGATATCAGAGTTATTAATACTTAGATCTGCTGCTGAACTTGTGACGAGGAGACTACGCTACTTTGTGTTTCATTTAATATTATTTCTATTATTTCAAAGTTCATTTAACCATTTCAGTTTGAGTCTTATTCTTGTGTTCAATAAATATTACTTTGTGTTCCTGAACTTACCTGTGGATCATCGGGCATCATTTGGACATTTCGGTTACGGGTAAAGTAAAGTATCATAGTTATTTCATCGTTTCCACGCATAAATAGAACTAAGTAGAACCTAGGCCGCTCTACATACTTGCGAACTCGCCTGTAATGTGAGCACCCTGGTCCGAACCCTCATAAATTGGTGCATCTGATCTTGCAGTTGGTCGAGTAGTCTGTCTGCATCTTGAGATTTTGTGGTGGACGTATTTTTCTATCTAGCACCATACGAAAGAAGGCGTGTTACTTGATGTCGCAATGGTCATGTTTTACTTTAGTTTGTTTGGGAAAATTTTTCCGATGCATCATAAATATCGTACTTCTCCACCAAAATCACCAAGTTCAAAATATCTTGAAAATTTTGTAGTTGTGACATGCACCATACGAAAGAGGGCATTCTACTTGATGTCGCTACGGTCATAGTTTATTCTTGTTAGGGCGGGAAAATTTTTCCGGTGCATCATCATACATACATCATCATCAATATCATCGACCAGGCGAAAGGCAACTTTTTTGTACCATTTTGCTCTTTTGCCATGGCATTCTCCACATTACAAAAGACCGTCAAAGTTCATCAATCGCGTAGATTAAGAAATATCTCTGGGCTAAGCCATAAGGTTCCCGGACATACGTGTCAACGGTCAATAATGCCAAGTGTTTTATGACCCTTTGTGCCAAGGGGTTTTCATAAGTGCCAAAAACATAAGTGCCAAAACGAATAATGCCAATAATATTTTAATTAGACACGTTTAGTTATATACATCAGTTTGCCTTATGAATATGTCATTTTAGGCTTTGATTTTTTGGTTGTGCCTGCCTACAAAATATGTACAAGCTTTGATATAATCAATGTTTGGTTTTGTAAAGTATTGTGCAACTTGGAAAGTAATTCGATATTCTTTCTTCTCAGGTGGTACCATTGAACTATTGAAGTAAAGGAGCATAAGTGAACAGTGGCATTGCTCACTTTAAAGATGAGATATTAAAATCCAAAGTGAAGGATGAGGTTTGTCCACCCGGTAATTGAAGCCACTGTGCCACCCTTCTAAAGCATTTGTTGTCCGTGGGACGTCCTCTTGTACGCGTTTATAAACTGACCACATTTCAGGAGGAAAGAGAGGTTCTTTGTAGCGCCCGATGTAAGTCTTTTCAAAATATTCTACCAGTGGATTGAGGAGAGGATAATAATCTGGAAATTGACGACAATGATCATCAAATGAAAGACTGGGTTTTAATTCATTTCGACCGGCCTATTTTGACATATTTTGAATCAAAAAACTAACTGTACCATCGCATTGTCATTTATGGATAATCGACACTTTATTTATTTTTCAAAATTTGGTAAACCCCCTTAATGGGGGTTCAAAAGTACACTTTTTAGAGTCTTTATATAACGGCCATGACAAAAACAATTTATTACCACGAGATTTAAAATGAGTGGTATATTACGATAATTGTCAAATGTTCGGTACCATTCATTATTGATTGTAAAAATTTTTTTATTGAAAATTTTTGAAAACAGAAATTTTAAAAATTAAATTTATAGAATTAGAAAGTGATTTTTATAAAACCAGCAAGACCTGGGCGCCAAGTAGAGATAATTTTAAAAAATTGTACAGAAAAAATGCTACAAGTTTGTAATTTTATATTTTTGACGCCCAGGTCTTCCTGATTTTCTACACTCATTTGAAAATCTCTGAAAAAACTTCGTTTTTTTGCAGTTTTTTTGGCTATTTTAATCCAAGGTTTCCTGTGTTGGAGTTTTAAATACACTAAATGGAAAAATTGTATCCATATATAACATCCATACATTAAGTAAGTTAAATAGGCATAATATAAGTAGCGGAGAGATAGCGAGAGCCCTAAAAAACAAACCGAAAAAAGCAAAAAACTAGTAAATCTGAACTTGAAAGTGAAAGTGGCACTGAATTAAATCAAGACAGTGAACACAGTGAAATAATTACTACCGAAATGGAAGCCTTAACTAGAGAAATTCGATTTCTTAGAGCGGAAGTAGTGACGAAAAGTGATCTTAAAGATTTGAAAGACCTAGTTGGAAACCGCTTTCAGACAATTGAACAAAATTTACTAGCCCTGCAGCGAAAAGAAAAGGGAAAAAACGTCATTATTAGCGGAGTTAATGAACCCGTGGATGAGAACTTGGAGAATTGGAGAAGTAACAAAAGTTCTTGAAAAATGCGGAAAAAAAGATGCCATGATCGACGACGTATACAGGCTCGGCAAAAAAATTCCAGGAAAAAATCGGCCAATTGCTCTTAAATTCGTAAGAATGATAGATAAAAAAATCGTACTGAAAGGAAGAACAGGACTAAAGACGATAAAAACTGTTGAGGGATAAGTTAAAGGACATCCGAGCAACAGATAAAGCGGCCAAAGGAAGCATAAATAGAGGGAGACTTTTTGTCGAATAAAACGGAAACAAATCAACCTTCATTGTGGTAAATAACAAAGTGGAAAATATGTGAGATGTCGGCCGGTCTTTACGTAAAAGTGAAACTAATTTACACGATGTGACAAAAATTATATTTTGGAACGTAGACGGACTAAAAAACAAAGCTTCTGACTTTTACCATGAACTAAAAAACTTTAATGCTTCTATATTCTGCTTAGCCGAAACTTGGCTTACTTCTCCATTTCATCTCTCTAATCTTCTTCAGGAATATAAACTAATCGAAGTTCTAGCTAAAAAGGAAAATAAGATGGGAAGAGGAAAAGTAGGTTTATTGCTCGGAATAAAAACGGATTTATTGCCTCTTATTACTAACATTACTACAAATGATCATACGATAACTTTAAAATTAAAATCTCAAAATCGTATGTGTTACCTAGTTTTTTGTTATATAGATGAAAAAGAAAATAATTCGTTTCAAAAAATAATACCTAATCAGAAGGACAATATTGATGAAGAATGTATTTTTATGGGAGACTTCAACTCTAGAACAGGATGTGAAAATAATTACACCTATTTTTCTGACTTACGACAACGAAACTCAAAAGACTGTAAGTTAAATGCCAAAGGAAAAGAACTACTACAATTCATGTGTCAGCACAACCTAGCCATTCTAAATGGTACAACAACCTCAGATAAAAATGGAGAATATACTTTTATTAATAAAAACGGAGCAAGCACTATCGACCTATGCATCACTACAGAAAATTTCAATGTGTTATCATATGACACATTGAAATTATATTCTTATTCTTATTATATTCGTCCAATACAAACGTTTTTAATTAGGAGAATAATCAAATTTTGGCATAGAATTTTAAATAAACCAAGAGGTAGTATTGTATACCAAGCCTTTGTGGAGCTACAATCGATGAAAGGACAAACATGGTTTAATCAATTGTCCAATCTGTTTAAAAGCTATGATCTAGATGGAGTTATAAATGTGAATCAAAACTAACCTAGCCTAACCTTAAATCACAAAATAATTGTATGTCAATCAAAAATTAAAGAAAAATTGATGGTCTTGGATATTAGCTGCATGAAAAGTAGTAACAAGCTCAAAACATATTGTCAAAGAAAAACACACATTTTAAAACAAAATTACCTTGACTTAAATATACCATGGGCTATGACTAGAATCCTGTTTCAAATGAAAATAGATATCAATCATGTCACTCCTACAGGCAAAAACATGTTACTAGGGGCCATTCAAAATATGTATCACCCGGAAAACGAAGGATTATGTAAATTATGTAACCTTAATGAAATAGAGAATGTACTTCACGTTATGCACCATTGCCCACATTACAAACATGTTAGGCAACTACTCCATAGTCCACATACTACTGATCCTTATATTAACATATACGCTATACATTGAGAGCTAGCTAGGTGGTGGCCGGGAGTAGACGTGTTTAGTTTGCTCCTGCTCGCAGCACTGGGAATGCTTGTACGCACAGTCTCGTAAACTTAAAACTACATGATTCAGCATTCAGTTTGCTTTAAGCTTGCTTTGATCCCTAGTAAATCTGTGTAATTATAAAGCTTCTAATTAGTTTTAAGCTGTAGTTATTCATAGAAATCTGTCTTGTGGTGTTTATGGGGTCTGGTTTGAAACGTAATCTGGACTGCCTGTCAAGTGGAAGTAGTGCTGAAAATACCCCTGTGAAAAAGAAAAACTCTGCGATGTCTATTACTATTAAAGACTTGCAGGATCTTAGGAACGATATTAGGGAAGATTTTAAAATAGAACTGGCACCCTTGACGAAGGAGTTACAATCGTGTCAAAGTAAAATAGCTTCACTTGAAAGGAGACATCGAGAAAAAAATGTGATCATCCATGGATTACTAGAGGAAAACGCGGAGGACTTAAATAAATTACTGGCGGAAGTGGAGACGATTTGGCACAAAATGGGTCTAGCTGACGTGATGATTGACAATTTGTTCAGGCTCGGCAAACCTAAATCGGGTACCTCTCGACCGGTACTGGTGAAATTAGTGAAAACATTGGACAAAAGGCGTATAATGCAAAATAAATTCCAGCTAGCGAAATGCAAAATCTATATCAATGACGACTTGCTAAAAGAAGAACAAGAAGTGCAGAAGCTATTGCGTTCGAAGCTGAAGGGGTTAAGGGGCAGTGACGTATCGATCAAAGGGTCTATCCGTGGGAATCTACTAACTATTAAAAAAGGGGACATCGTGACTCATCGCTTCGAATGTGAAGGAGGGGTCATTAAGGAATTATGAAATCAAGCACCCATAGCTCACAATAAAAAACTAAACGATAATTTCAACATCATATTCTGGAACATGGAGGGATGGAAGAATTTATTTAATCTGAAATCTGATGAAAAGGTTATTATTAATAATGCTGACATTTTATTGTTTGCTGAAACATGGCAATGCACAGAGATACAGCTACAAGGTAATCTATCTAAATTCAATATAATTCAACAAAAAGCAGTTAAACATGCATGCAGGGGTAGAGGGATAGGAGGAATTGTGACATTAGTTGATAAAGTTAAGTTTAAGATAGTTTTAGAAATATGCAAAGATAATTATATCATAACTAAGTTACGTAATAATGATAATGGAAGCCTGATACTAGTTGCGAACATTTACATTCAGCCAAATAATGAAAAGGATTTTGTCATACCAGAGCTATTTGCTGATTTGGACTCATTGCTAGATACATCGGTAGATATGCAGCTATATACTTGCGGAGATTTTAATGCACGAATTGGTAGTAATGACATTAGAAGTTTTGCAATATCTAATGCTGAATTTCAAAGCACTAGAGTGAGTAAAGACTGTAAGACTAATTTAAGGGGAAATAGTTTAATAGAATACGGGCATGAATATGATTTGACAGTTCTTAATGGAAGATCATATGAGGACTGCAAAGGTGAATTTACATACATAAGTCCAAATGGTAATAGTTGTATCGACTTAGCACTTTGCAATGATAAAGCTCTAGAAAATGTAAATTCGTTCAAATTGCTTAATATAGTATTGTCCAAGCATTTACCATTTGAGATTAAGGTCGGTAAACCAGAAACCTACTCTCCACAGCATAGGCTTCATTGGAAAGATAACAAGAAAGATTTATATCAACAAATGATGGAATCTAAATGTAATGATGATATTTCATTAGCTGAATTTAACAATAATATAAAGTCAATTGCGACAGAATTAAAAATGAAAACCACAATATATCCTAATACAAACAACCAGCCTTGGTTTGACTCAGCATGTAGTTTGGCAAGAAAAGAATCAATCACAATGCTAAGAACAGCTAGAAATCATGGATGGAATGACGTTGTCCGAATGAAGTACATTACATCTCAAAATAGCTATAGGAGCGTTATTAATGCAAAAAAATTGAGTCACTTGGAAACGCTAAGGTGTAACATAAACCAAACGAAGAAAAACCCACATATGTTTTGGAAAGCAGTCAGGTCAATTAAAAGAACCGCTACAAAAACATGTTCTATTCGGGAGGAGACCTGGAAGGAATATTATAACCAATTAATGCCAAACAGGAAACCATCCATAAACATGTGTGACGTCCGCTCTCCAACATTCGACGTTCCGTTTGGTATGGAAGAATTAGATGCAGCATTGTCTAAAATAAAAAACAGAAAAGCTCCTGGACCAGATGACATATCAAATGAGTTCTACAAACACCTAACTAACTCTACCAAATCTTGCTTGCTCAAAATATATAATAACATATGGGAAAGGGAAGAAGTGCCAAAAGAATGGTGTAGTTCGAATGTTGTTATGCTCTTTAAGAAAGGCAAAGCAGAGGAGCCCAAAAACTACCGGCCTATCTCACTTCTGAACGCATCTTTAAAAATATTTACTCAAATGGTTCACGAGAGGCTGGTAGACTGGTGCAATAAAACAAAAATACTTCCCGAAGAACAGGCAGGGTTTCGGAAAGGAAGAGGATGTGATGACCAAATCTTTAGTCTTACAGCAGCAGTTCAAATTGGTACTCGCAATAAGAGAATGGTATATGCCATGTTCATTGATTTTGAACGTGCATTTCCCAGTATTCCCCAGGACAAGCTATGGAAAAAATTATTTCTCTCCGGAATCTCAGGAAAATTGCTGCGAACTTTACAAAAATTATATGCAGAGGGAAATATACAAATAAGGTGCCAGCAGGACTACACAAAACCCATTCCAATTACTGAAGGTTTGATGCAGGGCGAGGTACTCTCGCCCATCCTATTCTGTTTATACATTCATGACATTGTAGACAAGTTAAAAGGCAGTGAATTATCAGGCATTCGCTTATCTAACGAAATAATACTTCACATCCTGCTTTTTGCTGATGACATGGTATTGATGGCTCCATCCGCTAGAGCGCTACAGCTGAAGATAAATATCCTACAAAAATATTTTACTAACCTTGGACTTAAGGTCAACATGGACAAAACTAAGGCAATAGTCTTCCGGCGAGGAGGAAGAGTACCAATGAATGTCGCCTTGAAGTATAGTGGCGAACCTATTGAAATAGTAAATGAGTACACCTATCTAGGTGTACCTTTTAAATCCTCTGGATTATTCAGATGCGCCGCAGAGAGTTTCAAGAAAAAAGGTCTCAGTGCAGTAGGTTCTTTATGGAATATTTTCTTCAAAGGAAAGATAAATAGTTGGGACAGCCATAGGAAATTGTTCGACTCAATTGTATCATCTACACTTTTATATGCGAGTCATATCTGGGGGCACCGATATGCAGATATAGTAGAGACAGTACAGACTAAATTTCTAAAACGGCTTTTTCAGCTAGATTATCGAGTGGCCAATTACGCCGTAAGGCTAGAGACAGATTCTGTGAAACTAGCAGTACAAATGGCCAAGCAAACTATTAACTTCGTAATTAAAGTCTTATCGATGGCTGATAATAGAATTCCTAAGGTGTGTTTGAATAATCTCATTATCAATCAGACTATAGATAGAGACAGTAGATATAATTGGAGCCTGGAGATTAAAAGTATACTAGGAAAGGTGGGCAGACTGGAACTCTGGAATAATATGAACAGTGCAGACCTCTTATTGAACAAAAATGACATTATTGACAGGCTAACATCATTCTATGTAGAAGCTGATATAAATAAAGCGGCTTTATCTAATAAGCATAATTATTGTTCGCAACTGGTTGAGGGCAAGAAAATTAAAGACATGTCGTACCTAAGTTTACCAAGAGTCAGAGTGTTGGCTCAGCTAAGATTAAATAAAGGTATATTTAGATTAAGAAATAATAATTACACACTGGATATTGACAAGACATGCTCGATGTGTAACTGTGACCAAACTGAAGATTTGTATCATTTTCTGTTTGAATGTAAAATTCACCAGGGCTCTAGAAACATATTTCTCAAGAATCAACAAGCTCTGAATAATGTTAATCGAGATAATTTCCTTAACGTACTTATTGATTTAGATAAAAACGATACAATTAAAATTATAAACTATGTTATTTGCAGTCTTAGCAGACGTAAATTACTACTAACCTTAGATACTTAAGTTACCGGCCACTATTATATATTATAAAGATAGGAATTCATCAATGCCTATCCAGCATAACATATAATTAAAATTTATGAACTTATGTAATATAAATTATTGTGTTCTATGGGTGTTTCCTTCAAGAACTAAATAAATATATTTCTACATCTATTAACATATACGATGTACAAAATGTCGAGGATGCTAAATCGTTGTATTTGTTCTGGAAAGGAGTGAATTCAGTAAGATCAACGTATCTTGCTGACTCAGACTTTTGTTCATAGTGAGTGTAAACAAAGTAATTAGATTAGATAAGAGGCACTATTGTAATGTTATAACATCTTATGTCTATAGAAAATATCTTTAATATAAGTTACTAAGAAGTAAGTATAATAGTAATAAGTAGTAAGTACTATATAACTCTCTATATCTATAATAAATATAACACGGATTAATCTCCGCGACTTTCGCAAACACTAACACATTTAAATAATTTGTTGTAAAAAGATGTAAAGGCCAAGGCCATATCGTATCAATAAAGCCATTATTATTACTAAATAGCCATAATATATTTGCAAGTGTATATATATAATATATATATGCTATATATGTATGTACATATGCTATATATGTATGTACATATGCTATATATGTATGTACATATGCTATATATGTATGTACATATGCTATTTATGTATGTACATATGCTATATATGTATGTACATATGCTATATATGTATGTACATATGCTATATATGTATGTACATATGCTATATATGTATGTACATATGCTATATATGTATGTACATATGCTATATATGTATGTACATATGCTATATATGTATGTACATATGCTATTTATGTATGTACATATGCTATATATGTATGTACATATGCTATATATGTATGTACATATGCTATATATGTATGTACATATGCTATATATGTATGTACATATGCTATATATGTATGTACATATGCTATATATGTATGTACATATGCTATATATGTATGTACATATGCTATATATGTATGTACATATGCTATATATGTATGTACATATGCTATATATGTATGTACATATGCTATATATGTATGTACATATGCTATATATGTATGTACATATGCTATATATGTATGTACATATGCTATATATGTATGTACATATGCTATATATGTATGTACATATGCTATATATGTATGTACATATGCTATATATGTATGTACATATGCTATATATGTATGTACATATATAGCATATGTATGTACATATGCTATATATGTATGTACATATGCTATATATGTATGTACATATGCTATATATGTATGTACATATGCTATATATGTATGTACATATGCTATATATGTATGTACATATGCTATATATGTATTTTTGTACATATGCTATATATGTATGTACATATGCTATATATGTATGTACATTTGCTATATATGTATGTACATATGCTATATATGTATGTACATATGCTATATATGTATGTACATATGCTATATATGTATGTACATATGCTATATATGTATGTACATATGCTATATATGTATGTACATATGCTATATATGTATGTACATATGCTATACATGTATGTACATATGCTATATATGTATTTTTGTACATATGCTATATATGTATGTACATATGCTATATATGTATGTACATATGCTATATATGTATGTACATATGCTATATATGTATGTACATATGCTATATATGTATGTACATATGCTATATATGTATGTACATATGCTATATATGTATGTACATATGCTATATATGTATGTACATATGCTATATATGTATGTACATATGCTATATATGTATGTACATATGCTATATATGTATGTACATATGCTATATATGTATGTACATATGCTATATATGTATGTACATATGCTATATATGTATGTACATATGCTATATATGTATGTACATATGCTATATATGTATGTACATATGCTATATATGTATGTACATATGCTATATATGTATGTACATATGCTATATATGTATGTACAAATGCTATATATGTATGTACATATGCTATATATGTATGTACATATGCTATATATGTATGTACATATGCTATATATGTATGTACTTTGTACGCAAAGGATGTCTTTTGCATCCTTTGCGTATATAAATAATTTATACATTTTCTTATACTTAGATTTACTTATATGGTTTACCTTAAAGACTTTGCTAATGTTGTAAAATCTTAGATTTCGTTGATTTTTCTGCGTAGCCTGTCCAATGGTATCTCCCTGATCCAGTTTTGAAAGTAGCTCTTCCGTTGTGCCCGAGTAGGTCTGAATAATTGAAGGCGCTTTCTCACTTGAGGTTCGCGTGGACATTTTTGAAGGATATGTAGAAGGTTTTAACAATTTTCTCTTTGGGAATTTATCGTCGAATGAGTTGTATGTGCTGGTTTTTGGTTTCCGAGGCTGGGACTTTGAATGGAAACGTTGTTTAGCTTTTAGAAAACTCGTACCTTGCATAGCGAATACTTTGGAGGATATTTCATTAAATTCTCGTTTACTATTCAATTTCTCGATTAATTCCGTGTGAATTATATTCACATCCGAACTTCTAGTTTCTCAAAACTAGAAGTTCGGATGTAAATTGAGAACCTTCTACTGAAACTCCTTCATATTACATCGCCAGGCTTTTTTTCAAGTCATGGAATTTTTTGAAAACAGCTTCTGGTATTAATTGGAAGTTTGGAATTGATATTTTGACAATGGGGTTGACTATATGTTTTTTATGACGTCAGTTTGAAAATACTTCGATTGAAATAAAGAAATAAAATTCTTCACAAGTTTAATGTTATTATCTGGAGAAAGCTCAAATTCCGATGAGTGTTCATGAGTGACATCTTCTTCTATTCTTTTATGCTCTGGGATAGTTGGTAGTATTTTCAGCTTGCATAAAAGTGTTATGTATTCCTTCACCAACAATTCACTGTTATAATCATGTTATAGGAGTTCGAGTTGTGCGTTTTTCCTATTATTTATTAATGTACACTAAAGGAAATAAGCAATACCTAGCTAAAAATGCTGGAAAAACTGCGACTAGGAAATAATGAATCACAAGTATTCTATTGCATAAATGTTGCATCTTCAAGTGTCAATGAAACAACGGCAGTTCGGAAGTTGATGTTTACTAGTGTCTCGTTTGTTTAAACCCGCAGCTATGAACATGTATGTGAAAATATTACAATTTCATGAAAATGACCCCATAAAAATATTTTTATGACTTTCTTAGTTTCTTATAATCATTTAAAAGAAAATGGAAAGGGCAATTCCTTTTTGTGATATTGTCAGAAAACTTCTCTAATTGCACAGTATGCAGAAGACGTACTCCTTACAAAAGTCGTCTTCGGGGAGCCTACAGTGACACTAATAATAATTTGGCTCTACTTGCTGAATATGATTATTATATAGAAACTGAATTTGGGGAAGATCAAAGCTGCCATCATTTGTGATGGTTGTTACCAAAGAAAACAAAGCTTTTGGGTTCCAGCTAGTGGACTAAAAGAATTCCTAAGTTGTCTGAAGAAGAACTGAAAGGGATTACATTAGAACACATTTATATATCAGGCAACTTAAAGAATCAGACTCAGAATCTGTAGTATTTACCCATAAAGATGACGATCACCAAAAAAACCGGGGAAAATTGAATCTTCCACCGCCTAGCCCTTGCCTCCTTCGTTGTCAATGATCCCCACCACCTAGCCTGTGCACCTACTCCGTCGCCATCAAACATCTCTCACTGTCTAGTTTCTGCCTCCTGTTCCGGCATCAATGATCCCCACCACCTAGTCTATGCCTCCTCCTTCATCAATCATCTCGTAACCGTCTGTTCTGCTCCTCCTCCATCGTCATCAAAGAACTCCCACCACCTATATCCCTCTTTCTTCGTCCTTAAAGATCTCCCACCGCCTAGTCTGTCCTTCTTTCTTCGTCATTAATGATGTCCTACCGCCTAGTCTGTCCCCTCTCCTTCGTCATTAAAGATCACCCACCGCATTGTTCTCCTATACCTTTACCTCCTATAATTTTATTATTATTCCAGTCTTACCATTACTTCTATGTAATTGCTTGTACCTTAATGCCATTTTTATCGGCCGAAAGGATATAAGTTAACATATTTACCTATCTAAACGCCATACCTTTCTTATTCATCTTATACTTTGTTACAAAAGAGTAGTTGCCGAAGTGAACGGACACGACATTGTCGTGGTCCTCATATTTTTAAAATTTTCGGGTTATTTTTGGGCCAATTTTTGCCCAAAAAGTAGTGCTGTGCATAGAGTGAAGAGGCCTGTACACCCGGGACAGAATTTAGTGCACGAAAGTGGGACAGAATGTCCGAATTCGGTGTTTTTTTGCGTGAAGCAGCCCACTGAAATACCATTTTTCTGTGCTGTGAGTGGAACTCCTTATCGCGGAGGACGGCCATGGATGCTAATTGGGTCTGGCAGCGGTGTGAAGAGTGGCGGTATACAGATTAGAAGATAAGACGGCCTTCGAAGACCTGTGCTGCCTACTACAACCGACCAGATTAGTAGTGCTTTTCTTACTAGTCATTCTCATGTTGGCCCTGCGACTGTCTTCTCCGCTATCAGTGTTCCAGCTATTCAGCAGGATAACAAGCAGTGTAGTGTCAATAATATCGTCAAGGTATAAGGGCCGATCACTCTGTGCACAGTCTACTCATCAAATTATTGGTGTCCGGACACATGTGCCAAAAATAAAAGTGCCAATTGGCACTTTTATCCTACCTCTAAAAACATATGTGCCAAAAACCATAAGTGCCAAAGCATAAAGTGCCATTAGATATAATGTATTGTATACTGTATTAGGCTATCTATTTCACAAAACGAATGTGTAGTGGTTAGTAAGTTAGGAAGACTGCCTAGACAATGAGGCAATGGCCTTTGTCCCACCACAGAATGCTTTGCTTTCATTAGATGATCATCGTCGACAATTTCCAGAATATTATCCTCTGCTCAATCCATTAGCAGAATATTTTGAAAAGACTTACGTCGGGCGCTACAAATAACCTCTCTTTCTTCCTGAAATGTGGTCAGTTTATAAACGCGTACAAGAAGACGTTCCACGGAAAACAAATGCTTTAGAAGGGTGGCGCAGCGGCTTCAATTACCGGGTGGACAAACCTCATCCTTCAATTTGGATTTCAAAGTGAGAGCAATGCCACTGTTCACTTATGCTCCTTTACTTCAATAGTTCAATGGCACCACCTCAGAAGAAAGAATATCGGGAACTCGATTCGAAAATTACTTTTCAAGTTGCACAATACTTTACAAAACCAAACATTGATTACATCAAAGCTTGTACATATTTTGTAGGCAGGCACAACCAAAAATCCAAAGCCTAAAATGACATAACTCTTCATATATTCATTAGGCAAACTGATGCATATAACTAAACGTGACTAATTAAAACATTATTGGCATTATTCGTTTTGGCACTTATGAAAACCCCTTGGCACAAAGGGTCATAAAACACTTGGCACTATTGACCTTTGGCACGTATGTCCGGGAACCCAAATTATTGGCTAATTTACATTCTGTCTCCATAAAGCTACTTCGTAACCCGCTTATGCGTGAGTATAGGCGTAACTTCTGTATTAAGGTTATTTACATATACCTATCTATGCATATTACTTGATCTTATGTATTTCTGGTACTAACTGAGCTTTAGGTTTTCTCTTGTGTACTGGTGGTATAATTAAAGATTTCCCTAGGACGGTGCTTCCCTGTCCCATGTCTATGACTGTTAGCGGTGCAGGTTTCTGTCATTATGTGAGGCTATACCTATTTTTGGGTGTATACATGGATTATTGTAATGTGTTTGCAATAATTGGCATATCTAATTGAATATCTGTAACATTTATTATTTTGTGTGATGGGCGACAGCCCGCTGGAAGCACAAATAAATCCCTAATACTACTACTACTACTACTACTTTGTTACAAGTTCGCTTTCCATGTACATCTACCACGATTTACCTATTAAATGTTTTCATGAAATACTATTTAGGCGTTTTCTAACATATACGCAGGGACACCATCAAAAATGACAGTTTAAATTTCAAATTATTTCAATGTCCCATTAAATATATTTCCTTAACTAATAATAATCAAATTTTTGGCACTTAAATAACCTGTTTAATTTTTCCTAAATTAACTGTCAACACTTAATGGATACTAAGTATAAATCACATACAAGTATCACCATTTATGATCTACTTTAATACCCCCTTTGCTTGGATTAATTCACATTTTTGGCACCAAATTGACCACAAACCACTTACAACAAAGTAAATTTAAATGCTATAATGGAAGATAAGTCAATATAAATTATATAATAATAAAGTACGTTTTAAAAGCAACAATTGTTTTAATTTATAACTCAAATTTTTATTATCATACTCTGTTTAACAACATGCAAGTTCTTACATGTAATCACCTTATATTCATATCTTAGAATGTTAAAAGAAAAAGAAAGGCAGTCCCTATTAAGAAAACTGCAAAACATTCAAAAACTTTTTGGGCGGATGAGCAAATGGTATTATTGGCGCTTGGTATACTTGGGTATTCACAAATACATTTTCCTCCATCACAAATTGCCCCTCCAGGAATGGTAGCAAAGCATTCTTCCGAGTTGTTACAGGCCTCTCCAACTTCTTTGTAAGGATAACAAATGTTATTGTACTGTACAGCTGATGAGATACATTGACACGTTTGGTCTACACAAGAGCTGTAGTTTCCACTGTATAAAATACACTCGGCAGGGTTTATACAGATTGCGTTTAATGGAATCTTTTTAAAACACCGTTCATTCAAAAACCCAGCTCCTTGCTTACATTGGCAGGTTTCTTCGCACATAGATTCAGGTCCGAGACTTTCAGTACATTGGGGTGACTCGGAACAGGTTTCATTGATGAAACGAAACTGAAAATATGAAAAACATAATTTTACGTGATAATTTTGTTTACCAACAATAAATTAGAAAATAAGTTTGAATGATCTGTCGAGAAAAATAAGCGAATCTTACCGGCAAACATTGATCCAAAAACGAATTGGGAACCGATCCGTTGATACAATCGCATGTATTATCGATACAGGTCGATAATGACCCCAGAATTACTTCACACTGAACACCATCTTCACAATAGTCACCAGTATTATTCACTATAGGAAGGCAAGATAATCTTGAAAAACTCGGAACAAAATCTCCATTTCCAGTACACAAACAGCGTTTTCTGCCATCTGAAACAGTTATGCAAACCGTATCGTCAAGATTCAAGCATTGTATATCTGATTCACAAATTTCTCCGACAAATTTTGTCCTTGCAAGACATATGTCTCCTTCCAAATTAGTATCAAAATTAGGAGAGCACTCGCAAGTACAATTTTCTCCCACGCAGAGACAATTCGAATTGGGGATATTTCGACAATGTTCATCTAGGAGACATTTTTCAGATGGTAAAGCTGGAAGTTCTTGGCATAATTTTTCCTGTACATCTTCATAAAACTCCGAGTCACAAATACACCTGTAAGAAATTCCATCTTTGTTGCTACAAATTGTGTTTGACAACCTTTCACAAACTCTAATTGCACTTGGTTCACAAAAATCGTTTAGGTCTTCCGCAAATTTTACACAATTATTTCTGTTTGGATGTTCAAAATAGCCACCGATTTCGTCGCAGACGCATTTTGTATTTGAATTTCCTTCCAAGAGAGCGCAATGACTACCTTCAATTCTTTCACAAAATTTGCTTCCTTCTCCATTTTGACAATCATCGTTAAGATTCAAGCTAAACTTGGCACATTTTACTCCCAATGGAAATTCGAAGTATCCAAATCTTTCTTGGCATAAACATTTTGAACTTCCAAACTCATCATCACATGCGGCGCCTTCAATATTTTTGCATTGATCTGTCTGTAGCTCACATTCCTCTCCAGGAATGTCCCGATATTTTAAACATTTGGTTGAGTTTGTTGGGCTAAGAAAAGAAAAGTTGTCACATTGACAAATAAATCTTCCCGGAGAAACCTCCGTGCACTGAAGGTTTAAGCTATTTTCACACTCATCTGGATTACGAACACATATTTCTCCGAATTTTAGTGAATACGCAAAGACAAAAAATAAGTTTAGGATTGTAAAGTTAACTATCATTTTCTTCCTCATTATCAAAAACCGAGATTTGAAAGACAGATTGGTGCTTCACTCTCTAGACAAATTTAAATCAGTTGGAATCTTTTATTTTCAACCTACATTTGGCTGCTTTGTAGTGTGAAGTAACCTTTATATAAGTTATCAAGCATTATCATGAAAATTTATTGCAAACCAATTAATCAAGTCATCATTAAGTGAATCCATTAGCCACTAAATTGTTATCTTAAAAATGTTGACATAGAAACATGTTCATATCAGCTACTGATTTTGGTTTCGCTTAAAGTACCAGGAGCGTAAAGGAAAACGTTACCACAACCATAAAAGGCTTTTAACGTTTTGCTGCAACTAATATACATTGTGTATAAAAGTGGATAGACATAGGAGTTTAGTAGATACACACAGGAGGTTAGTAGGTATACATAGGGGATTAGTAGGTATACATAGGAGATTAATAGGTATACATAGGACTTTAGTAGGTATACATAGCAGTTTAGTATCCATAGCACTTTCACAGCTAGTTCAAAGTAAAAAAACTCAATATGCCATTTTTACTAGCCAGATTTAACTCATTATTTTTTCATTGTTCGTATCTCTTTCCATCTTTTCCCAATAAATAATGCGTCGCTTCAATCTGAAGAACTCAATATGGATAAACTGTCAATGTGGAATATAGCATAGTCGCTAAACATAATTTTTTTAGGAAATTCGAATTTGAGCTCGTAGACCATAAATGTGTCCGATTAAAAAATTTAAATAAGTTTAGCAAGTTTGCCAATTATTTAGGACGATATCAATTTCTTCTACACGAGGCAATATTCATTAAGTCACATTTGACACTGAATTTTAAGTTGATAATCAAAGTTCAAGGGGCTCGTTTAAAGTGAAACGTAATGTAAAGTAAAATTACATCGGAGAATTTAACATTGTTATGTATTTGTCAGCTGCCACCTAGTAATTAATTTAGATATGCTTTGACATGTACAATTCACAATACATAACTCATCAAATATTATCAGGTTAATTTGTTTTTGCGTCCAAATTAATCATATTTACCTTGATATATCATTATGTATAAATTGAATACTTGTCCTTTCACAACTAATCGCATTATATGTTAGCAGTTCAGCATACAGTGTAAACGATTGTTTAAAATCCTGCTTACGTCGGGGAATGGAAAGCAACCTATTTGTGTAATATTTCTTATACAAAAATTTTGTTTGAATCATTGAGGATGAAATGGATTTCTTGTTAAACGATCTGAACAAATGGAACATTTTGGAGTGGTTTCATTTGACACAGTACACAAGACGATTCACCCCCTAATTGTTAACACTAAAATCCCAACATCTCAAAAGTACTTTTTGTCAACACGCTTTTCCTTTTTGTCAACACCACTTTTCCTTTTTTGCCAACAGAAATTTTTATTCATTGCACTAATTGTGTTGCCTAAGAATTCCTTCCATCTACCCAACCTTTTACTCTTTCTGCAAACTGTCCGTTTTCTTCTACCACTACTGCAGTACATATATCCCTTCCTGTACATGACCAGTACTTTTTTTCTGGTCTTTGAGTTCTTAGACTAGGTATAAACGTAACCATTTCTGGCCAGTGTTTGGGTCACTTTATTCTTCGTTTCGGAAGTAAATAAAGAAAAATATAAATACGATGCCATTTTTTTCCTTATGTATTACTAGTTGAAACCTAGCACATAAGATGTGGTAGAAAAAAGTTGAAACATGTAATATTCTAGCGACTGCATGTTAGCCCGAAATTCAATGACAGGCCGAAGACTTCAACTGCATAAAATTTCATAAATTCCCTGCGCCGGCATACTAACACAAATCTCATCCAACCCTCTATTTATTGCGCAATTCCACCTCAGCTTAATACTATTATTGGTACGAGCCCGTTCTCGACCCGTGACTTCGTCACGATAACAATTGTTCGAAAAACTTTATTCACAAAATAGAAATTAAAGCCCAAGGTGCATGGAAACGAAAATGATTTCTCGACCACCATATTTGTCAATAATTCCTTTTGGAAATTCCCTAAGGATCTAAGACCACAGGTCCCACAATCATACAGTAAATTTTAAAAATTTCTTCGAAACCTATTATTCAGTAGTAATATTGAAAATTCCACAATTTGAGTTTTGACTTAAAGATAAAATATAAATTTCATGTAGCCTCCAATTTTCACCGATTTTACCCCCATTAAAATATATTTCTATTATTCCCGTGTATTGTCTCTGCTCCACTATTCACTTCACTCCTTCCAAACAAAAAAACAATTTTACTTTGGCCCAAATCTTAAACTGACATTCCTTTTCCCTAAACAAAAATAATATCAGCTTCGGGTTAATGTCTCCACCATCCCCCCACTCCCCCAAACTTTATCTGTTTATATGTTGTTTCTTTATATGTTTTCGTTACATTCCCACTAATTTTCTTCACTGAAAATAGATTTTTATATCAGTTTCAGGTGATTTATACTCCTCAAAACCTAACCCTCAAACCAAAAAATTATTTTATCAGCTCCACGTATTCCCCAATTTTCTACACCTTCCCTTCCATGACCAAAATATATTTTTATTAGCTCCACACCCTTGCCACTCCTCTAAACAAAAAAATATAAAATTCACGTAGTTCCATTTCCTACCCATATCCCTCCCACAATCCAAAAATTATTTTTGTTCGCTCCACGTAGTCTCCACTTAACCGCCCATTTCCCCCGACAAACCATAAAAATAATTTTATTAGCTCCAATTAGTCTTCTCTTCCCAACCCTATCCATTGCTTAAAAAAAAAATTTTAGCTCCACGTAGTCTTTACATCCCACTCCCACAAAGCAAAACAGTTTTTTATTAGCTCCCCGTAGTCTCCACTTCCCCACCCATCCTCCTCCCACAATGCAAAAAAAGGTTTTTTATTAGCTCAACATAATCTCCATCTCACAACCCATCCCCCTCCCTCAAAGCAAAAATAGTTTTTTAATAGCTCCACGTAGTCTTCACTTCCCCACCCATCCTCCTCCCACAAAGCAAAAAAGTTTTTTATTAGCTCCCCGTAGTCTCCACTTCCCCACCCATCCTCCTCCCACAATGCAAAAAAAGGTTTTTTATTAGCTCAACATAATCTCCATCTCACAACCCATCCCCCTCCCTCAAAGCAAAAATAGTTTTTTATTAACTCCACGTAGTCTCCACTCAACAACCCATCCTCCTCCCACAAAGCATAAAAGTTTTTTAATAGCTCCACGTAGTCTTCACTTCCCCACCCATCCTCCTCCCACAAAGCAAAAGAAGTTATTTATTAGCTCCAAGTAGTCTCCACTTCCCCACCCATCCCCCTCCCACAATGCAAAAAGGTTTTTCATTAGCTCCACGTAGTCTCCACTTCCCCACCCATCCCCCTCCCACAAAGCAAAAAAGTTTTTTATTAGCTCCACGTAGTCTCCACTTGCCCACCCATCCTCCTCCCACAATGCAAAAAAGTTTTTTATTAGCTCCACGTAGTCTCCACTTCACCACCCATCCTCCTCTCACAATGCAAAAAAAGGTTTTTTATTAGCTCAACATAATCTCCATCTCACAACCCATCCCCCTCCCTCAAAGCAAAAATAGTTTTTTATTAACTCCACGTAGTCTCCACTCCCCCACCCATCCTCCTCCCACAAAGCATAAAAGTTTTTTAATAGCTCCACGTAGTCTTCACTTCCCCACCCATCCTCCTCCCACAAAGCAAAAGAAGTTTTTTATTAGCTCCCCGTAGTCTCCACTTCCCCACCCATCCTCCTCCCACAATGCAAAAAAAGGTTTTTTATTAGCTCAACATAATCTCCATCTCACAACCCATCCCCCTCCCTCAAAGCAAAAATAGTTTTTTATTAACTCCACGTAGTCTCCACTCCCCCACCCATCCTCCTCCCACAAAGCATAAAAGTTTTTTAATAGCTCCACGTAGTCTTCACTTCCCCACCCATCCTCCTCCCACAAAGCAAAAGAAGTTATTTATTAGCTCCAAGTAGTCTCCACTTCCCCACCCATCCCCCTCCCACAATGCAAAAAGGTTTTTCATTAGCTCCACGTAGTCTCCACTTCCCCACCCATCCCCCTCCCACAAAGCAAAAAAGTTTTTTATTAGCTCCACGTAGTCTCCACTTGCCCACCCATCCTCCTCCCACAATGCAAAAAAGTTTTTTATTAGCTCCACGTAGTCTCCACTTCACCACCCATCCTCCTCCCACAATGCAAAAAAAGGTTTTTTATTAGCTCAACATAATCTCCATCTCACAACCCATCCCCCTCCCACAAAGCAAAAAAGTTTTTTATTAGCTCCACGTAGTCTCCACTTCACCACCCATCCTCCTCCCACAATGGAAAAATGTTTTTTATTATCTCCAAGTAGTCTCCACTTCCCCACCCATCCTCCTCCCACAATGCAAAAAAGTTTTTTATTAGCTCCACGTAGTCTCCACTTCCCCACCCATCCCCCTCCCACAAAGCAAAAAAAGTTTTTTATTAGCTCCACGTAATCCCCACTTCCCCACCCATACGCCGCCCCATAACAAAAATAATTTTTTCATCAACCCAGTTGTACAACATTTGCGTAGTTTAATATATATGAGCTTACACCTCTAACTGAGGCCTAAAATATATATACATGTAAGTGCACATTACTCATGCTGTAGGAGAATATGAAATATGATACAGCTGCCATCTCTTGTTCTATACTGTTATTTATTCGCTCGGCTCGGTCTATTCACTGCATTGCATTTCTTCCAATCCCAATAGCCTGCATATCCCAACCTACAACCTTCCTTACAACGCACACATTGCCTGCTATATCATCAGCCCTCTCCTCCTCCAACTCGCGCATGATCAGAACGCAAAAGTCTACGGCATTCCGTAATTTAATAATGTAGATGATATAGTTAGGGAGGTAATTGCTGAATATCTTTTGATAAACATCCCATCCAACCAATCATGACATCCGGATGGCAAGGTATTGGTTCTCATCCAGCACACCGAATATACTCGATATCAAAGCTTAGAAGCTTAAAGGTTTCGTAACAAGCATCTACGTACAGGTTGCTTAATTCGAACATTTGTTTGTATTTGTTTGAACGCGAATTCGAAAAAGAACATGTTATTTCTTACGGTCGGTTATTTCGAACCTTGTGGTCGTAAAAATAAGCTTCTTAAATAGTATGGTGCCTTCGTTTGCCTAAAACACATTCGATACACTCCAAAGGATGTGACAACCAATCCCGTTCCATCCAGCCTATCGCGACCATCCAGGCTACTGTACCCATCCCATCCAGCCCATAACCAACATCCAAGAAATTGCCTCCATCCCATCCAGCCCATTACCGACATCCAAGTAACTGTCTTTCCAGCCCATCCAAACATCCGGATGGAATGGTGGATGGGAATGTTTACATCTATGGTGCATTGGTATGCAACATACTCTACAAACATATAATGGAAAATTTCACTATGTATGTCCAAACTTCGCATTTATACTTTAAAAATGATATTTATCAGCCGCCGCCATTAAATCTCGGTTAAGGTGGCTCTGCCGATAAAAATTGGGGATCAGCCGCCGCCACTAAATATCACGGCTGGGGGATCTGTTCATGTGTACATACAAACACACAAATATACGTACATACAAAGGTATTTAATAATGTACCCGAAAGCAGTTTACCCGACGTCCACCACACTCAACATGCTTTTGTCGGGTGCCTTCCGAAGTTACCCGACAAAGACACTTTGCTAATAGTAGACTTCGGGTAAACTGCTTTGAGGTACATTATTAAAAACATTAATTATTCAATGCGCGTGCTCCAGTTTATGTTTATACTTTAGTCGTGATTGTATAGTGCGCAGCTTGAAGAGACAAGAACAAATAAATTTCAGAGTCAACAACTTACCTTCTTTACCATCTTGCACTCATTATCAACAATTTAAACATCTGATAATGCATAAAATGGTAATCAACCCAGGCAGTAATTTAGATTTGAAGAGGAATGTAACAACAAAACACAATATCTTACATGAACTGTATAGCCTAAACTGCCCACATTTATAAGAAGTACATTTTCTTATAACGTGTTGACAAAAAGATTCTTGGTGTTGACAGAAAGGTGTTGACAAAAAAACCGTAAAAAATGTTGTTGACAAAAAAACCGTAAAAAAAGTTGTTGACAAAAAAACCGTAAAAAATGTTGTTGACAAAAAAACCGTAAAAAATGTTGTTGACAAAAGAGGGTTGACAAAAAGGTGTTGAGAATTAGGGGGTCTTCCCACAAGACATAAAATTGATTGCTTTGTAACGTAGAATACACATAATATAAGTTATCAAACATTATCAGGTAAATTTAGTTGCAAACCAATCAATAAAGGCAGCATCAAGTAAATGTATTGGTTATTCTGTATTTTTGCCATCTCATTCATCAAATTATTATCGTAAAAACAATGTTTGAATAGAAACGTTATCGTTTCAGCAACTGAATTTGATTTTGCTTGCGTCATCTCTCTTTGCATAAAGCCAACAATAAACCAAAAGATAGCTGTGGTTCAAGATATTGTGTATTTATATGAAATTGTTAATGATAATAAGCATTTAAATACTTTAGCCAACTGAGTATTTAAAAAATTTAATGCGTGTAAGTAAACTGTGAAAACACTTCTTAAGGGGGCTAGCAGAGGCAGTTATTACAAGTTAAATCTGTTACAACTCTTATTATGGCTTAGTAACAGTTACATCTGTTAAGGTACTATAGCACTTTTTAAAAGTGGTAAAATGGGAAGATTAAAATAACAATTTCTTGTGTTTTTTGTATACGCATACACCGTGTTCAGGTTTGAATCAAAAATTCCACTAGATAATCAATGGAAAACCACATGCAGCACAAAGTGCGACAAACTTTTTCAAAAAATCTGTCAAACAATTAGCTTTCCGGTTTAATAAGGTGTCGTCTGTGGAACCTCGTAGATTTCTACTGATGACAGCCTAATCAACCTGAATGATAATACCATCAAATCCTGTTGTTCACTGTTCTCTTTATTTACATTGTACCCTTTCCATTGCTACATGAAAATGCAGGTGCCGACTGAACACAGTGGATGTCAATTAGTAGCAATTTTAAATTTATAGATAAACAATTTATAAATGGTACAATAACATAAAATGAAAAAATATCACCACACTGTAATAGTTATGATGTATAATTGGTTTTATCATCTAACCTATTAACATTTGAAAAAGTTTTTTATGTTTGTAGTAGTAGTAATTTAGTAGCTGATTTGTAGTCTACATTATCAAATTAAGCAATTCATTTTTGTCGAATAGTTGTTTATCTTAATTTGTTTCAATACATGACGTTTGATGTCTGCTGAGGCCAGGGAAAATTGAGATTCAGTATGTTGGCTTATCACGCTGTGATAGAAAGTAAGAGAAGCACAATACTAAATGTATCAAGTTCAAGTTATAGTACACTACCATCTGGCATATTTAATATCTTGTTTGGCAATTCTTCTACAACTGGACAACCCAACATCTTCCATCTAACTGTTTCGTGGTTATGACAAAATCTGACGCAGGGTAGAAAGAATTGGAAGTCTGGTAAAATATTATGGCTCGGTTTTATGCAGTCTTTAGGTTAAAATCACCAAAGAGAGTTCTTAATAATTGGAAAGTTTGTTTTGTCATATTTTAATCAAGTTATTGCTACTGGTGTTTTGTCAGCTGGTTGAAACTATGGTTATTCAGCCAATGATTCGCTACTCTTAAATTTCCATACTTTAAATTGAGGTTAATTATAATGCCTTACAAATTAATATACTATTATGTTATTAAGATCATATAAAAATTCTAGATTTATAGTTTTATTGGTGCTGTAGAAATAAAAGGCGTTGGATAGAAGGAGACTAGAATTTTCGTTTGTGTAGGTATATTTACATCATTTAGTGGGAATTTCTACCGTAAAAGTTATAACACAGAGTGGATGTAAAAACTTTCTCAATCCTTACTTACGCCTCTATTGTAGAAATCTAGTTTTATTAAGTACAATTTCATTTGAGCTCGTAGACCGTAAATTTGTCCGATTAAAAAATTTAAATAAGTTTAGCAAGTTTTCCAATTATTTAGGACGATATCAATTTCTTCTACACGAGGCAATATTCATTAAGTCACATTTGACACTGAATTTTAAGTTGATAATCAAAGTTCAAGGGGCTCGTTTAAAGTGAAACGTAATGTAAAGTAAAATTACATCGGAGAATTTAACATTGTTATGTATTTGTCAGCTGCCACCTAGTAATTAATTTAGATATGCTTTGACATGTACATTTCACATTACATAACTCATCAAATATTATCAGGTGAATTTGTTTTTGGGTCCACATTAATCATATTTACCTTGATATATCATTATGTACAAATTGAATACTTGTCCTTTCACAACTAATCGCATTATATGTTAGCAGTTCAGCTTAAAGTGTAAACGATTGTTTAAAATCCTGCTTACGTCGGGGAATGGAAAGCAACCTATTTGTGTAATGTTTCTTATACAAAAATTTTGTTTGAATCATTGAGGATGAAATGGATTTCTTGTTAAACGATCTGAACAAATGGAACATTTTGGAGTGGTTTCATTTGACACAGTACACTAGACATAAAATTGATTGCTTTGTAACGTAGAATACACATAATATAAGTTATCAAACATTATCAGGTAAATTTAGTTGCAAACCAATCAATAAAGGCAGCATCAAGTAAATGTATTGGTTATTCTGTATTTTTGCCATCTCATTCATCAAATTATTATCGTAAAAACAATGTTTGAATAGAAACGTTATCGTTTCAGCAACTGAATTTGATTTTGCTTGCGTCATCTCTCTTTGCATAAAGCCAACAATAAACCAAAAGATAGCTGTGGTTCAAGATATTGTGTATTTATATGAAATTGTTAATGATAATAAGCATTTAAATACTTTAGCCAACTGAGTATTTAAAAAATTTAATGCGTGTAAGTAAACTGTGAAAACACTTCTTAAGGGGGCTAGCAGAGGCAGTTATTACAAGTTAAATCTGTTACAACTCTTATTATGGCTTAGTAACAGTTACATCTGTTAAGGTACTATAGCACTTTTTAAAAGTGGTAAAATGGGAAGATTAAAATAACAATTTCTTGTGTTTTTTGTATACGCATACACCGTGTTCAGGTTTGAATCAAAAATTCCACTAGATTATCAATGGAAAACCACATGCAGCACAAAGTGCGACAAACTTTTTTAAAAAATCTGTCAAACAATTAGCTTTCCGGTTTAATAAGGTGTCGTCTGTGGAACCTCGTAGATTTCTACTGATGACAGCCTAATCAACCTGAATGCTAATACCATCAAATCCTGTTGTTCACTGTTCTCTTTATTTACATTGTACCCTTTCCATTGCTACATGAAAATGCAGGTGCCGACTGAACACAGTGGGTGGCAATTAGTAGCAATTTTAAATTTATAGATAAACAATTAATAAATGGTACAATAACATAAAATGAAAAAAATATCACCACACTATGTAATAGTTATGATGTATAATTGGTTTTATCATCTAACCTATTAACATTTGAAAAGTTTTTTATGTTTGTAGTAGTAGTAATTTAGTAGCTGATTTGTAGTCTACATTATCAAATTAAGCAATTCATTTTTGTCGAATAGTTGTTTATCTTAATTTGTTTCAATACATGACGTTAGATGTCTGCTGAGGCCAGGGAAAATTGAGATTCAGTATGTTGGCTTATCCCGCTGTGATAGAAAGTAAGAGAAGCACAATACTAAATGTATCAAGTTCAAGTTATAGTACACTACCATTTGGCATATTTAATATCTTGTTTGGCAATTCTTCTACAACTGGACAACCCAACATCTTCCATCTAACTGTTTCGTGGTTATGACAAAATCTGACGCAGGGTAGAAAGAATTGGAAGTCTGGCAAAATATTATGGCTCGGTTTTATGCAGTCTTTAGGTTAAAATCACCAAAGAGAGTTCTTAATAATTGCAAAGTTTGTTTTGTCATATTTTAATCAAGTTATTGCTACTGGTGTTTTGTCAGCTGGTTGAAACTATGGTTATTCAGCCAATGATTCGCTACTCTTAAATTTCCATACTTTAAATTGAGGTTAATTATAATGCCTTACAAATTAATATACTATTATGTTATTAAGATCATATAAAAATTCTAGATTTATAGTTTTATTGGTGCTGTAGAAATAAAAGGCGTTGGATAGAAGGAGACTAGAATTTTCGTTTGTGTAGGTATATTTACATCATTTAGTGGGAATTTCTACCGTAAAAGTTATAACACAGAGTGGATGTAAAAACTTTCTCAATCCTTACTTACGCCTCTACTGTAGAAATCTAGTTTTATTAAGTACAATTTCATTTGAGCTCGTAGACCGTAAATTTGTCCGATTAAAAAATTTAAATAAGTTTAGCAAGTTTGCCAATTATTTAGGACGATATCAATTTCTTCTACACGAGGCAATATTCATTAAGTCACATTTGACACTGAATTTTAAGTTGATAATCAAAGTTCAAGGGGCTCGTTTAAAGTGAAACGTAATGTAAAGTAAAATTACATCGGAGAATTTAACATTGTTATGTATTTGTCAGCTGCCACCTAGTAATTAATTTAGATATGCTTTGACATGTACATTTCACATTACATAACTCATCAAATATTATCAGGTGAATTTGTTTTTGGGTCCACATTAATCATATTTACCTTGATATATCATTATGTACAAATTGAATACTTGTCCTTTCACAACTAATCGCATTATATATTAGCAGTTCAGCTTAAAGTGTAAACGATTGTTTAAAATCCTGCTTACGTCGGGGAATGGAAAGCAACCTATTTGTGTAATGTTTCTTATACAAAAATTTTGTTTGAATCATTGAGAATGAAATGGATTTCTTGTTAAACGATCTGAACAAATGGAACATTTTGGAGTGGTTTCATTTGACACAGTACACTAGACATAAAATTGATTGCTTTGTAACGTAGAATACACATAATATAAGTTATCAAACATTATCAGGTAAATTTAGTTGCAAACCAATCAATAAAGGCAGCATCAAGTAAATGTATTGGTTATTCTGTATTTTTGCCATCTCATTCATCAAATTATTATCGTAAAAACAATGTTTGAATAGAAACGTTATCGTTTCAGCAACTGAATTTGATTTTGCTTGCGTCATCTCTCTTTGCATAAAGCCAACAATAAACCAAAAGATAGCTGTGGTTCAAGATATTGTGTATTTATATGAAATTGTTAATGATAATAAGCATTTAAATACTTTAGCCAACTGAGTATTTAAAAAATTTAATGCGTGTAAGTAAACTGTGAAAACACTTCTTAAGGGGGCTAGCAGAGGCAGTTATTACAAGTTAAATCTGTTACAACTCTTATTATGGCTTAGTAACAGTTAAATCTGTTAAGGTACTATAGCACTTTTTAAAAGTGGTAAAATGGGAAGATTAAAATAACAATTTCTTGTGTTTTTTGTATACGCATACACCGTGTTCAGGTTTGAATCAAAAAATTCCACTAGATAATCAATGGAAAACCACATGCAGCACAAAGTGCGACAAACTTTTTCAAAAAATTTGTCAAACAATTAGCTTTCCGGTTTAATAAGGTGTCGTCTGTGGAACCTCGTAGATTTCTACTTATGACAGCCTAATCAACCTGAATGCTAATACCATCAAATCCTGTTGTTCACTGTTCTCTTTATTTACATTGTACCCTTTCCATTGCTACATGAAAATGCAGGTGCGGACTGAACACAGTGGATGGCAATTAGTAGCAATTTTAAATTTATAGATAAACAATTAATAAATAGTACAATAACATAAAATGAACAAAATATCACCACACTATGTAATAGTTATGATGTATAATTGGTTTTATCATCTAACCTATTAACATTTGAAAAGTTTTTTATGTTTGTAGTAATTTAGTAGCGATTTGTAGTCTATATTATCGCATTAAGCAATTCATTTTTGGCGAATTGTTTTTTATCTTAATATGTTTCAATACATGACGTTAGATGTCTGCTGAGGCCAGGGAAAATTGAGATTCAGTATGTTGGCTTATCCCGCTGTGATAGAAAGTAAGAGAAGCACAATACTAAATGTATCAAGTTCAAGTTATAGTACACTACCATTTGGCATATTTAATATCTTGTTTGGCAATTCTTCTACAACTGGACAACCCAACATCTTCCATCTAACTGTTTCGTGGTTATGACAAAATCTGACGCAGGGTAGAAAGAATTGGAAGTCTGGTAAAATATTATGGCTCGGTTTTATGCAGTCTTTAGGTTAAAATCACCAAAGAGAGTTCTTAATAATTGCAAAGTTTGTTTTGTCATATTTTAATCAAGTTATTGCTACTGGTGTTTTGTCAGCTGGTTGAAACTATGGTTATTCAGCCAATGATTCGCTACTCTTAAATTTCCATACTTTAAATTGAGGTTAATTATAATGCCTTACAAATTAATATACTATTATGTTATTAAGATCATATAAAAATTCTAGATTTATAGTTTTATTGGTGCTGTAGAAATTAACGGCTTTGGATAGAAGGAGACTAGAATTTTCGTTTATGTAGTTATATTTACATCATTTAGTGGGAATTTCTACCGTAAAAGTTATAACACAGAGTGGATGTAAAAACTTCCTCAATCCTTACTTACGACTCTACTGTAGAAATCTAGTTTTATTAAGTACAATGCCATTTGAGCTCGTAGACCGTAAATTTGTCCGATTAAAAAATTTAAATAAGTTTAGCAAGTTTGCCAATTATTTAGGACGATATCAATTTCTTCTACACGAGGCAATATTCATTAAGTCACATTTGACACTGAATTTTAAGTTGATAATCAAAGTTCAAGGGGCTCGTTTAAAGTGAAACGTAATGTAAAGTAAAATTACATCGGAGAATTTAACATTGTTATGTATTTGTCAGCTGCCACCTAGTAATTAATTTAGATATGCTTTGACATGTACATTTCACATTACATAACTCATCAAATATTATCAGGTGAATTTGTTTTTGGGTCCACATTAATCATATTTACCTTGATATATCATTATGTACAAATTGAATACTTGTCCTTTCACAACTAATCGCATTATATGTTAGCAGTTCAGCTTAAAGTGTAAACGATTGTTTAAAATCCTGCTTACGTCGGGGAATGGAAAGCAACCTATTTGTGTAATGTTTCTTATACAAAAATTTTGTTTGAATCATTGAGGATGAAATGGATTTCTTGTTAAACGATCTGAACAAATGGAACATTTTGGAGTGGTTTCATTTGACACAGTACACTAGACATAAAATTGATTGCTTTGTAACGTAGAATACACATAATATAAGTTATCAAACATTATCAGATAAATTTAGTTGCAAACCAATCAATAAAGGCAGCATCAAGTAAATGTATTGGTTATTCTGTATTTTTGCCATCTCATTCATCAAATTATTATCGTAAAAACAATGTTTGAATAGAAACGTTATCGTTTCAGCAACTGAATTTGATTTTGCTTGCGTCATCTCTCTTTGCATAAAGCCAACAATAAACCAAAAGATAGCTGTGGTTCAAGATATTGTGTATTTATATGAAATTGTTAATGATAATAAGCATTTAAATACTTTAGCCAACTGAGTATTTAAAAAATTTAATGCGTGTAAGTAAACTGTGAAAACACTTCTTAAGGGGGCTAGCAGAGGCAGTTATTACAAGTTAAATCTGTTACAACTCTTATTATGGCTTAGTAACAGTTACATCTGTTAAGGTACTATAGCACTTTTTAAAAGTGGTAAAATGGGAAGATTAAAATAACAATTTCTTGTGTTTTTTGTATACGCATACACCGTGTTCAGGTTTGAATCAAAAAATTCCACTAGATAATCAATGGAAAACCACATGCAGCACAAAGTGCGACAAACTTTTTCAAAAAATCTGTCAAACAATTAGCTTTCCGGTTTAATAAGGTGTCGTCTGTGGAACCTCGTAGATTTCTACTGATGACAGCCTAATCAACCTGAATGATAATACCATCAAATCCTGTTGTTCACTGTTCTCTTTATTTACATTGTACCCTTTCCATTGCTACATGAAAATGCAGGTGCCGACTGAACACAGTGGATGTCAATTAGTAGCAATTTTAAATTTATAGATAAACAATTTATAAATGGTACAATAACATAAAATGAAAAAAATATCACCACACTGTAATAGTTATGATGTATAATTGGTTTTATCATCTAACCTATTAACATTTGAAAAGTTTTTTATGTTTGTAGTAGTAGTAATTTAGTAGCTGATTTGTAGTCTACATTATCAAATTAAGCAATTCATTTTTGTCGAATAGTTGTTTATCTTAATTTGTTTCAATACATGACGTTTGATGTCTGCTGAGGCCAGGGAAAATTGAGATTCAGTATGTTGGCTTATCACGCTGTGATAGAAAGTAAGAGAAGCACAATACTAAATGTATCAAGTTCAAGTTATAGTACACTACCATCTGGCATATTTAATATCTTGTTTGGCAATTCTTCTACAACTGGACAACCCAACATCTTCCATCTAACTGTTTCGTGGTTATGACAAAATCTGACGCAGGGTAGAAAGAATTGGAAGTCTGGTAAAATATTATGGCTCGGTTTTATGCAGTCTTTAGGTTAAAATCACCAAAGAGAGTTCTTAATAATTGGAAAGTTTGTTTTGTCATATTTTAATCAAGTTATTGCTACTGGTGTTTTGTCAGCTGGTTGAAACTATGGTTATTCAGCCAATGATTCGCTACTCTTAAATTTCCATACTTTAAATTGAGGTTAATTATAATGCCTTACAAATTAATATACTATTATGTTATTAAGATCATATAAAAATTCTAGATTTATAGTTTTATTGGTGCTGTAGAAATAAAAGGCGTTGGATAGAAGGAGACTAGAATTTTCGTTTGTGTAGGTATATTTACATCATTTAGTGGGAATTTCTACCGTAAAAGTTATAACACAGAGTGGATGTAAAAACTTTCTCAATCCTTACTTACGCCTCTATTGTAGAAATCTAGTTTTATTAAGTACAATTTCATTTGAGCTCGTAGACCGTAAATTTGTCCGATTAAAAAATTTAAATAAGTTTAGCAAGTTTTCCAATTATTTAGGACGATATCAATTTCTTCTACACGAGGCAATATTCATTAAGTCACATTTGACACTGAATTTTAAGTTGATAATCAAAGTTCAAGGGGCTCGTTTAAAGTGAAACGTAATGTAAAGTAAAATTACATCGGAGAATTTAACATTGTTATGTATTTGTCAGCTGCCACCTAGTAATTAATTTAGATATGCTTTGACATGTACATTTCACATTACATAACTCATCAAATATTATCAGGTGAATTTGTTTTTGGGTCCACATTAATCATATTTACCTTGATATATCATTATGTACAAATTGAATACTTGTCCTTTCACAACTAATCGCATTATATGTTAGCAGTTCAGCTTAAAGTGTAAACGATTGTTTAAAATCCTGCTTACGTCGGGGAATGGAAAGCAACCTATTTGTGTAATGTTTCTTATACAAAAATTTTGTTTGAATCATTGAGGATGAAATGGATTTCTTGTTAAACGATCTGAACAAATGGAACATTTTGGAGTGGTTTCATTTGACACAGTACACTAGACATAAAATTGATTGCTTTGTAACGTAGAATACACATAATATAAGTTATCAAACATTATCAGGTAAATTTAGTTGCAAACCAATCAATAAAGGCAGCATCAAGTAAATGTATTGGTTATTCTGTATTTTTGCCATCTCATTCATCAAATTATTATCGTAAAAACAATGTTTGAATAGAAACGTTATCGTTTCAGCAACTGAATTTGATTTTGCTTGCGTCATCTCTCTTTGCATAAAGCCAACAATAAACCAAAAGATAGCTGTGGTTCAAGATATTGTGTATTTATATGAAATTGTTAATGATAATAAGCATTTAAATACTTTAGCCAACTGAGTATTTAAAAAATTTAATGCGTGTAAGTAAACTGTGAAAACACTTCTTAAGGGGGCTAGCAGAGGCAGTTATTACAAGTTAAATCTGTTACAACTCTTATTATGGCTTAGTAACAGTTACATCTGTTAAGGTACTATAGCACTTTTTAAAAGTGGTAAAATGGGAAGATTAAAATAACAATTTCTTGTGTTTTTTGTATACGCATACACCGTGTTCAGGTTTGAATCAAAAATTCCACTAGATTATCAATGGAAAACCACATGCAGCACAAAGTGCGACAAACTTTTTTAAAAATCTGTCAAACAATTAGCTTTCCGGTTTAATAAGGTGTCGTCTGTGGAACCTCGTAGATTTCTACTGATGACAGCCTAATCAACCTGAATGCTAATACCATCAAATCCTGTTGTTCACTGTTCTCTTTATTTACATTGTACCCTTTCCATTGCTACATGAAAATGCAGGTGCCGACTGAACACAGTGGGTGGCAATTAGTAGCAATTTTAAATTTATAGATAAACAATTAATAAATGGTACAATAACATAAAATGAAAAAAATATCACCACACTATGTAATAGTTATGATGTATAATTGGTTTTATCATCTAACCTATTAACATTTGAAAAGTTTTTTATGTTTGTAGTAGTAGTAATTTAGTAGCTGATTTGTAGTCTACATTATCAAATTAAGCAATTCATTTTTGTCGAATAGTTGTTTATCTTAATTTGTTTCAATACATGACGTTAGATGTCTGCTGAGGCCAGGGAAAATTGAGATTCAGTATGTTGGCTTATCCCGCTGTGATAGAAAGTAAGAGAAGCACAATACTAAATGTATCAAGTTCAAGTTATAGTACACTACCATTTGGCATATTTAATATCTTGTTTGGCAATTCTTCTACAACTGGACAACCCAACATCTTCCATCTAACTGTTTCGTGGTTATGACAAAATCTGACGCAGGGTAGAAAGAATTGGAAGTCTGGCAAAATATTATGGCTCGGTTTTATGCAGTCTTTAGGTTAAAATCACCAAAGAGAGTTCTTAATAATTGCAAAGTTTGTTTTGTCATATTTTAATCAAGTTATTGCTACTGGTGTTTTGTCAGCTGGTTGAAACTATGGTTATTCAGCCAATGATTCGCTACTCTTAAATTTCCATACTTTAAATTGAGGTTAATTATAATGCCTTACAAATTAATATACTATTATGTTATTAAGATCATATAAAAATTCTAGATTTATAGTTTTATTGGTGCTGTAGAAATAAAAGGCGTTGGATAGAAGGAGACTAGAATTTTCGTTTGTGTAGGTATATTTACATCATTTAGTGGGAATTTCTACCGTAAAAGTTATAACACAGAGTGGATGTAAAAACTTTCTCAATCCTTACTTACGCCTCTATTGTAGAAATCTAGTTTTATTAAGTACAATTTCATTTGAGCTCGTAGACCGTAAATTTGTCCGATTAAAAAATTTAAATAAGTTTAGCAAGTTTTCCAATTATTTAGGACGATATCAATTTCTTCTACACGAGGCAATATTCATTAAGTCACATTTGACACTGAATTTTAAGTTGATAATCAAAGTTCAAGGGGCTCGTTTAAAGTGAAACGTAATGTAAAGTAAAATTACATCGGAGAATTTAACATTGTTATGTATTTGTCAGCTGCCACCTAGTAATTAATTTAGATATGCTTTGACATGTACATTTCACATTACATAACTCATCAAATATTATCAGGTGAATTTGTTTTTGGGTCCACATTAATCATATTTACCTTGATATATCATTATGTACAAATTGAATACTTGTCCTTTCACAACTAATCGCATTATATGTTAGCAGTTCAGCTTAAAGTGTAAACGATTGTTTAAAATCCTGCTTACGTCGGGGAATGGAAAGCAACCTATTTGTGTAATGTTTCTTATACAAAAATTTTGTTTGAATCATTGAGGATGAAATGGATTTCTTGTTAAACGATCTGAACAAATGGAACATTTTGGAGTGGTTTCATTTGACACAGTACACTAGACATAAAATTGATTGCTTTGTAACGTAGAATACACATAATATAAGTTATCAAACATTATCAGGTAAATTTAGTTGCAAACCAATCAATAAAGGCAGCATCAAGTAAATGTATTGGTTATTCTGTATTTTTGCCATCTCATTCATCAAATTATTATCGTAAAAACAATGTTTGAATAGAAACGTTATCGTTTCAGCAACTGAATTTGATTTTGCTTGCGTCATCTCTCTTTGCATAAAGCCAACAATAAACCAAAAGATAGCTGTGGTTCAAGATATTGTGTATTTATATGAAATTGTTAATGATAATAAGCATTTAAATACTTTAGCCAACTGAGTATTTAAAAAATTTAATGCGTGTAAGTAAACTGTGAAAACACTTCTTAAGGGGGCTAGCAGAGGCAGTTATTACAAGTTAAATCTGTTACAACTCTTATTATGGCTTAGTAACAGTTACATCTGTTAAGGTACTATAGCACTTTTTAAAAGTGGTAAAATGGGAAAGATTAAAATAACAATTTCTTGTGTTTTTTGTATACGCATACACCGTGTTCAGGTTTGAATCAAAAATTCCACTAGATTATCAATGGAAAACCACATGCAGCACAAAGTGCGACAAACTTTTTAAAAAATCTGTCAAACAATTAGCTTTCCGGTTTAATAAGGTGTCGTCTGTGGAACCTCGTAGATTTCTACTGATGACAGCCTAATCAACCTGAATGCTAATACCATCAAATCCTGTTGTTCACTGTTCTCTTTATTTACATTGTACCCTTTCCATTGCTACATGAAAATGCAGGTGCCGACTGAACACAGTGGGTGGCAATTAGTAGCAATTTTAAATTTATAGATAAACAATTAATAAATGGTACAATAACATAAAATGAAAAAAATATCACCACACTATGTAATAGTTATGATGTATAATTGGTTTTATCATCTAACCTATTAACATTTGAAAAGTTTTTTATGTTTGTAGTAGTAGTAATTTAGTAGCTGATTTGTAGTCTACATTATCAAATTAAGCAATTCATTTTTGTCGAATAGTTGTTTATCTTAATTTGTTTCAATACATGACGTTAGATGTCTGCTGAGGCCAGGGAAAATTGAGATTCAGTATGTTGGCTTATCCCGCTGTGATAGAAAGTAAGAGAAGCACAATACTAAATGTATCAAGTTCAAGTTATAGTACACTACCATTTGGCATATTTAATATCTTGTTTGGCAATTCTTCTACAACTGGACAACCCAACATCTTCCATCTAACTGTTTCGTGGTTATGACAAAATCTGACGCAGGGTAGAAAGAATTGGAAGTCTGGCAAAATATTATGGCTCGGTTTTATGCAGTCTTTAGGTTAAAATCACCAAAGAGAGTTCTTAATAATTGCAAAGTTTGTTTTGTCATATTTTAATCAAGTTATTGCTACTGGTGTTTTGTCAGCTGGTTGAAACTATGGTTATTCAGCCAATGATTCGCTACTCTTAAATTTCCATACTTTAAATTGAGGTTAATTATAATGCCTTACAAATTAATATACTATTATGTTATTAAGATCATATAAAAATTCTAGATTTATAGTTTTATTGGTGCTGTAGAAATAAAAGGCGTTGGATAGAAGGAGACTAGAATTTTCGTTTGTGTAGGTATATTTACATCATTTAGTGGGAATTTCTACCGTAAAAGTTATAACACAGAGTGGATGTAAAAACTTTCTCAATCCTTACTTACGCCTCTATTGTAGAAATCTAGTTTTATTAAGTACAATTTCATTTGAGCTCGTAGACCGTAAATTTGTCCGATTAAAAAATTTAAATAAGTTTAGCAAGTTTTCCAATTATTTAGGACGATATCAATTTCTTCTACACGAGGCAATATTCATTAAGTCACATTTGACACTGAATTTTAAGTTGATAATCAAAGTTCAAGGGGCTCGTTTAAAGTGAAACGTAATGTAAAGTAAAATTACATCGGAGAATTTAACATTGTTATGTATTTGTCAGCTGCCACCTAGTAATTAATTTAGATATGCTTTGACATGTACATTTCACATTACATAACTCATCAAATATTATCAGGTGAATTTGTTTTTGGGTCCACATTAATCATATTTACCTTGATATATCATTATGTACAAATTGAATACTTGTCCTTTCACAACTAATCGCATTATATGTTAGCAGTTCAGCTTAAAGTGTAAACGATTGTTTAAAATCCTGCTTACGTCGGGGAATGGAAAGCAACCTATTTGTGTAATGTTTCTTATACAAAAATTTTGTTTGAATCATTGAGGATGAAATGGATTTCTTGTTAAACGATCTGAACAAATGGAACATTTTGGAGTGGTTTCATTTGACACAGTACACTAGACATAAAATTGATTGCTTTGTAACGTAGAATACACATAATATAAGTTATCAAACATTATCAGGTAAATTTAGTTGCAAACCAATCAATAAAGGCAGCATCAAGTAAATGTATTGGTTATTCTGTATTTTTGCCATCTCATTCATCAAATTATTATCGTAAAAACAATGTTTGAATAGAAACGTTATCGTTTCAGCAACTGAATTTGATTTTGCTTGCGTCATCTCTCTTTGCATAAAGCCAACAATAAACCAAAAGATAGCTGTGGTTCAAGATATTGTGTATTTATATGAAATTGTTAATGATAATAAGCATTTAAATACTTTAGCCAACTGAGTATTTAAAAAATTTAATGCGTGTAAGTAAACTGTGAAAACACTTCTTAAGGGGGCTAGCAGAGGCAGTTATTACAAGTTAAATCTGTTACAACTCTTATTATGGCTTAGTAACAGTTAAATCTGTTAAGGTACTATAGCACTTTTTAAAAGTGGTAAAATGGGAAGATTAAAATAACAATTTCTTGTGTTTTTTGTATACGCATACACCGTGTTCAGGTTTGAATCAAAAATTCCACTAGATAATCAATGGAAAACCACATGCAGCACAAAGTGCGACAAACTTTTTCAAAAAATTTGTCAAACAATTAGCTTTCCGGTTTAATAAGGTGTCGTCTGTGGAACCTCGTAGATTTCTACTTATGACAGCCTAATCAACCTGAATGCTAATACCATCAAATCCTGTTGTTCACTGTTCTCTTTATTTACATTGTACCCTTTCCATTGCTACATGAAAATGCAGGTGCGGACTGAACACAGTGGATGGCAATTAGTAGCAATTTTAAATTTATAGATAAACAATTAATAAATAGTACAATAACATAAAATGAACAAAATATCACCACACTATGTAATAGTTATGATGTATAATTGGTTTTATCATCTAACCTATTAACATTTGAAAAGTTTTTTATGTTTGTAGTAATTTAGTAGCGATTTGTAGTCTATATTATCGCATTAAGCAATTCATTTTTGGCGAATTGTTTTTTATCTTAATATGTTTCAATACATGACGTTAGATGTCTGCTGAGGCCAGGGAAAATTGAGATTCAGTATGTTGGCTTATCCCGCTGTGATAGAAAGTAAGAGAAGCACAATACTAAATGTATCAAGTTCAAGTTATAGTACACTACCATTTGGCATATTTAATATCTTGTTTGGCAATTCTTCTACAACTGGACAACCCAACATCTTCCATCTAACTGTTTCGTGGTTATGACAAAATCTGACGCAGGGTAGAAAGAATTGGAAGTCTGGTAAAATATTATGGCTCGGTTTTATGCAGTCTTTAGGTTAAAATCACCAAAGAGAGTTCTTAATAATTGCAAAGTTTGTTTTGTCATATTTTAATCAAGTTATTGCTACTGGTGTTTTGTCAGCTGGTTGAAACTATGGTTATTCAGCCAATGATTCGCTACTCTTAAATTTCCATACTTTAAATTGAGGTTAATTATAATGCCTTACAAATTAATATACTATTATGTTATTAAGATCATATAAAAATTCTAGATTTATAGTTTTATTGGTGCTGTAGAAATTAACGGCTTTGGATAGAAGGAGACTAGAATTTTCGTTTATGTAGTTATATTTACATCATTTAGTGGGAATTTCTACCGTAAAAGTTATAACACAGAGTGGATGTAAAAACTTCCTCAATCCTTACTTACGACTCTACTGTAGAAATCTAGTTTTATTAAGTACAATGCCATTTGAGCTCGTAGACCGTAAATTTGTCCGATTAAAAAATTTAAATAAGTTTAGCAAGTTTGCCAATTATTTAGGACGATATCAATTTCTTCTACACGAGGCAATATTCATTAAGTCACATTTGACACTGAATTTTAAGTTGATAATCAAAGTTCAAGGGGCTCGTTTAAAGTGAAACGTAATGTAAAGTAAAATTACATCGGAGAATTTAACATTGTTATGTATTTGTCAGCTGCCACCTAGTAATTAATTTAGATATGCTTTGACATGTACATTTCACATTACATAACTCATCAAATATTATCAGGTGAATTTGTTTTTGGGTCCACATTAATCATATTTACCTTGATATATCATTATGTACAAATTGAATACTTGTCCTTTCACAACTAATCGCATTATATGTTAGCAGTTCAGCTTAAAGTGTAAACGATTGTTTAAAATCCTGCTTACGTCGGGGAATGGAAAGCAACCTATTTGTGTAATGTTTCTTATACAAAAATTTTGTTTGAATCATTGAGGATGAAATGGATTTCTTGTTAAACGATCTGAACAAATGGAACATTTTGGAGTGGTTTCATTTGACACAGTACACTAGACATAAAATTGATTGCTTTGTAACGTAGAATACACATAATATAAGTTATCAAACATTATCAGATAAATTTAGTTGCAAACCAATCAATAAAGGCAGCATCAAGTAAATGTATTGGTTATTCTGTATTTTTGCCATCTCATTCATCAAATTATTATCGTAAAAACAATGTTTGAATAGAAACGTTATCGTTTCAGCAACTGAATTTGATTTTGCTTGCGTCATCTCTCTTTGCATAAAGCCAACAATAAACCAAAAGATAGCTGTGGTTCAAGATATTGTGTATTTATATGAAATTGTTAATGATAATAAGCATTTAAATACTTTAGCCAACTGAGTATTTAAAAAATTTAATGCGTGTAAGTAAACTGTGAAAACACTTCTTAAGGGGCTAGCAGAGGCAGTTATTACAAGTTAAATCTGTTACAACTCTTATTATGGCTTAGTAACAGTTACATCTGTTAAGGTACTATAGCACTTTTTAAAAGTGGTAAAATGGGAAGATTAAAATAACAATTTCTTGTGTTTTTTGTATACGCATACACCGTGTTCAGGTTTGAATCAAAAATTCCACTAGATAATCAATGGAAAACCACATGCAGCACAAAGTGCGACAAACTTTTTCAAAAAATCTGTCAAACAATTAGCTTTCCGGTTTAATAAGGTGTCGTCTGTGGAACCTCGTAGATTTCTACTGATGACAGCCTAATCAACCTGAATGATAATACCATCAAATCCTGTTGTTCACTGTTCTCTTTATTTACATTGTACCCTTTCCATTGCTACATGAAAATGCAGGTGCCGACTGAACACAGTGGATGTCAATTAGTAGCAATTTTAAATTTATAGATAAACAATTTATAAATGGTACAATAACATAAAATGAAAAAAATATCACCACACTGTAATAGTTATGATGTATAATTGGTTTTATCATCTAACCTATTAACATTTGAAAAGTTTTTTATGTTTGTAGTAGTAGTAATTTAGTAGCTGATTTGTAGTCTACATTATCAAATTAAGCAATTCATTTTTGTCGAATAGTTGTTTATCTTAATTTGTTTCAATACATGACGTTTGATGTCTGCTGAGGCCAGGGAAAATTGAGATTCAGTATGTTGGCTTATCACGCTGTGATAGAAAGTAAGAGAAGCACAATACTAAATGTATCAAGTTCAAGTTATAGTACACTACCATCTGGCATATTTAATATCTTGTTTGGCAATTCTTCTACAACTGGACAACCCAACATCTTCCATCTAACTGTTTCGTGGTTATGACAAAATCTGACGCAGGGTAGAAAGAATTGGAAGTCTGGTAAAATATTATGGCTCGGTTTTATGCAGTCTTTAGGTTAAAATCACCAAAGAGAGTTCTTAATAATTGGAAAGTTTGTTTTGTCATATTTTAATCAAGTTATTGCTACTGGTGTTTTGTCAGCTGGTTGAAACTATGGTTATTCAGCCAATGATTCGCTACTCTTAAATTTCCATACTTTAAATTGAGGTTAATTATAATGCCTTACAAATTAATATACTATTATGTTATTAAGATCATATAAAAATTCTAGATTTATAGTTTTATTGGTGCTGTAGAAATAAAAGGCGTTGGATAGAAGGAGACTAGAATTTTCGTTTGTGTAGGTATATTTACATCATTTAGTGGGAATTTCTACCGTAAAAGTTATAACACAGAGTGGATGTAAAAACTTTCTCAATCCTTACTTACGCCTCTATTGTAGAAATCTAGTTTTATTAAGTACAATTTCATTTGAGCTCGTAGACCGTAAATTTGTCCGATTAAAAAATTTAAATAAGTTTAGCAAGTTTTCCAATTATTTAGGACGATATCAATTTCTTCTACACGAGGCAATATTCATTAAGTCACATTTGACACTGAATTTTAAGTTGATAATCAAAGTTCAAGGGGCTCGTTTAAAGTGAAACGTAATGTAAAGTAAAATTACATCGGAGAATTTAACATTGTTATGTATTTGTCAGCTGCCACCTAGTAATTAATTTAGATATGCTTTGACATGTACATTTCACATTACATAACTCATCAAATATTATCAGGTGAATTTGTTTTTGGGTCCACATTAATCATATTTACCTTGATATATCATTATGTACAAATTGAATACTTGTCCTTTCACAACTAATCGCATTATATGTTAGCAGTTCAGCTTAAAGTGTAAACGATTGTTTAAAATCCTGCTTACGTCGGGGAATGGAAAGCAACCTATTTGTGTAATGTTTCTTATACAAAAATTTTGTTTGAATCATTGAGGATGAAATGGATTTCTTGTTAAACGATCTGAACAAATGGAACATTTTGGAGTGGTTTCATTTGACACAGTACACTAGACATAAAATTGATTGCTTTGTAACGTAGAATACACATAATATAAGTTATCAAACATTATCAGGTAAATTTAGTTGCAAACCAATCAATAAAGGCAGCATCAAGTAAATGTATTGGTTATTCTGTATTTTTGCCATCTCATTCATCAAATTATTATCGTAAAAACAATGTTTGAATAGAAACGTTATCGTTTCAGCAACTGAATTTGATTTTGCTTGCGTCATCTCTCTTTGCATAAAGCCAACAATAAACCAAAAGATAGCTGTGGTTCAAGATATTGTGTATTTATATGAAATTGTTAATGATAATAAGCATTTAAATACTTTAGCCAACTGAGTATTTAAAAAATTTAATGCGTGTAAGTAAACTGTGAAAACACTTCTTAAGGGGGCTAGCAGAGGCAGTTATTACAAGTTAAATCTGTTACAACTCTTATTATGGCTTAGTAACAGTTACATCTGTTAAGGTACTATAGCACTTTTTAAAAGTGGTAAAATGGGAAGATTAAAATAACAATTTCTTGTGTTTTTTGTATACGCATACACCGTGTTCAGGTTTGAATCAAAAATTCCACTAGATTATCAATGGAAAACCACATGCAGCACAAAGTGCGACAAACTTTTTAAAAAATCTGTCAAACAATTAGCTTTCCGGTTTAATAAGGTGTCGTCTGTGGAACCTCGTAGATTTCTACTGATGACAGCCTAATCAACCTGAATGCTAATACCATCAAATCCTGTTGTTCACTGTTCTCTTTATTTACATTGTACCCTTTCCATTGCTACATGAAAATGCAGGTGCCGACTGAACACAGTGGGTGGCAATTAGTAGCAATTTTAAATTTATAGATAAACAATTAATAAATGGTACAATAACATAAAATGAAAAAATATCACCACACTATGTAATAGTTATGATGTATAATTGGTTTTATCATCTAACCTATTAACATTTGAAAAGTTTTTTATGTTTGTAGTAGTAGTAATTTAGTAGCTGATTTGTAGTCTACATTATCAAATTAAGCAATTCATTTTTGTCGAATAGTTGTTTATCTTAATTTGTTTCAATACATGACGTTAGATGTCTGCTGAGGCCAGGGAAAATTGAGATTCAGTATGTTGGCTTATCCCGCTGTGATAGAAAGTAAGAGAAGCACAATACTAAATGTATCAAGTTCAAGTTATAGTACACTACCATTTGGCATATTTAATATCTTGTTTGGCAATTCTTCTACAACTGGACAACCCAACATCTTCCATCTAACTGTTTCGTGGTTATGACAAAATCTGACGCAGGGTAGAAAGAATTGGAAGTCTGGCAAAATATTATGGCTCGGTTTTATGCAGTCTTTAGGTTAAAATCACCAAAGAGAGTTCTTAATAATTGCAAAGTTTGTTTTGTCATATTTTAATCAAGTTATTGCTACTGGTGTTTTGTCAGCTGGTTGAAACTATGGTTATTCAGCCAATGATTCGCTACTCTTAAATTTCCATACTTTAAATTGAGGTTAATTATAATGCCTTACAAATTAATATACTATTATGTTATTAAGATCATATAAAAATTCTAGATTTATAGTTTTATTGGTGCTGTAGAAATAAAAGGCGTTGGATAGAAGGAGACTAGAATTTTCGTTTGTGTAGGTATATTTACATCATTTAGTGGGAATTTCTACCGTAAAAGTTATAACACAGAGTGGATGTAAAAACTTTCTCAATCCTTACTTACGCCTCTATTGTAGAAATCTAGTTTTATTAAGTACAATTTCATTTGAGCTCGTAGACCGTAAATTTGTCCGATTAAAAAATTTAAATAAGTTTAGCAAGTTTTCCAATTATTTAGGACGATATCAATTTCTTCTACACGAGGCAATATTCATTAAGTCACATTTGACACTGAATTTTAAGTTGATAATCAAAGTTCAAGGGGCTCGTTTAAAGTGAAACGTAATGTAAAGTAAAATTACATCGGAGAATTTAACATTGTTATGTATTTGTCAGCTGCCACCTAGTAATTAATTTAGATATGCTTTGACATGTACATTTCACATTACATAACTCATCAAATATTATCAGGTGAATTTGTTTTTGGGTCCACATTAATCATATTTACCTTGATATATCATTATGTACAAATTGAATACTTGTCCTTTCACAACTAATCGCATTATATGTTAGCAGTTCAGCTTAAAGTGTAAACGATTGTTTAAAATCCTGCTTACGTCGGGGAATGGAAAGCAACCTATTTGTGTAATGTTTCTTATACAAAAATTTTGTTTGAATCATTGAGGATGAAATGGATTTCTTGTTAAACGATCTGAACAAATGGAACATTTTGGAGTGGTTTCATTTGACACAGTACACTAGACATAAAATTGATTGCTTTGTAACGTAGAATACACATAATATAAGTTATCAAACATTATCAGGTAAATTTAGTTGCAAACCAATCAATAAAGGCAGCATCAAGTAAATGTATTGGTTATTCTGTATTTTTGCCATCTCATTCATCAAATTATTATCGTAAAAACAATGTTTGAATAGAAACGTTATCGTTTCAGCAACTGAATTTGATTTTGCTTGCGTCATCTCTCTTTGCATAAAGCCAACAATAAACCAAAAGATAGCTGTGGTTCAAGATATTGTGTATTTATATGAAATTGTTAATGATAATAAGCATTTAAATACTTTAGCCAACTGAGTATTTAAAAAATTTAATGCGTGTAAGTAAACTGTGAAAACACTTCTTAAGGGGGCTAGCAGAGGCAGTTATTACAAGTTAAATCTGTTACAACTCTTATTATGGCTTAGTAACAGTTACATCTGTTAAGGTACTATAGCACTTTTTAAAAGTGGTAAAATGGGAAGATTAAAATAACAATTTCTTGTGTTTTTTGTATACGCATACACCGTGTTCAGGTTTGAATCAAAAATTCCACTAGATTATCAATGGAAAACCACATGCAGCACAAAGTGCGACAAACTTTTTTAAAAAATCTGTCAAACAATTAGCTTTCCGGTTTAATAAGGTGTCGTCTGTGGAACCTCGTAGATTTCTACTGATGACAGCCTAATCAACCTGAATGCTAATACCATCAAATCCTGTTGTTCACTGTTCTCTTTATTTACATTGTACCCTTTCCATTGCTACATGAAAATGCAGGTGCCGACTGAACACAGTGGGTGGCAATTAGTAGCAATTTTAAATTTATAGATAAACAATTAATAAATGGTACAATAACATAAAATGAAAAAAATATCACCACACTATGTAATAGTTATGATGTATAATTGGTTTTATCATCTAACCTATTAACATTTGAAAAGTTTTTTATGTTTGTAGTAGTAGTAATTTAGTAGCTGATTTGTAGTCTACATTATCAAATTAAGCAATTCATTTTTGTCGAATAGTTGTTTATCTTAATTTGTTTCAATACATGACGTTAGATGTCTGCTGAGGCCAGGGAAAATTGAGATTCAGTATGTTGGCTTATCCCGCTGTGATAGAAAGTAAGAGAAGCACAATACTAAATGTATCAAGTTCAAGTTATAGTACACTACCATTTGGCATATTTAATATCTTGTTTGGCAATTCTTCTACAACTGGACAACCCAACATCTTCCATCTAACTGTTTCGTGGTTATGACAAAATCTGACGCAGGGTAGAAAGAATTGGAAGTCTGGCAAAATATTATGGCTCGGTTTTATGCAGTCTTTAGGTTAAAATCACCAAAGAGAGTTCTTAATAATTGCAAAGTTTGTTTTGTCATATTTTAATCAAGTTATTGCTACTGGTGTTTTGTCAGCTGGTTGAAACTATGGTTATTCAGCCAATGATTCGCTACTCTTAAATTTCCATACTTTAAATTGAGGTTAATTATAATGCCTTACAAATTAATATACTATTATGTTATTAAGATCATATAAAAATTCTAGATTTATAGTTTTATTGGTGCTGTAGAAATAAAAGGCGTTGGATAGAAGGAGACTAGAATTTTCGTTTGTGTAGGTATATTTACATCATTTAGTGGGAATTTCTACCGTAAAAGTTATAACACAGAGTGGATGTAAAAACTTTCTCAATCCTTACTTACGCCTCTACTGTAGAAATCTAGTTTTATTAAGTACAATTTCATTTGAGCTCGTAGACCGTAAATTTGTCCGATTAAAAAATTTAAATAAGTTTAGCAAGTTTGCCAATTATTTAGGACGATATCAATTTCTTCTACACGAGGCAATATTCATTAAGTCACATTTGACACTGAATTTTAAGTTGATAATCAAAGTTCAAGGGGCTCGTTTAAAGTGAAACGTAATGTAAAGTAAAATTACATCGGAGAATTTAACATTGTTATGTATTTGTCAGCTGCCACCTAGTAATTAATTTAGATATGCTTTGACATGTACATTTCACATTACATAACTCATCAAATATTATCAGGTGAATTTGTTTTTGGGTCCACATTAATCATATTTACCTTGATATATCATTATGTACAAATTGAATACTTGTCCTTTCACAACTAATCGCATTATATATTAGCAGTTCAGCTTAAAGTGTAAACGATTGTTTAAAATCCTGCTTACGTCGGGGAATGGAAAGCAACCTATTTGTGTAATGTTTCTTATACAAAAATTTTGTTTGAATCATTGAGAATGAAATGGATTTCTTGTTAAACGATCTGAACAAATGGAACATTTTGGAGTGGTTTCATTTGACACAGTACACTAGACATAAAATTGATTGCTTTGTAACGTAGAATACACATAATATAAGTTATCAAACATTATCAGGTAAATTTAGTTGCAAACCAATCAATAAAGGCAGCATCAAGTAAATGTATTGGTTATTCTGTATTTTTGGCATCTCATTCATCAAATTATTATCGTAAAAACAATGTTTGAATAGAAACGTTATCGTTTCAGCAACTGAATTTGATTTTGCTTGCGTCATCTCTCTTTGCATAAAGCCAACAATAAACCAAAAGATAGCTGTGGTTCAAGATATTGTGTATTTATATGAAATTGTTAATGATAATAAGCATTTAAATACTTTAGCCAACTGAGTATTTAAAAAATTTAATGCGTGTAAGTAAACTGTGAAAACACTTCTTAAGGGGGCTAGCAGAGGCAGTTATTACAAGTTAAATCTGTTACAACTCTTATTATGGCTTAGTAACAGTTAAATCTGTTAAGGTACTATAGCACTTTTTAAAAGTGGTAAAATGGGAAGATTAAAATAACAATTTCTTGTGTTTTTTGTATACGCATACACCGTGTTCAGGTTTGAATCAAAAATTCCACTAGATAATCAATGGAAAACCACATGCAGCACAAAGTGCGACAAACTTTTTCAAAAAATTTGTCAAACAATTAGCTTTCCGGTTTAATAAGGTGTCGTCTGTGGAACCTCGTAGATTTCTACTTATGACAGCCTAATCAACCTGAATGCTAATACCATCAAATCCTGTTGTTCACTGTTCTCTTTATTTACATTGTACCCTTTCCATTGCTACATGAAAATGCAGGTGCGGACTGAACACAGTGGATGGCAATTAGTAGCAATTTTAAATTTATAGATAAACAATTAATAAATAGTACAATAACATAAAATGAACAAAATATCACCACACTATGTAATAGTTATGATGTATAATTGGTTTTATCATCTAACCTATTAACATTTGAAAAGTTTTTTATGTTTGTAGTAATTTAGTAGCGATTTGTAGTCTATATTATCGCATTAAGCAATTCATTTTTGGCGAATTGTTTTTTATCTTAATATGTTTCAATACATGACGTTAGATGTCTGCTGAGGCCAGGGAAAATTGAGATTCAGTATGTTGGCTTATCCCGCTGTGATAGAAAGTAAGAGAAGCACAATACTAAATGTATCAAGTTCAAGTTATAGTACACTACCATTTGGCATATTTAATATCTTGTTTGGCAATTCTTCTACAACTGGACAACCCAACATCTTCCATCTAACTGTTTCGTGGTTATGACAAAATCTGACGCAGGGTAGAAAGAATTGGAAGTCTGGTAAAATATTATGGCTCGGTTTTATGCAGTCTTTAGGTTAAAATCACCAAAGAGAGTTCTTAATAATTGCAAAGTTTGTTTTGTCATATTTTAATCAAGTTATTGCTACTGGTGTTTTGTCAGCTGGTTGAAACTATGGTTATTCAGCCAATGATTCGCTACTCTTAAATTTCCATACTTTAAATTGAGGTTAATTATAATGCCTTACAAATTAATATACTATTATGTTATTAAGATCATATAAAAATTCTAGATTTATAGTTTTATTGGTGCTGTAGAAATTAACGGCTTTGGATAGAAGGAGACTAGAATTTTCGTTTATGTAGTTATATTTACATCATTTAGTGGGAATTTCTACCGTAAAAGTTATAACACAGAGTGGATGTAAAAACTTCCTCAATCCTTACTTACGACTCTACTGTAGAAATCTAGTTTTATTAAGTACAATGCCATTTGAGCTCGTAGACCGTAAATTTGTCCGATTAAAAAATTTAAATAAGTTTAGCAAGTTTGCCAATTATTTAGGACGATATCAATTTCTTCTACACGAGGCAATATTCATTAAGTCACATTTGACACTGAATTTTAAGTTGATAATCAAAGTTCAAGGGGCTCGTTTAAAGTGAAACGTAATGTAAAGTAAAATTACATCGGAGAATTTAACATTGTTATGTATTTGTCAGCTGCCACCTAGTAATTAATTTAGATATGCTTTGACATGTACATTTCACATTACATAACTCATCAAATATTATCAGGTGAATTTGTTTTTGGGTCCACATTAATCATATTTACCTTGATATATCATTATGTACAAATTGAATACTTGTCCTTTCACAACTAATCGCATTATATGTTAGCAGTTCAGCTTAAAGTGTAAACGATTGTTTAAAATCCTGCTTACGTCGGGGAATGGAAAGCAACCTATTTGTGTAATGTTTCTTATACAAAAATTTTGTTTGAATCATTGAGGATGAAATGGATTTCTTGTTAAACGATCTGAACAAATGGAACATTTTGGAGTGGTTTCATTTGACACAGTACACTAGACATAAAATTGATTGCTTTGTAACGTAGAATACACATAATATAAGTTATCAAACATTATCAGATAAATTTAGTTGCAAACCAATCAATAAAGGCAGCATCAAGTAAATGTATTGGTTATTCTGTATTTTTGCCATCTCATTCATCAAATTATTATCGTAAAAACAATGTTTGAATAGAAACGTTATCGTTTCAGCAACTGAATTTGATTTTGCTTGCGTCATCTCTCTTTGCATAAAGCCAACAATAAACCAAAAGATAGCTGTGGATCAAGATATTGTGTATTTATATGAAATTGTTAATGATAATAAGCATTTAAATACTTTAGCCAACTGAGTATTTAAAAATTTAATGCGTGTAAGTAAACTATGAAAACACTACTTAAGGGGGCTAGCAGAGGCAGTTATTACAAGTTAAATCTGTTACAACTCTTATTATGGCTTAGTAACAGTTAAATCTGTTAAGGTACTATAGCACTTTTTAAAAGTGGTAAAATGGGAAGATTAAAATAACAATTTCTTGTGTTTTTTGTATACGCATACACCGTGTTCAGGTTTGAATCAAAAATTCCACTAGATAATCAATGGAAAACCACATGCAGCACAAAGTGCGACAAACTTTTTCAAAAAATTTGTCAAACAATTAGCTTTCCGGTTTAATAAGGTGTCGTCTGTGGAACCTCGTAGATTTCTACTTATGACAGCCTAATCAACCTGAATGCTAATACCATCAAATCCTGTTGTTCACTGTTCTCTTTATTTACATTGTACCCTTTCCATTGCTACATGAAAATGCAGGTGCGGACTGAACACAGTGGATGGCAATTAGTAGCAATTTTAAATTTATAGATAAACAATTAATAAATAGTACAATAACATAAAATGAACAAAATATCACCACACTATGTAATAGTTATGATGTATAATTGGTTTTATCATCTAACCTATTAACATTTGAAAAGTTTTTTATGTTTGTAGTAATTTAGTAGCGATTTGTAGTCTATATTATCGCATTAAGCAATTCATTTTTGGCGAATTGTTTTTATCTTAATATGTTTCAATACATGACGTTAGATGTCTGCTGAGGCCAGGGAAAATTGAGATTCAGTATGTTGGCTTATCCCGCTGTGATAGAAAGTAAGAGAAGCACAATACTAAATGTATCAAGTTCAAGTTATAGTACACTACCATTTGGCATATTTAATATCTTGTTTGGCAATTCTTCTACAACTGGACAACCCAACATCTTCCATCTAACTGTTTCGTGGTTATGACAAAATCTGACGCAGGGTAGAAAGAATTGGAAGTCTGGTAAAATATTATGGCTCGGTTTTATGCAGTCTTTAGGTTAAAATCACCAAAGAGAGTTCTTAATAATTGCAAAGTTTGTTTTGTCATATTTTAATCAAGTTATTGCTACTGGTGTTTTGTCAGCTGGTTGAAACTATGGTTATTCAGCCAATGATTCGCTACTCTTAAATTTCCATACTTTAAATTGAGGTTAATTATAATGCCTTACAAATTAATATACTATTATGTTATTAAGATCATATAAAAATTCTAGATTTATAGTTTTATTGGTGCTGTAGAAATTAACGGCTTTGGATAGAAGGAGACTAGAATTTTCGTTTATGTAGTTATATTTACATCATTTAGTGGGAATTTCTACCGTAAAAGTTATAACACAGAGTGGATGTAAAAACTTCCTCAATCCTTACTTACGACTCTACTGTAGAAATCTAGTTTTATTAAGTACAATGCCATTTGAGCTCGTAGACCGTAAATTTGTCCGATTAAAAAATTTAAATAAGTTTAGCAAGTTTGCCAATTATTTAGGACGATATCAATTTCTTCTACACGAGGCAATATTCATTAAGTCACATTTGACACTGAATTTTAAGTTGATAATCAAAGTTCAAGGGGCTCGTTTAAAGTGAAACGTAATGTAAAGTAAAATTACATCGGAGAATTTAACATTGTTATGTATTTGTCAGCTGCCACCTAGTAATTAATTTAGATATGCTTTGACATGTACATTTCACATTACATAACTCATCAAATATTATCAGGTGAATTTGTTTTTGGGTCCACATTAATCATATTTACCTTGATATATCATTATGTACAAATTGAATACTTGTCCTTTCACAACTAATCGCATTATATGTTAGCAGTTCAGCTTAAAGTGTAAACGATTGTTTAAAATCCTGCTTACGTCGGGGAATGGAAAGCAACCTATTTGTGTAATGTTTCTTATACAAAAATTTTGTTTGAATCATTGAGGATGAAATGGATTTCTTGTTAAACGATCTGAACAAATGGAACATTTTGGAGTGGTTTCATTTGACACAGTACACTAGACATAAAATTGATTGCTTTGTAACGTAGAATACACATAATATAAGTTATCAAACATTATCAGATAAATTTAGTTGCAAACCAATCAATAAAGGCAGCATCAAGTAAATGTATTGGTTATTCTGTATTTTTGCCATCTCATTCATCAAATTATTATCGTAAAAACAATGTTTGAATAGAAACGTTATCGTTTCAGCAACTGAATTTGATTTTGCTTGCGTCATCTCTCTTTGCATAAAGCCAACAATAAACCAAAAGATAGCTGTGGTTCAAGATATTGTGTATTTATATGAAATTGTTAATGATAATAAGCATTTAAATACTTTAGCCAACTGAGTATTTAAAAATTTAATGCGTGTAAGTAAACTATGAAAACACTACTTAAGGGGCTAGCAGAGGCAGTTATTACAAGTTAAATCTGTTACAACTCTTATTATGGCTTAGTAACAGTTAAATCTGTTAAGGTACTATAGCACTTTTTAAAAGTGGTAAAATGGGAAGATTAAAATAACAATTTCTTGTGTTTTTTGTATACGCATACACCGTGTTCAGGTTTGAATCAAAAATTCCACTAGATAATCAATGGAAAACCACATGCAGCACAAAGTGCGACAAACTTTTTCAAAAAATTTGTCAAACAATTAGCTTTCCGGTTTAATAAGGTGTCGTCTGTGGAACCTCGTAGATTTCTACTTATGACAGCCTAATCAACCTGAATGCTAATACCATCAAATCCTGTTGTTCACTGTTCTCTTTATCTACATTGTACCCTTTCCATTGCTACATGAAAATGCAGGTGCGGACTGAACACAGTGGATGGCAATTAGTAGCAATTTTAAATTTATAGATAAACAATTAATAAATAGTACAATAACATAAAATGAACAAAATATCACCACACTATGTAATAGTTATGATGTATAATTGGTTTTATCATCTAACCTATTAACATTTGAAAAGTTTTTTATGTTTGTAGTAATTTAGTAGCGATTTGTAGTCTATATTATCGCATTAAGCAATTCATTTTTGGCGAATTGTTTTTTATCTTAATATGTTTCAATACATGACGTTAGATGTCTGCTGAGGCCAGGGAAAATTGAGATTCAGTATGTTGGCTTATCCCGCTGTGATAGAAAGTAAGAGAAGCACAATACTAAATGTATCAAGTTCAAGTTATAGTACACTACCATTTGGCATATTTAATATCTTGTTTGGCAATTCTTCTACAACTGGACAACCCAACATCTTCCATCTAACTGTTTCGTGGTTATGACAAAATCTGACGCAGGGTAGAAAGAATTGGAAGTCTGGTAAAATATTATGGCTCGGTTTTATGCAGTCTTTAGGTTAAAATCACCAAAGAGAGTTCTTAATAATTGCAAAGTTTGTTTTGTCATATTTTAATCAAGTTATTGCTACTGGTGTTTTGTCAGCTGGTTGAAACTATGGTTATTCAGCCAATGATTCGCTACTCTTAAATTTCCATACTTTAAATTGAGGTTAATTATAATGCCTTACAAATTAATATACTATTATGTTATTAAGATCATATAAAAATTCTAGATTTATAGTTTTATTGGTGCTGTAGAAATTAACGGCTTTGGATAGAAGGAGACTAGAATTTTCGTTTATGTAGTTATATTTACATCATTTAGTGGGAATTTCTACCGTAAAAGTTATAACACAGAGTGGATGTAAAAACTTCCTCAATCCTTACTTACGACTCTACTGTAGAAATCTAGTTTTATTAAGTACAATGCCATTTGAGCTCGTAGACCGTAAATTTGTCCGATTAAAAAATTTAAATAAGTTTAGCAAGTTTGCCAATTATTTAGGACGATATCAATTTCTTCTACACGAGGCAATATTCATTAAGTCACATTTGACACTGAATTTTAAGTTGATAATCAAAGTTCAAGGGGCTCGTTTAAAGTGAAACGTAATGTAAAGTAAAATTACATCGGAGAATTTAACATTGTTATGTATTTGTCAGCTGCCACCTAGTAATTAATTTAGATATGCTTTGACATGTACATTTCACATTACATAACTCATCAAATATTATCAGGTGAATTTGTTTTTGGGTCCACATTAATCATATTTACCTTGATATATCATTATGTACAAATTGAATACTTGTCCTTTCACAACTAATCGCATTATATGTTAGCAGTTCAGCTTAAAGTGTAAACGATTGTTTAAAATCCTGCTTACGTCGGGGAATGGAAAGCAACCTATTTGTGTAATGTTTCTTATACAAAAATTTTGTTTGAATCATTGAGGATGAAATGGATTTCTTGTTAAACGATCTGAACAAATGGAACATTTTGGAGTGGTTTCATTTGACACAGTACACTAGACATAAAATTGATTGCTTTGTAACGTAGAATACACATAATATAAGTTATCAAACATTATCAGATAAATTTAGTTGCAAACCAATCAATAAAGGCAGCATCAAGTAAATGTATTGGTTATTCTGTATTTTTGCCATCTCATTCATCAAATTATTATCGTAAAAACAATGTTTGAATAGAAACGTTATCGTTTCAGCAACTGAATTTGATTTTGCTTGCGTCATCTCTCTTTGCATAAAGCCAACAATAAACCAAAAGATAGCTGTGGTTCAAGATATTGTGTATTTATATGAAATTGTTAATGATAATAAGCATTTAAATACTTTAGCCAACTGAGTATTTAAAAAATTTAATGCGTGTAAGTAAACTATGAAAACACTACTTAAGGGGGCTAGCAGAGGCAGTTATTACAAGTTAAATCTGTTACAACTCTTATTATGGCTTAGTAACAGTTAAATCTGTTAAGGTACTATAGCACTTTTTAAAAGTGGTAAAATGGGAAGATTAAAATAACAATTTCTTGTGTTTTTTGTATACGCATACACCGTGTTCAGGTTTGAATCAAAAATTCCACTAGATAATCAATGGAAAACCACATGCAGCACAAAGTGCGACAAACTTTTTCAAAAAATTTGTCAAACAATTAGCTTTCCGGTTTAATAAGGTGTCGTCTGTGGAACCTCGTAGATTTCTACTTATGACAGCCTAATCAACCTGAATGCTAATACCATCAAATCCTGTTGTTCACTGTTCTCTTTATTTACATTGTACCCTTTCCATTGCTACATGAAAATGCAGGTGCGGACTGAACACAGTGGATGGCAATTAGTAGCAATTTTAAATTTATAGATAAACAATTAATAAATAGTACAATAACATAAAATGAACAAAATATCACCACACTATGTAATAGTTATGATGTATAATTGGTTTTATCATCTAACCTATTAACATTTGAAAAGTTTTTTATGTTTGTAGTAATTTAGTAGCGATTTGTAGTCTATATTATCGCATTAAGCAATTCATTTTTGGCGAATTGTTTTTTATCTTAATATGTTTCAATACATGACGTTAGATGTCTGCTGAGGCCAGGGAAAATTGAGATTCAGTATGTTGGCTTATCCCGCTGTGATAGAAAGTAAGAGAAGCACAATACTAAATGTATCAAGTTCAAGTTATAGTACACTACCATTTGGCATATTTAATATCTTGTTTGGCAATTCTTCTACAACTGGACAACCCAACATCTTCCATCTAACTGTTTCGTGGTTATGACAAAATCTGACGCAGGGTAGAAAGAATTGGAAGTCTGGTAAAATATTATGGCTCGGTTTTATGCAGTCTTTAGGTTAAAATCACCAAAGAGAGTTCTTAATAATTGCAAAGTTTGTTTTGTCATATTTTAATCAAGTTATTGCTACTGGTGTTTTGTCAGCTGGTTGAAACTATGGTTATTCAGCCAATGATTCGCTACTCTTAAATTTCCATACTTTAAATTGAGGTTAATTATAATGCCTTACAAATTAATATACTATTATGTTATTAAGATCATATAAAAATTCTAGATTTATAGTTTTATTGGTGCTGTAGAAATTAACGGCTTTGGATAGAAGGAGACTAGAATTTTCGTTTATGTAGTTATATTTACATCATTTAGTGGGAATTTCTACCGTAAAAGTTATAACACAGAGTGGATGTAAAAACTTCCTCAATCCTTACTTACGACTCTACTGTAGAAATCTAGTTTTATTAAGTACAATGCCATTTGAGCTCGTAGACCGTAAATTTGTCCGATTAAAAAATTTAAATAAGTTTAGCAAGTTTGCCAATTATTTAGGACGATATCAATTTCTTCTACACGAGGCAATATTCATTAAGTCACATTTGACACTGAATTTTAAGTTGATAATCAAAGTTCAAGGGGCTCGTTTAAAGTGAAACGTAATGTAAAGTAAAATTACATCGGAGAATTTAACATTGTTATGTATTTGTCAGCTGCCACCTAGTAATTAATTTAGATATGCTTTGACATGTACATTTCACATTACATAACTCATCAAATATTATCAGGTGAATTTGTTTTTGGGTCCACATTAATCATATTTACCTTGATATATCATTATGTACAAATTGAATACTTGTCCTTTCACAACTAATCGCATTATATGTTAGCAGTTCAGCTTAAAGTGTAAACGATTGTTTAAAATCCTGCTTACGTCGGGGAATGGAAAGCAACCTATTTGTGTAATGTTTCTTATACAAAAATTTTGTTTGAATCATTGAGGATGAAATGGATTTCTTGTTAAACGATCTGAACAAATGGAACATTTTGGAGTGGTTTCATTTGACACAGTACACTAGACATAAAATTGATTGCTTTGTAACGTAGAATACACATAATATAAGTTATCAAACATTATCAGATAAATTTAGTTGCAAACCAATCAATAAAGGCAGCATCAAGTAAATGTATTGGTTATTCTGTATTTTTGCCATCTCATTCATCAAATTATTATCGTAAAAACAATGTTTGAATAGAAACGTTATCGTTTCAGCAACTGAATTTGATTTTGCTTGCGTCATCTCTCTTTGCATAAAGCCAACAATAAACCAAAAGATAGCTGTGGTTCAAGATATTGTGTATTTATATGAAATTGTTAATGATAATAAGCATTTAAATACTTTAGCCAACTGAGTATTTAAAAATTTAATGCGTGTAAGTAAACTATGAAAACACTACTTAAGGGGGCTAGCAGAGGCAGTTATTACAAGTTAAATCTGTTACAACTCTTATTATGGCTTAGTAACAGTTAAATCTGTTAAGGTACTATAGCACTTTTTAAAAGTGGTAAAATGGGAAGATTAAAATAACAATTTCTTGTGTTTTTTGTATACGCATACACCGTGTTCAGGTTTGAATCAAAAATTCCACTAGATAATCAATGGAAAACCACATGCAGCACAAAGTGCGACAAACTTTTTCAAAAAATTTGTCAAACAATTAGCTTTCCGGTTTAATAAGGTGTCGTCTGTGGAACCTCGTAGATTTCTACTTATGACAGCCTAATCAACCTGAATGCTAATACCATCAAATCCTGTTGTTCACTGTTCTCTTTATCTACATTGTACCCTTTCCATTGCTACATGAAAATGCAGGTGCGGACTGAACACAGTGGATGGCAATTAGTAGCAATTTTAAATTTATAGATAAACAATTAATAAATAGTACAATAACATAAAATGAACAAAATATCACCACACTATGTAATAGTTATGATGTATAATTGGTTTTATCATCTAACCTATTAACATTTGAAAAGTTTTTTATGTTTGTAGTAATTTAGTAGCGATTTGTAGTCTATATTATCGCATTAAGCAATTCATTTTTGGCGAATTGTTTTTTATCTTAATATGTTTCAATACATGACGTTAGATGTCTGCTGAGGCCAGGGAAAATTGAGATTCAGTATGTTGGCTTATCCCGCTGTGATAGAAAGTAAGAGAAGCACAATACTAAATGTATCAAGTTCAAGTTATAGTACACTACCATTTGGCATATTTAATATCTTGTTTGGCAATTCTTCTACAACTGGACAACCCAACATCTTCCATCTAACTGTTTCGTGGTTATGACAAAATCTGACGCAGGGTAGAAAGAATTGGAAGTCTGGTAAAATATTATGGCTCGGTTTTATGCAGTCTTTAGGTTAAAATCACCAAAGAGAGTTCTTAATAATTGCAAAGTTTGTTTTGTCATATTTTAATCAAGTTATTGCTACTGGTGTTTTGTCAGCTGGTTGAAACTATGGTTATTCAGCCAATGATTCGCTACTCTTAAATTTCCATACTTTAAATTGAGGTTAATTATAATGCCTTACAAATTAATATACTATTATGTTATTAAGATCATATAAAAATTCTAGATTTATAGTTTTATTGGTGCTGTAGAAATTAACGGCTTTGGATAGAAGGAGACTAGAATTTTCGTTTATGTAGTTATATTTACATCATTTAGTGGGAATTTCTACCGTAAAAGTTATAACACAGAGTGGATGTAAAAACTTCCTCAATCCTTACTTACGACTCTACTGTAGAAATCTAGTTTTATTAAGTACAATGCCATTTGAGCTCGTAGACCGTAAATTTGTCCGATTAAAAAATTTAAATAAGTTTAGCAAGTTTGCCAATTATTTAGGACGATATCAATTTCTTCTACACGAGGCAATATTCATTAAGTCACATTTGACACTGAATTTTAAGTTGATAATCAAAGTTCAAGGGGCTCGTTTAAAGTGAAACGTAATGTAAAGTAAAATTACATCGGAGAATTTAACATTGTTATGTATTTGTCAGCTGCCACCTAGTAATTAATTTAGATATGCTTTGACATGTACATTTCACATTACATAACTCATCAAATATTATCAGGTGAATTTGTTTTTGGGTCCACATTAATCATATTTACCTTGATATATCATTATGTACAAATTGAATACTTGTCCTTTCACAACTAATCGCATTATATGTTAGCAGTTCAGCTTAAAGTGTAAACGATTGTTTAAAATCCTGCTTACGTCGGGGAATGGAAAGCAACCTATTTGTGTAATGTTTCTTATACAAAAATTTTGTTTGAATCATTGAGGATGAAATGGATTTCTTGTTAAACGATCTGAACAAATGGAACATTTTGGAGTGGTTTCATTTGACACAGTACACTAGACATAAAATTGATTGCTTTGTAACGTAGAATACACATAATATAAGTTATCAAACATTATCAGATAAATTTAGTTGCAAACCAATCAATAAAGGCAGCATCAAGTAAATGTATTGGTTATTCTGTATTTTTGCCATCTCATTCATCAAATTATTATCGTAAAAACAATGTTTGAATAGAAACGTTATCGTTTCAGCAACTGAATTTGATTTTGCTTGCGTCATCTCTCTTTGCATAAAGCCAACAATAAACCAAAAGATAGCTGTGGTTCAAGATATTGTGTATTTATATGAAATTGTTAATGATAATAAGCATTTAAATACTTTAGCCAACTGAGTATTTAAAAAATTTAATGCGTGTAAGTAAACTGTGAAAACACTTCTTAAGGGGGCTAGCAGAGGCAGTTATTACAAGTTAAATCTGTTACAACTCTTATTATGGCTTAGTAACAGTTAAATCTGTTAAGGTACTATAGCACTTTTTAAAAGTGGTAAAATGGGAAGATTAAAATAACAATTTCTTGTGTTTTTTGTATACGCATACACCGTGTTCAGGTTTGAATCAAAAATTCCACTAGATAATCAATGGAAAACCACATGCAGCACAAAGTGCGACAAACTTTTTCAAAAAATTTGTCAAACAATTAGCTTTCCGGTTTAATAAGGTGTCGTCTGTGGAACCTCGTAGATTTCTACTTATGACAGCCTAATCAACCTGAATGCTAATACCATCAAATCCTGTTGTTCACTGTTCTCTTTATTTACATTGTACCCTTTCCATTGCTACATGAAAATGCAGGTGCGGACTGAACACAGTGGATGGCAATTAGTAGCAATTTTAAATTTATAGATAAACAATTAATAAATAGTACAATAACATAAAATGAACAAAATATCACCACACTATGTAATAGTTATGATGTATAATTGGTTTTATCATCTAACCTATTAACATTTGAAAAGTTTTTTATGTTTGTAGTAATTTAGTAGCGATTTGTAGTCTATATTATCGCATTAAGCAATTCATTTTTGGCGAATTGTTTTTTATCTTAATATGTTTCAATACATGACGTTAGATGTCTGCTGAGGCCAGGGAAAATTGAGATTCAGTATGTTGGCTTATCTCGCTGTGGTAGAAAGTAAGAGAAACACAATACCAAATGTTTCAAGTTATAGTACACTACCATTTGGCATATTTATTATCTTGTTTGGCAATTCTTCGACAACTGGTCAACCCAACATCTTCCATCTAGCTGTTTCGTGGTTATGACAAAATCTGACGCAGGGTAGAAAGAATTGGAAGTCTGGTAAAATATTATGGCTCGGTTTTATACAGTCTTTAGGTTAAAATCACCAAAGACAGTTCTTAATAATTGGAAAGTTTGTTTTGTCATATTTTAATCAAGTTATTGCTACTGGTGTTTTGTCAGCTGGTTGAAACTATGGTTATTCAGCCAATGATTCGCTACTCTTAAATTTCCATGCTTTAAATTGAGGTTAATTATAATGCCTTACAAATTAATATACTATTATGTTATTAAGATCATATAAAAATTCTAGGTTTATAGTTTTATTGGCGCTGTAGAAATAAAAGGCGTTGGATAGAAGGAGACTAGAATTTTCGTTTGTGTAGGTATATTTACATCATTTAGTGGGAATTTCTACCGTAAAAGTTAAAACACAGAGTGGATGTAAAAACTTCCTCAATCCTTACTTACGACTCTACTGTAGAAATCTAGTTTTATTAATTACAATGCCATTTGAGCTCGTAGACCGTAAATTTGTCCGATTAAAAAATTTAAATAAGTTTAGCAAGTTTGCCAATTATTTAGGACGATATCAATTTCTTCTACACGAGGCAATATTCATTAAGTCACATTTGACACTGAATTTTAAGTTGATAATCAAAGTTCAAGGGGCTCGTTTAAAGTGAAACGTAATGTAAAGTAAAATTACATCGGAGAATTTAACATTGTTATGTATTTGTCAGCTGCCACTTAGTAATTAATTTAGATATGCTTTGACATGTACAATTCACATTACATAACTCATCAAATATTATCAGGTTAATTTGTTTTTGGGTCCACATTAATCATATTTACCTTGATATATCATTATGTACAAATTGAATACTTGTCCTTTCACAACTAATCGCATTATATGTTAGCAGTTCAGCATACAGTGTAAACGATTGTTTAAAATCCTGCTTACGTCGGGGAATGGAAAGCAACCTATTTGTGTAATATTTCTTATACAAAAATTTTGTTTGAATCATTGAGGATGAAATGGATTTCTTGTTAAACGATCTGAACAAATGGAACATTTTGGAGTGGTTTCATTTGACACAGTACACAAGACGATTCACCCCCTAATTGTTAACACTAAAATCCCAACACATCAAAAGTACTTTTTGTCAACACGCTTTTCCTTTTTGTCAACACCACTTTTCCTTTTTTGCCAACAGAAATTTTTATTCATTGCACTAATTGTGTTGCCTAAGAATTCCTTCCATCTACCCAACCTTTTACTCTTTCTGCAAACTGTCAGTTTTCTTCTACCACTACTGCAGTACATATATCCCTTCCTGTACATGACCAGTACTTTTTTTCTGGTCTTTGAGTTCTTAGACTAGGTATAAATGTAACCATTTCTGGCCAGTGTTTGGGTCACTTTATTCTTCGTTTCGGAAGTAAATAAAGAAAAATATAAATACGATGCCATTTTTTTCCTTATGCATTATTGTATAGTGCGCAGCTTGAAGAGACAAGAACAAATAAATTTCAGAGTCAACAACTTACCTTCTTTACCATCTTGCACTCATTATCAACAATTTAAACATCTGATAATGCATAAAATGGTAATCAACCCAGGCAGTAATTTAGATTTGAAGAGGAATGTAACAACAAAACACAATATCTTACATGAACTGTATAACCTAAACTGCCCACATTTATAAGGTGTACATTTTCTTATAACGTGTTGACAAAAAGAGTTGGTCTTGACAGAAAGGTGTTGACAAAAAAAACCGTAAAAAATGTTGTTGACAAAAGAGGGTTGACAAAAAGGTGTTGACAATTAGGGGTTCTTCCCACAAGACATAAAATTGATTGCTTTGTAACATAGAATACACATAATATAAGTTATCACACATTATCAGGTAAATTTAGTTGCAAACCAATCAATAAAGGCAGCATCAAGTAAATTTATTGGTTATTCTGTATTTTTGCCATCTCATTCATCAAATTATTATCGTAAAAACAATGTTTGAATAGAAACGTTATCGTTTCAGCAACTGAATTTGATTTTGCTTGCGTCATCTCTCTTTGCATAAAGCCAACAATAAACCAAAAGATAGCTGTGGTTCAAGATATTGTGTATTTATATGAAATTGTTAATGATAATAAGCATTTAAATACTTTAGCCAACTGAGTATTTAAAAAATTTAATGCGTGTAAGTAAACTATGAAAACACTACTTAAGGGGGCTAGCAGAGGCAGTTATTACAAGTTAAATCTGTTACAACTCTTATTATGGCTTAGTAACAGTTACATCTGTTAAGGTACTATAGCACTTTTTAAAAGTGGTAAAATGGGAAGATTAAAATAACAATTTCTTGTGTTTTTTGTATACGCATACACTGTGTTCAGGTTTGCATCAAAAATTCCACTAGATTATCAATGGAAAACCACATGCAGCACAAAGTGCGACAAACTTTTTCAAAAAATCTGTCAAACAATTAGCTTTCCGGTTTAATAAGGTGTCGTCTGTGGAACCTCGTAGATTTCTACTAATGACAGCCTAATCAACCTGAATGCATATACCATCAAATCCTGTTGTTCACTGTTCTCTTTATTTACATTGTACCCTTTCCATTGCTACATGAAAATGCAGGTGCCGACTGAACACAGTGGATGGCAATTAGTAGCAATTTTAAATTTATAGATAAACAATTAATAAGTAATACAATAACATAAAATGAACAAAATATCACCACACTATGTAATAGTTATGATGTATAATTGGTTTTATCATCTAACCTATTAACATTTGAAAAGTTTTTTATGTTTGTAGTAATTTAGTAGCGATTTGTAGTCTATATTATCGCATTAAGCAATTCATTTTTGGCGAATTGTTTTTTATCTTAATATGTTTCAATACATGACGTTAGATGTCTGCTGAGGCCAGGGAAAATTGAGATTCAGTATGTTGGCTTATCTCGCTGTGGTAGAAAGTAAGAGAAACACAATACCAAATGTTTCAAGTTATAGTACACTACCATTTGGCATATTTATTATCTTGTTTGGCAATTCTTCGACAACTGGTCAACCCAACATCTTCCATCTAGCTGTTTCGTGGTTATGACAAAATCTGACGCAGGGTAGAAAGAATTGGAAGTCTGGTAAAATATTATGGCTCGGTTTTATACAGTCTTTAGGTTAAAATCACCAAAGACAGTTCTTAATAATTGGAAAGTTTGTTTTGTCATATTTTAATCAAGTTATTGCTACTGGTGTTTTGTCAGCTGGTTGAAACTATGGTTATTCAGCCAATGATTCGCTACTCTTAAATTTCCATGCTTTAAATTGAGGTTAATTATAATGCCTTACAAATTAATATACTATTATGTTATTAAGATCATATAAAAATTCTAGGTTTATAGTTTTATTGGCGCTGTAGAAATAAAAGGCGTTGGATAGAAGGAGACTAGAATTTTCGTTTGTGTAGGTATATTTACATCAATTAGTGGGAATTTCTACCGTAAAAGTTAAAACACAGAGTGGATGTAAAAACTTCCTCAATCCTTACTTACGACTCTACTGTAGAAATCTAGTTTTATTAATTACAATGCCATTTGAGCTCGTAGACCGTAAATTTGTCCGATTAAAAAATTTAAATAAGTTTAGCAAGTTTGCCAATTATTTAGGACGATATCAATTTCTTCTACACGAGGCAATATTCATTAAGTCACATTTGACACTGAATTTTAAGTTGATAATCAAAGTTCAAGGGGCTCGTTTAAAGTGAAACGTAATGTAAAGTAAAATTACATCGGAGAATTTAACATTGTTATGTATTTGTCAGCTGCCACTTAGTAATTAATTTAGATATGCTTTGACATGTACAATTCACATTACATAACTCATCAAATATTATCAGGTTAATTTGTTTTTGGGTCCACATTAATCATATTTACCTTGATATATCATTATGTACAAATTGAATACTTGTCCTTTCACAACTAATCGCATTATATGTTAGCAGTTCAGCATACAGTGTAAACGATTGTTTAAAATCCTGCTTACGTCGGGGAATGGAAAGCAACCTATTTGTGTAATATTTCTTATACAAAAATTTTGTTTGAATCATTGAGGATGAAATGGATTTCTTGTTAAACGATCTGAACAAATGGAACATTTTGGAGTGGTTTCATTTGACACAGTACACAAGACGATTCACCCCCTAATTGTTAACACTAAAATCCCAACACATCAAAAGTACTTTTTGTCAACACCCTTTTCCTTTTTGTCAACACCACTTTTCCTTTTTTGCCAACAGAAATTTTTATTCATTGCACTAATTGTGTTGCCTAAGAATTCCTTCCATCTACCCAACCTTTTACTCTTTCTGCAAACTGTCAGTTTTCTTCTACCACTACTGCAGTACATATATCCCTTCCTGTACATGACCAGTACTTTTTTTCTGGTCTTTGAGTTCTTAGACTAGGTATAAATGTAACCATTTCTGGCCAGTGTTTGGGTCACTTTATTCTTCGTTTCGGAAGTAAATAAAGAAAAATATAAATACGATGCCATTTTTTTCCTTATGCATTATTGTATAGTGCGCAGCTTGAAGAGACAAGAACAAATAAATTTCAGAGTCAACAACTTACCTTCTTTACCATCTTGCACTCATTATCAACAATTTAAACATCTGATAATGCATAAAATGGTAATCAACCCAGGCAGTAATTTAGATTTGAAGAGGAATGTAACAACAAAACACAATATCTTACATGAACTGTATAACCTAAACTGCCCACATTTATAAGGTGTACATTTTCTTATAACGTGTTGACAAAAAGAGTTGGTCTTGACAGAAAGGTGTTGACAAAAAAAACCGTAAAAAATGTTGTTGACAAAAGAGGGTTGACAAAAAGGTGTTGACAATTAGGGGTTCTTCCCACAAGACATAAAATTGATTGCTTTGTAACATAGAATACACATAATATAAGTTATCACACATTATCAGGTAAATTTAGTTGCAAACCAATCAATAAAGGCAGCATCAAGTAAATTTATTGGTTATTCTGTATTTTTGCCATCTCATTCATCAAATTATTATCGTAAAAACAATGTTTGAATAGAAACGTTATCGTTTCAGCAACTGAATTTGATTTTGCTTGCGTCATCTCTCTTTGCATAAAGCCAACAATAAACCAAAAGATAGCTGTGGTTCAAGATATTGTGTATTTATATGAAATTGTTAATGATAATAAGCATTTAAATACTTTAGCCAACTGAGTATTTAAAAAATTTAATGCGTGTAAGTAAACTATGAAAACACTACTTAAGGGGGCTAGCAGAGGCAGTTATTACAAGTTAAATCTGTTACAACTCTTATTATGGCTTAGTAACAGTTACATCTGTTAAGGTACTATAGCACTTTTTAAAAGTGGTAAAATGGGAAGATTAAAATAACAATTTCTTGTGTTTTTTGTATACGCATACACTGTGTTCAGGTTTGCATCAAAAATTCCACTAGATTATCAATGGAAAACCACATGCAGCACAAAGTGCGACAAACTTTTTCAAAAAATCTGTCAAACAATTAGCTTTCCGGTTTAATAAGGTGTCGTCTGTGGAACCTCGTAGATTTCTACTAATGACAGCCTAATCAACCTGAATGCATATACCATCAAATCCTGTTGTTCACTGTTCTCTTTATTTACATTGTACCCTTTCCATTGCTACATGAAAATGCAGGTGCCGACTGAACACAGTGGATGGCAATTAGTAGCAATTTTAAATTTATAGATAAACAATTAATAAGTAATACAATAACATAAAATGAACAAAATATCACCACACTATGTAATAGTTATGATGTATAATTGGTTTTATCATCTAACCTATTAACATTTGAAAAGTTTTTTATGTTTGTAGTAATTTAGTAGCGATTTGTAGTCTATATTATCGCATTAAGCAATTCATTTTTGGCGAATTGTTTTTTATCTTAATATGTTTCAATACATGACGTTAGATGTCTGCTGAGGCCAGGGAAAATTGAGATTCAGTATGTTGGCTTATCTCGCTGTGGTAGAAAGTAAGAGAAACACAATACCAAATGTTTCAAGTTATAGTACACTACCATTTGGCATATTTATTATCTTGTTTGGCAATTCTTCGACAACTGGTCAACCCAACATCTTCCATCTAGCTGTTTCGTGGTTATGACAAAATCTGACGCAGGGTAGAAAGAATTGGAAGTCTGGTAAAATATTATGGCTCGGTTTTATACAGTCTTTAGGTTAAAATCACCAAAGACAGTTCTTAATAATTGGAAAGTTTGTTTTGTCATATTTTAATCAAGTTATTGCTACTGGTGTTTTGTCAGCTGGTTGAAACTATGGTTATTCAGCCAATGATTCGCTACTCTTAAATTTCCATGCTTTAAATTGAGGTTAATTATAATGCCTTACAAATTAATATACTATTATGTTATTAAGATCATATAAAAATTCTAGGTTTATAGTTTTATTGGCGCTGTAGAAATAAAAGGCGTTGGATAGAAGGAGACTAGAATTTTCGTTTGTGTAGGTATATTTACATCATTTAGTGGGAATTTCTACCGTAAAAGTTAAAACACAGAGTGGATGTAAAAACTTCCTCAATCCTTACTTACGACTCTACTGTAGAAATCTAGTTTTATTAATTACAATGCCATTTGAGCTCGTAGACCGTAAATTTGTCCGATTAAAAAATTTAAATAAGTTTAGCAAGTTTGCCAATTATTTAGGACGATATCAATTTCTTCTACACGAGGCAATATTCATTAAGTCACATTTGACACTGAATTTTAAGTTGATAATCAAAGTTCAAGGGGCTCGTTTAAAGTGAAACGTAATGTAAAGTAAAATTACATCGGAGAATTTAACATTGTTATGTATTTGTCAGCTGCCACTTAGTAATTAATTTAGATATGCTTTGACATGTACAATTCACATTACATAACTCATCAAATATTATCAGGTTAATTTGTTTTTGGGTCCACATTAATCATATTTACCTTGATATATCATTATGTACAAATTGAATACTTGTCCTTTCACAACTAATCGCATTATATGTTAGCAGTTCAGCATACAGTGTAAACGATTGTTTAAAATCCTGCTTACGTCGGGGAATGGAAAGCAACCTATTTGTGTAATATTTCTTATACAAAAATTTTGTTTGAATCATTGAGGATGAAATGGATTTCTTGTTAAACGATCTGAACAAATGGAACATTTTGGAGTGGTTTCATTTGACACAGTACACAAGACGATTCACCCCCTAATTGTTAACACTAAAATCCCAACACATCAAAAGTACTTTTTGTCAACACGCTTTTCCTTTTTGTCAACACCACTTTTCCTTTTTTGCCAACAGAAATTTTTATTCATTGCACTAATTGTGTTGCCTAAGAATTCCTTCCATCTACCCAACCTTTTACTCTTTCTGCAAACTGTCAGTTTTCTTCTACCACTACTGCAGTACATATATCCCTTCCTGTACATGACCAGTACTTTTTTTCTGGTCTTTGAGTTCTTAGACTAGGTATAAATGTAACCATTTCTGGCCAGTGTTTGGGTCACTTTATTCTTCGTTTCGGAAGTAAATAAAGAAAAATATAAATACGATGCCATTTTTTTCCTTATGCATTATTGTATAGTGCGCAGCTTGAAGAGACAAGAACAAATAAATTTCAGAGTCAACAACTTACCTTCTTTACCATCTTGCACTCATTATCAACAATTTAAACATCTGATAATGCATAAAATGGTAATCAACCCAGGCAGTAATTTAGATTTGAAGAGGAATGTAACAACAAAACACAATATCTTACATGAACTGTATAACCTAAACTGCCCACATTTATAAGGTGTACATTTTCTTATAACGTGTTGACAAAAAGAGTTGGTCTTGACAGAAAGGTGTTGACAAAAAAAACCGTAAAAAATGTTGTTGACAAAAGAGGGTTGACAAAAAGGTGTTGACAATTAGGGGTTCTTCCCACAAGACATAAAATTGATTGCTTTGTAACATAGAATACACATAATATAAGTTATCACACATTATCAGGTAAATTTAGTTGCAAACCAATCAATAAAGGCAGCATCAAGTAAATTTATTGGTTATTCTGTATTTTTGCCATCTCATTCATCAAATTATTATCGTAAAAACAATTTTTGAATAGAAACGTTATCGTTTCAGCAACTGAATTTGATTTTGCTTGCGTCATCACTCTTTGCATAAAGCCAACAATAAACCAAAAGATAGCTGTGGTTCAAGATATTGTGTATTTATATGAAATTGTTAATGATAATAAGCATTTAAATACTTTAGCCAACTGAGTATTTAAAAAATTTAATGCGTGTAAGTAAACTATGAAAACACTACTTAAGGGGGCTAGCAGAGGCAGTTATTACAAGTTAAATCTGTTACAACTCTTATTATGGCTTAGTAACAGTTACATCTGTTAAGGTACTATAGCACTTTTTAAAAGTGGTAAAATGGGAAGATTAAAATAACAATTTCTTGTGTTTTTTGTATACGCATACACTGTGTTCAGGTTTGCATCAAAAATTCCACTAGATTATCAATGGAAAACCACATGCAGCACAAAGTGCGACAAACTTTTTCAAAAAATCTGTCAAACAATTAGCTTTCCGGTTTAATAAGGTGTCGTCTGTGGAACCTCGTAGATTTCTACTAATGACAGCCTAATCAACCTGAATGCATATACCATCAAATCCTGTTGTTCACTGTTCTCTTTATTTACATTGTACCCTTTCCATTGCTACATGAAAATGCAGGTGCCGACTGAACACAGTGGATGGCAATTAGTAGCAATTTTAAATTTATAGATAAACAATTAATAAGTAATACAATAACATAAAATGAACAAAATATCACCACACTATGTAATAGTTATGATGTATAATTGGTTTTATCATCTAACCTATTAACATTTGAAAAGTTTTTTATGTTTGTAGTAATTTAGTAGCGATTTGTAGTCTATATTATCGCATTAAGCAATTCATTTTTGGCGAATTGTTTTTTATCTTAATATGTTTCAATACATGACGTTAGATGTCTGCTGAGGCCAGGGAAAATTGAGATTCAGTATGTTGGCTTATCTCGCTGTGGTAGAAAGTAAGAGAAACACAATACCAAATGTTTCAAGTTATAGTACACTACCATTTGGCATATTTATTATCTTGTTTGGCAATTCTTCGACAACTGGTCAACCCAACATCTTCCATCTAGCTGTTTCGTGGTTATGACAAAATCTGACGCAGGGTAGAAAGAATTGGAAGTCTGGTAAAATATTATGGCTCGGTTTTATACAGTCTTTAGGTTAAAATCACCAAAGACAGTTCTTAATAATTGGAAAGTTTGTTTTGTCATATTTTAATCAAGTTATTGCTACTGGTGTTTTGTCAGCTGGTTGAAACTATGGTTATTCAGCCAATGATTCGCTACTCTTAAATTTCCATGCTTTAAATTGAGGTTAATTATAATGCCTTACAAATTAATATACTATTATGTTATTAAGATCATATAAAAATTCTAGGTTTATAGTTTTATTGGCGCTGTAGAAATAAAAGGCGTTGGATAGAAGGAGACTAGAATTTTCGTTTGTGTAGGTATATTTACATCATTTAGTGGGAATTTCTACCGTAAAAGTTAAAACACAGAGTGGATGTAAAAACTTCCTCAATCCTTACTTACGACTCTACTGTAGAAATCTAGTTTTATTAATTACAATGCCATTTGAGCTCGTAGACCGTAAATTTGTCCGATTAAAAAATTTAAATAAGTTTAGCAAGTTTGCCAATTATTTAGGACGATATCAATTTCTTCTACACGAGGCAATATTCATTAAGTCACATTTGACACTGAATTTTAAGTTGATAATCAAAGTTCAAGGGGCTCGTTTAAAGTGAAACGTAATGTAAAGTAAAATTACATCGGAGAATTTAACATTGTTATGTATTTGTCAGCTGCCACTTAGTAATTAATTTAGATATGCTTTGACATGTACAATTCACATTACATAACTCATCAAATATTATCAGGTTAATTTGTTTTTGGGTCCACATTAATCATATTTACCTTGATATATCATTATGTACAAATTGAATACTTGTCCTTTCACAACTAATCGCATTATATGTTAGCAGTTCAGCATACAGTGTAAACGATTGTTTAAAATCCTGCTTACGTCGGGGAATGGAAAGCAACCTATTTGTGTAATATTTCTTATACAAAAATTTTGTTTGAATCATTGAGGATGAAATGGATTTCTTGTTAAACGATCTGAACAAATGGAACATTTTGGAGTGGTTTCATTTGACACAGTACACAAGACGATTCACCCCTAATTGTTAACACTAAAATCCCAACACATCAAAAGTACTTTTTGTCAACACGCTTTTCCTTTTTGTCAACACCACTTTTCCTTTTTTGCCAACAGAAATTTTTATTCATTGCACTAATTGTGTTGCCTAAGAATTCCTTCCATCTACCCAACCTTTTACTCTTTCTGCAAACTGTCAGTTTTCTTCTACCACTACTGCAGTACATATATCCCTTCCTGTACATGACCAGTACTTTTTTTCTGGTCTTTGAGTTCTTAGACTAGGTATAAATGTAACCATTTCTGGCCAGTGTTTGGGTCACTTTATTCTTCGTTTCGGAAGTAAATAAAGAAAAATATAAATACGATGCCATTTTTTTCCTTATGCATTATTGTATAGTGCGCAGCTTGAAGAGACAAGAACAAATAAATTTCAGAGTCAACAACTTACCTTCTTTACCATCTTGCACTCATTATCAACAATTTAAACATCTGATAATGCATAAAATGGTAATCAACCCAGGCAGTAATTTAGATTTGAAGAGGAATGTAACAACAAAACACAATATCTTACATGAACTGTATAACCTAAACTGCCCACATTTATAAGGTGTACATTTTCTTATAACGTGTTGACAAAAAGAGTTGGTCTTGACAGAAAGGTGTTGACAAAAAAAAACCGTAAAAAATGTTGTTGACAAAAGAGGGTTGACAAAAAGGTGTTGACAATTAGGGGTTCTTCCCACAAGACATAAAATTGATTGCTTTGTAACATAGAATACACATAATATAAGTTATCACACATTATCAGGTAAATTTAGTTGCAAACCAATCAATAAAGGCAGCATCAAGTAAATTTATTGGTTATTCTGTATTTTTGCCATCTCATTCATCAAATTATTATCGTAAAAACAATGTTTGAATAGAAACGTTATCGTTTCAGCAACTGAATTTGATTTTGCTTGCGTCATCTCTCTTTGCATAAAGCCAACAATAAACCAAAAGATAGCTGTGGTTCAAGATATTGTGTATTTATATGAAATTGTTAATGATAATAAGCATTTAAATACTTTAGCCAACTGAGTATTTAAAAAATTTAATGCGTGTAAGTAAACTATGAAAACACTACTTAAGGGGGCTAGCAGAGGCAGTTATTACAAGTTAAATCTGTTACAACTCTTATTATGGCTTAGTAACAGTTACATCTGTTAAGGTACTATAGCACTTTTTAAAAGTGGTAAAATGGGAAGATTAAAATAACAATTTCTTGTGTTTTTTGTATACGCATACACTGTGTTCAGGTTTGCATCAAAAATTCCACTAGATTATCAATGGAAAACCACATGCAGCACAAAGTGCGACAAACTTTTCAAAAAATCTGTCAAACAATTAGCTTTCCGGTTTAATAAGGTGTCGTCTGTGGAACCTCGTAGATTTCTACTAATGACAGCCTAATCAACCTGAATGCATATACCATCAAATCCTGTTGTTCACTGTTCTCTTTATTTACATTGTACCCTTTCCATTGCTACATGAAAATGCAGGTGCCGACTGAACACAGTGGATGGCAATTAGTAGCAATTTTAAATTTATAGATAAACAATTAATAAGTAATACAATAACATAAAATGAACAAAATATCACCACACTATGTAATAGTTATGATGTATAATTGGTTTTATCATCTAACCTATTAACATTTGAAAAGTTTTTTATGTTTGTAGTAATTTAGTAGCGATTTGTAGTCTATATTATCGCATTAAGCAATTCATTTTTGGCGAATTGTTTTTTATCTTAATATGTTTCAATACATGACGTTAGATGTCTGCTGAGGCCAGGGAAAATTGAGATTCAGTATGTTGGCTTATCTCGCTGTGGTAGAAAGTAAGAGAAACACAATACCAAATGTTTCAAGTTATAGTACACTACCATTTGGCATATTTATTATCTTGTTTGGCAATTCTTCGACAACTGGTCAACCCAACATCTTCCATCTAGCTGTTTCGTGGTTATGACAAAATCTGACGCAGGGTAGAAAGAATTGGAAGTCTGGTAAAATATTATGGCTCGGTTTTATACAGTCTTTAGGTTAAAATCACCAAAGACAGTTCTTAATAATTGGAAAGTTTGTTTTGTCATATTTTAATCAAGTTATTGCTACTGGTGTTTTGTCAGCTGGTTGAAACTATGGTTATTCAGCCAATGATTCGCTACTCTTAAATTTCCATGCTTTAAATTGAGGTTAATTATAATGCCTTACAAATTAATATACTATTATGTTATTAAGATCATATAAAAATTCTAGGTTTATAGTTTTATTGGCGCTGTAGAAATAAAAGGCGTTGGATAGAAGGAGACTAGAATTTTCGTTTGTGTAGGTATATTTACATCATTTAGTGGGAATTTCTACCGTAAAAGTTAAAACACAGAGTGGATGTAAAAACTTCCTCAATCCTTACTTACGACTCTACTGTAGAAATCTAGTTTTATTAATTACAATGCCATTTGAGCTCGTAGACCGTAAATTTGTCCGATTAAAAAATTTAAATAAGTTTAGCAAGTTTGCCAATTATTTAGGACGATATCAATTTCTTCTACACGAGGCAATATTCATTAAGTCACATTTGACACTGAATTTTAAGTTGATAATCAAAGTTCAAGGGGCTCGTTTAAAGTGAAACGTAATGTAAAGTAAAATTACATCGGAGAATTTAACATTGTTATGTATTTGTCAGCTGCCACTTAGTAATTAATTTAGATATGCTTTGACATGTACAATTCACATTACATAACTCATCAAATATTATCAGGTTAATTTGTTTTTGGGTCCACATTAATCATATTTACCTTGATATATCATTATGTACAAATTGAATACTTGTCCTTTCACAACTAATCGCATTATATGTTAGCAGTTCAGCATACAGTGTAAACGATTGTTTAAAATCCTGCTTACGTCGGGGAATGGAAAGCAACCTATTTGTGTAATATTTCTTATACAAAAATTTTGTTTGAATCATTGAGGATGAAATGGATTTCTTGTTAAACGATCTGAACAAATGGAACATTTTGGAGTGGTTTCATTTGACACAGTACACAAGACGATTCACCCCTAATTGTTAACACTAAAATCCCAACACATCAAAAGTACTTTTTGTCAACACGCTTTTCCTTTTTGTCAACACCACTTTTCCTTTTTTGCCAACAGAAATTTTTATTCATTGCACTAATTGTGTTGCCTAAGAATTCCTTCCATCTACCCAACCTTTTACTCTTTCTGCAAACTGTCAGTTTTCTTCTACCACTACTGCAGTACATATATCCCTTCCTGTACATGACCAGTACTTTTTTTCTGGTCTTTGAGTTCTTAGACTAGGTATAAATGTAACCATTTCTGGCCAGTGTTTGGGTCACTTTATTCTTCGTTTCGGAAGTAAATAAAGAAAAATATAAATACGATGCCATTTTTTTCCTTATGCATTATTGTATAGTGCGCAGCTTGAAGAGACAAGAACAAATAAATTTCAGAGTCAACAACTTACCTTCTTTACCATCTTGCACTCATTATCAACAATTTAAACATCTGATAATGCATAAAATGGTAATCAACCCAGGCAGTAATTTAGATTTGAAGAGGAATGTAACAACAAAACACAATATCTTACATGAACTGTATAACCTAAACTACCCACATTTATAAGGTGTACATTTTCTTATAACGTGTTGACAAAAAGAGTTGGTCTTGACAGAAAGGTGTTGACAAAAAAAACCGTAAAAAATGTTGTTGACAAAAGAGGGTTGACAAAAAGGTGTTGACAATTAGGGGTTCTTCCCACAAGACATAAAATTGATTGCTTTGTAACATAGAATAAACATAATATAAGTTATCACACATTATCAGGTAAATTTAGTTGCAAACCAATCAATAAAGGCAGCATCAAGTAAATGTATTGGTTATTCTGTATTTTTGCCATCTCATTCATGAAATTATTATCGTAAAAACAATGTTTGAATAGAAACGTTATCGTTTCAGCAACTGAATTTGATTTTGCTTGCGTCATCTCTCTTTGCATAAAGCCAACAATAAACCAAAAGATAGCTGTGGTTCAAGATATTGTGTATTTATATGAAATTGTTAATGATAATAAGAATTTAAATACTTTAGCCAACTGAGTATTTAAAAAATTTAATGCGTGTAAGTAAACTATGAAAACACTACTTAAGGGGGCTAGCAGAGGCAGTTATTACAAGTTAAATCTGTTACAACTCTTATTATGGCTTAGTAACAGTTACATCTGTTAAGGTACTATAGCACTTTTTAAAAGTGGTAAAATGGGAAGATTAAAATAACAATTTCTTGTGTTTTTTGTATACGCATACACTGTGTTCAGGTTTGCATCAAAAATTCCACTAGATTATCAATGGAAAACCACATGCAGCACAAAGTGCGACAAACTTTTTCAAAAAATCTGTCAAACAATTAGCTTTCCGGTTTAATAAGGTGTCGTCTGTGGAACCTCGTAGATTTCTACTAATGACAGCCTAATCAACCTGAATGCATATACCATCAAATCCTGTTGTTCACTGTTCTCTTTATTTACATTGTACCCTTTCCATTGCTACATGAAAATGCAGGTGCCGACTGAACACAGTGGATGGCAATTAGTAGCAATTTTAAATTTATAGATAAACAATTAATAAGTAATACAATAACATAAAATGAACAAAATATCACCACACTATGTAATAGTTATGATGTATAATTGGTTTTATCATCTAACCTATTAACATTTGAAAAGTTTTTTATGTTTGTAGTAATTTAGTAGCGATTTGTAGTCTATATTATCGCATTAAGCAATTCATTTTTGGCGAATTGTTTTTTATCTTAATATGTTTCAATACATGACGTTAGATGTCTGCTGAGGCCAGGGAAAATTGAGATTCAGTATGTTGGCTTATCTCGCTGTGGTAGAAAGTAAGAGAAACACAATACCAAATGTTTCAAGTTATAGTACACTACCATTTGGCATATTTATTATCTTGTTTGGCAATTCTTCGACAACTGGTCAACCCAACATCTTCCATCTAGCTGTTTCGTGGTTATGACAAAATCTGACGCAGGGTAGAAAGAATTGGAAGTCTGGTAAAATATTATGGCTCGGTTTTATACAGTCTTTAGGTTAAAATCACCAAAGACAGTTCTTAATAATTGGAAAGTTTGTTTTGTCATATTTTAATCAAGTTATTGCTACTGGTGTTTTGTCAGCTGGTTGAAACTATGGTTATTCAGCCAATGATTCGCTACTCTTAAATTTCCATGCTTTAAATTGAGGTTAATTATAATGCCTTACAAATTAATATACTATTATGTTATTAAGATCATATAAAAATTCTAGGTTTATAGTTTTATTGGCGCTGTAGAAATAAAAGGCGTTGGATAGAAGGAGACTAGAATTTTCGTTTGTGTAGGTATATTTACATCATTTAGTGGGAATTTCTACCGTAAAAGTTAAAACACAGAGTGGATGTAAAAACTTCCTCAATCCTTACTTACGACTCTACTGTAGAAATCTAGTTTTATTAATTACAATGCCATTTGAGCTCGTAGACCGTAAATTTGTCCGATTAAAAAATTTAAATAAGTTTAGCAAGTTTGCCAATTATTTAGGACGATATCAATTTCTTCTACACGAGGCAATATTCATTAAGTCACATTTGACACTGAATTTTAAGTTGATAATCAAAGTTCAAGGGGCTCGTTTAAAGTGAAACGTAATGTAAAGTAAAATTACATCGGAGAATTTAACATTGTTATGTATTTGTCAGCTGCCACTTAGTAATTAATTTAGATATGCTTTGACATGTACAATTCACATTACATAACTCATCAAATATTATCAGGTTAATTTGTTTTTGGGTCCACATTAATCATATTTACCTTGATATATCATTATGTACAAATTGAATACTTGTCCTTTCACAACTAATCGCATTATATGTTAGCAGTTCAGCATACAGTGTAAACGATTGTTTAAAATCCTGCTTACGTCGGGGAATGGAAAGCAACCTATTTGTGTAATATTTCTTATACAAAAATTTTGTTTGAATCATTGAGGATGAAATGGATTTCTTGTTAAACGATCTGAACAAATGGAACATTTTGGAGTGGTTTCATTTGACACAGTACACAAGACGATTCACCCCTAATTGTTAACACTAAAATCCCAACACATCAAAAGTACTTTTTGTCAACACGCTTTTCCTTTTTGTCAACACCACTTTTCCTTTTTTGCCAACAGAAATTTTTATTCATTGCACTAATTGTGTTGCCTAAGAATTCCTTCCATCTACCCAACCTTTTACTCTTTCTGCAAACTGTCAGTTTTCTTCTACCACTACTGCAGTACATATATCCCTTCCTGTACATGACCAGTACTTTTTTTCTGGTCTTTGAGTTCTTAGACTAGGTATAAATGTAACCATTTCTGGCCAGTGTTTGGGTCACTTTATTCTTCGTTTCGGAAGTAAATAAAGAAAAATATAAATACGATGCCATTTTTTTCCTTATGCATTATTGTATAGTGCGCAGCTTGAAGAGACAAGAACAAATAAATTTCAGAGTCAACAACTTACCTTCTTTACCATCTTGCACTCATTATCAACAATTTAAACATCTGATAATGCATAAAATGGTAATCAACCCAGGCAGTAATTTAGATTTGAAGAGGAATGTAACAACAAAACACAATATCTTACATGAACTGTATAACCTAAACTGCCCACATTTATAAGGTGTACATTTTCTTATAACGTGTTGACAAAAAGAGTTGGTCTTGACAGAAAGGTGTTGACAAAAAAAACCGTAAAAAATGTTGTTGACAAAAGAGGGTTGACAAAAAGGTGTTGACAATTAGGGGTTCTTCCCACAAGACATAAAATTGATTGCTTTGTAACATAGAATACACATAATATAAGTTATCACACATTATCAGGTAAATTTAGTTGCAAACCAATCAATAAAGGCAGCATCAAGTAAATTTATTGGTTATTCTGTATTTTTGCCATCTCATTCATCAAATTATTATCGTAAAAACAATGTTTGAATAGAAACGTTATCGTTTCAGCAACTGAATTTGATTTTGCTTGCGTCATCTCTCTTTGCATAAAGCCAACAATAAACCAAAAGATAGCTGTGGTTCAAGATATTGTGTATTTATATGAAATTGTTAATGATAATAAGCATTTAAATACTTTAGCCAACTGAGTATTTAAAAAATTTAATGCGTGTAAGTAAACTATGAAAACACTACTTAAGGGGGCTAGCAGAGGCAGTTATTACAAGTTAAATCTGTTACAACTCTTATTATGGCTTAGTAACAGTTACATCTGTTAAGGTACTATAGCACTTTTTAAAAGTGGTAAAATGGGAAGATTAAAATAACAATTTCTTGTGTTTTTTGTATACGCATACACTGTGTTCAGGTTTGCATCAAAAATTCCACTAGATTATCAATGGAAAACCACATGCAGCACAAAGTGCGACAAACTTTTCAAAAAATCTGTCAAACAATTAGCTTTCCGGTTTAATAAGGTGTCGTCTGTGGAACCTCGTAGATTTCTACTAATGACAGCCTAATCAACCTGAATGCATATACCATCAAATCCTGTTGTTCACTGTTCTCTTTATTTACATTGTACCCTTTCCATTGCTACATGAAAATGCAGGTGCCGACTGAACACAGTGGATGGCAATTAGTAGCAATTTTAAATTTATAGATAAACAATTAATAAGTAATACAATAACATAAAATGAACAAAATATCACCACACTATGTAATAGTTATGATGTATAATTGGTTTTATCATCTAACCTATTAACATTTGAAAAGTTTTTTATGTTTGTAGTAATTTAGTAGCGATTTGTAGTCTATATTATCGCATTAAGCAATTCATTTTTGGCGAATTGTTTTTATCTTAATATGTTTCAATACATGACGTTAGATGTCTGCTGAGGCCAGGGAAAATTGAGATTCAGTATGTTGGCTTATCTCGCTGTGGTAGAAAGTAAGAGAAACACAATACCAAATGTTTCAAGTTATAGTACACTACCATTTGGCATATTTATTATCTTGTTTGGCAATTCTTCGACAACTGGTCAACCCAACATCTTCCATCTAGCTGTTTCGTGGTTATGACAAAATCTGACGCAGGGTAGAAAGAATTGGAAGTCTGGTAAAATATTATGGCTCGGTTTTATACAGTCTTTAGGTTAAAATCACCAAAGACAGTTCTTAATAATTGGAAAGTTTGTTTTGTCATATTTTAATCAAGTTATTGCTACTGGTGTTTTGTCAGCTGGTTGAAACTATGGTTATTCAGCCAATGATTCGCTACTCTTAAATTTCCATGCTTTAAATTGAGGTTAATTATAATGCCTTACAAATTAATATACTATTATGTTATTAAGATCATATAAAAATTCTAGGTTTATAGTTTTATTGGCGCTGTAGAAATAAAAGGCGTTGGATAGAAGGAGACTAGAATTTTCGTTTGTGTAGGTATATTTACATCATTTAGTGGGAATTTCTACCGTAAAAGTTAAAACACAGAGTGGATGTAAAAACTTCCTCAATCCTTACTTACGACTCTACTGTAGAAATCTAGTTTTATTAATTACAATGCCATTTGAGCTCGTAGACCGTAAATTTGTCCGATTAAAAAATTTAAATAAGTTTAGCAAGTTTGCCAATTATTTAGGACGATATCAATTTCTTCTACACGAGGCAATATTCATTAAGTCACATTTGACACTGAATTTTAAGTTGATAATCAAAGTTCAAGGGGCTCGTTTAAAGTGAAACGTAATGTAAAGTAAAATTACATCGGAGAATTTAACATTGTTATGTATTTGTCAGCTGCCACTTAGTAATTAATTTAGATATGCTTTGACATGTACAATTCACATTACATAACTCATCAAATATTATCAGGTTAATTTGTTTTTGGGTCCACATTAATCATATTTACCTTGATATATCATTATGTACAAATTGAATACTTGTCCTTTCACAACTAATCGCATTATATGTTAGCAGTTCAGCATACAGTGTAAACGATTGTTTAAAATCCTGCTTACGTCGGGGAATGGAAAGCAACCTATTTGTGTAATATTTCTTATACAAAAATTTTGTTTGAATCATTGAGGATGAAATGGATTTCTTGTTAAACGATCTGAACAAATGGAACATTTTGGAGTGGTTTCATTTGACACAGTACACAAGACGATTCACCCCTAATTGTTAACACTAAAATCCCAACACATCAAAAGTACTTTTTGTCAACAAGCTTTTCCTTTTTGTCAACACCACTTTTCCTTTTTTGCCAACAGAAATTTTTATTCATTGCACTAATTGTGTTGCCTAAGAATTCCTTCCATCTACCCAACCTTTTACTCTTTCTGCAAACTGTCAGTTTTCTTCTACCACTACTGCAGTACATATATCCCTTCCTGTACATGACCAGTACTTTTTTTCTGGTCTTTGAGTTCTTAGACTAGGTATAAATGTAACCATTTCTGGCCAGTGTTTGGGTCACTTTATTCTTCGTTTCGGAAGTAAATAAAGAAAAATATAAATACGATGCCATTTTTTTCCTTATGCATTATTGTATAGTGCGCAGCTTGAAGAGACAAGAACAAATAAATTTCAGAGTCAACAACTTACCTTCTTTACCATCTTGCACTCATTATCAACAATTTAAACATCTGATAATGCATAAAATGGTAATCAACCCAGGCAGTAATTTAGATTTGAAGAGGAATGTAACAACAAAACACAATATCTTACATGAACTGTATAACCTAAACTGCCCACATTTATAAGGTGTACATTTTCTTATAACGTGTTGACAAAAAGAGTTGGTCTTGACAGAAAGGTGTTGACAAAAAAAACCGTAAAAAATGTTGTTGACAAAAGAGGGTTGACAAAAAGGTGTTGACAATTAGGGGTTCTTCCCACAAGACATAAAATTGATTGCTTTGTAACATAGAATACACATAATATAAGTTATCACACATTATCAGGTAAATTTAGTTGCAAACCAATCAATAAAGGCAGCATCAAGTAAATTTATTGGTTATTCTGTATTTTTGCCATCTCATTCATCAAATTATTATCGTAAAAACAATGTTTGAATAGAAACGTTATCGTTTCAGCAACTGAATTTGATTTTGCTTGCGTCATCTCTCTTTGCATAAAGCCAACAATAAACCAAAAGATAGCTGTGGTTCAAGATATTGTGTATTTATATGAAATTGTTAATGATAATAAGCATTTAAATACTTTAGCCAACTGAGTATTTAAAAAATTTAATGCGTGTAAGTAAACTATGAAAACACTACTTAAGGGGGCTAGCAGAGGCAGTTATTACAAGTTAAATCTGTTACAACTCTTATTATGGCTTAGTAACAGTTACATCTGTTAAGGTACTATAGCACTTTTTAAAAGTGGTAAAATGGGAAGATTAAAATAACAATTTCTTGTGTTTTTTGTATACGCATACACTGTGTTCAGGTTTGCATCAAAAATTCCACTAGATTATCAATGGAAAACCACATGCAGCACAAAGTGCGACAAACTTTTCAAAAAATCTGTCAAACAATTAGCTTTCCGGTTTAATAAGGTGTCGTCTGTGGAACCTCGTAGATTTCTACTAATGACAGCCTAATCAACCTGAATGCATATACCATCAAATCCTGTTGTTCACTGTTCTCTTTATTTACATTGTACCCTTTCCATTGCTACATGAAAATGCAGGTGCCGACTGAACACAGTGGATGGCAATTAGTAGCAATTTTAAATTTATAGATAAACAATTAATAAGTAATACAATAACATAAAATGAACAAAATATCACCACACTATGTAATAGTTATGATGTATAATTGGTTTTATCATCTAACCTATTAACATTTGAAAAGTTTTTTATGTTTGTAGTAATTTAGTAGCGATTTGTAGTCTATATTATCGCATTAAGCAATTCATTTTTGGCGAATTGTTTTTTATCTTAATATGTTTCAATACATGACGTTAGATGTCTGCTGAGGCCAGGGAAAATTGAGATTCAGTATGTTGGCTTATCTCGCTGTGGTAGAAAGTAAGAGAAACACAATACCAAATGTTTCAAGTTATAGTACACTACCATTTGGCATATTTATTATCTTGTTTGGCAATTCTTCGACAACTGGTCAACCCAACATCTTCCATCTAGCTGTTTCGTGGTTATGACAAAATCTGACGCAGGGTAGAAAGAATTGGAAGTCTGGTAAAATATTATGGCTCGGTTTTATACAGTCTTTAGGTTAAAATCACCAAAGACAGTTCTTAATAATTGGAAAGTTTGTTTTGTCATATTTTAATCAAGTTATTGCTACTGGTGTTTTGTCAGCTGGTTGAAACTATGGTTATTCAGCCAATGATTCGCTACTCTTAAATTTCCATGCTTTAAATTGAGGTTAATTATAATGCCTTACAAATTAATATACTATTATGTTATTAAGATCATATAAAAATTCTAGGTTTATAGTTTTATTGGCGCTGTAGAAATAAAAGGCGTTGGATAGAAGGAGACTAGAATTTTCGTTTGTGTAGGTATATTTACATCATTTAGTGGGAATTTCTACCGTAAAAGTTAAAACACAGAGTGGATGTAAAAACTTCCTCAATCCTTACTTACGACTCTACTGTAGAAATCTAGTTTTATTAATTACAATGCCATTTGAGCTCGTAGACCGTAAATTTGTCCGATTAAAAAATTTAAATAAGTTTAGCAAGTTTGCCAATTATTTAGGACGATATCAATTTCTTCTACACGAGGCAATATTCATTAAGTCACATTTGACACTGAATTTTAAGTTGATAATCAAAGTTCAAGGGGCTCGTTTAAAGTGAAACGTAATGTAAAGTAAAATTACATCGGAGAATTTAACATTGTTATGTATTTGTCAGCTGCCACTTAGTAATTAATTTAGATATGCTTTGACATGTACAATTCACATTACATAACTCATCAAATATTATCAGGTTAATTTGTTTTTGGGTCCACATTAATCATATTTACCTTGATATATCATTATGTACAAATTGAATACTTGTCCTTTCACAACTAATCGCATTATATGTTAGCAGTTCAGCATACAGTGTAAACGATTGTTTAAAATCCTGCTTACGTCGGGGAATGGAAAGCAACCTATTTGTGTAATATTTCTTATACAAAAATTTTGTTTGAATCATTGAGGATGAAATGGATTTCTTGTTAAACGATCTGAACAAATGGAACATTTTGGAGTGGTTTCATTTGACACAGTACACAAGACGATTCACCCTAATTGTTAACACTAAAATCCCAACACATCAAAAGTACTTTTTGTCAACACGCTTTTCCTTTTTGTCAACACCACTTTTCCTTTTTTGCCAACAGAAATTTTTATTCATTGCACTAATTGTGTTGCCTAAGAATTCCTTCCATCTACCCAACCTTTTACTCTTTCTGCAAACTGTCAGTTTTCTTCTACCACTACTGCAGTACATATATCCCTTCCTGTACATGACCAGTACTTTTTTCTGGTCTTTGAGTTCTTAGACTAGGTATAAATGTAACCATTTCTGGCCAGTGTTTGGGTCACTTTATTCTTCGTTTCGGAAGTAAATAAAGAAAAATATAAATACGATGCCATTTTTTTCCTTATGCATTATTGTATAGTGCGCAGCTTGAAGAGACAAGAACAAATAAATTTCAGAGTCAACAACTTACCTTCTTTACCATCTTGCACTCATTATCAACAATTTAAACATCTGATAATGCATAAAATGGTAATCAACCCAGGCAGTAATTTAGATTTGAAGAGGAATGTAACAACAAAACACAATATCTTACATGAACTGTATAACCTAAACTGCCCACATTTATAAGGTGTACATTTTCTTATAACGTGTTGACAAAAAGAGTTGGTCTTGACAGAAAGGTGTTGACAAAAAAACCGTAAAAAATGTTGTTGACAAAAGAGGGTTGACAAAAAGGTGTTGACAATTAGGGGTTCTTCCCACAAGACATAAAATTGATTGCTTTGTAACATAGAATAAACATAATATAAGTTATCACACATTATCAGGTAAATTTAGTTGCAAACCAATCAATAAAGGCAGCATCAAGTAAATTTATTGGTTATTCTGTATTTTTGCCATCTCATTCATCAAATTATTATCGTAAAAACAATGTTTGAATAGAAACGTTATCGTTTCAGCAACTGAATTTGATTTTGCTTGCGTCATCTCTCTTTGCATAAAGCCAACAATAAACCAAAAGATAGCTGTGGTTCAAGATATTGTGTATTTATATGAAATTGTTAATGATAATAAGAATTTAAATACTTTAGCCAACTGAGTATTTAAAAAATTTAATGCGTGTAAGTAAACTATGAAAACACTACTTAAGGGGGCTAGCAGAGGCAGTTATTACAAGTTAAATCTGTTACAACTCTTATTATGGCTTAGTAACAGTTACATCTGTTAAGGTACTATAGCACTTTTTAAAAGTGGTAAAATGGGAAGATTAAAATAACAATTTCTTGTGTTTTTTGTATACGCATACACTGTGTTCAGGTTTGCATCAAAAATTCCACTAGATTATCAATGGAAAACCACATGCAGCACAAAGTGCGACAAACTTTTTCAAAAAATCTGTCAAACAATTAGCTTTCCGGTTTAATAAGGTGTCGTCTGTGGAACCTCGTAGATTTCTACTAATGACAGCCTAATCAACCTGAATGCATATACCATCAAATCCTGTTGTTCACTGTTCTCTTTATTTACATTGTACCCTTTCCATTGCTACATGAAAATGCAGGTGCCGACTGAACACAGTGGATGGCAATTAGTAGCAATTTTAAATTTATAGATAAACAATTAATAAGTAATACAATAACATAAAATGAACAAAATATCACCACACTATGTAATAGTTATGATGTATAATTGGTTTTATCATCTAACCTATTAACATTTGAAAAGTTTTTTATGTTTGTAGTAATTTAGTAGCGATTTGTAGTCTATATTATCGCATTAAGCAATTCATTTTTGGCGAATTGTTTTTTATCTTAATATGTTTCAATACATGACGTTAGATGTCTGCTGAGGCCAGGGAAAATTGAGATTCAGTATGTTGGCTTATCTCGCTGTGGTAGAAAGTAAGAGAAACACAATACCAAATGTTTCAAGTTATAGTACACTACCATTTGGCATATTTATTATCTTGTTTGGCAATTCTTCGACAACTGGTCAACCCAACATCTTCCATCTAGCTGTTTCGTGGTTATGACAAAATCTGACGCAGGGTAGAAAGAATTGGAAGTCTGGTAAAATATTATGGCTCGGTTTTATACAGTCTTTAGGTTAAAATCACCAAAGACAGTTCTTAATAATTGGAAAGTTTGTTTTGTCATATTTTAATCAAGTTATTGCTACTGGTGTTTTGTCAGCTGGTTGAAACTATGGTTATTCAGCCAATGATTCGCTACTCTTAAATTTCCATGCTTTAAATTGAGGTTAATTATAATGCCTTACAAATTAATATACTATTATGTTATTAAGATCATATAAAAATTCTAGGTTTATAGTTTTATTGGCGCTGTAGAAATAAAAGGCGTTGGATAGAAGGAGACTAGAATTTTCGTTTGTGTAGGTATATTTACATCATTTAGTGGGAATTTCTACCGTAAAAGTTAAAACACAGAGTGGATGTAAAAACTTCCTCAATCCTTACTTACGACTCTACTGTAGAAATCTAGTTTTATTAATTACAATGCCATTTGAGCTCGTAGACCGTAAATTTGTCCGATTAAAAAATTTAAATAAGTTTAGCAAGTTTGCCAATTATTTAGGACGATATCAATTTCTTCTACACGAGGCAATATTCATTAAGTCACATTTGACACTGAATTTTAAGTTGATAATCAAAGTTCAAGGGGCTCGTTTAAAGTGAAACGTAATGTAAAGTAAAATTACATCGGAGAATTTAACATTGTTATGTATTTGTCAGCTGCCACTTAGTAATTAATTTAGATATGCTTTGACATGTACAATTCACATTACATAACTCATCAAATATTATCAGGTTAATTTGTTTTTGGGTCCACATTAATCATATTTACCTTGATATATCATTATGTACAAATTGAATACTTGTCCTTTCACAACTAATCGCATTATATGTTAGCAGTTCAGCATACAGTGTAAACGATTGTTTAAAATCCTGCTTACGTCGGGGAATGGAAAGCAACCTATTTGTGTAATATTTCTTATACAAAAATTTTGTTTGAATCATTGAGGATGAAATGGATTTCTTGTTAAACGACCTGAACAAATGGAACATTTTGGAGTGGTTTCATTTGACACAGTACACAACACATAAAATTGATTGCTTTATAACGTAGAATACACATAATATAAGTTATCAAACATTATCAGATAAATTTAGTTGTAAACCAATCAATAAAGGCAGCATCAAGTAAATTTATTGGTTATTCTGTATTTTTGACATCTCATTCATCAAACCATTATCGTAAAAACAATGTTTGAATAGAAACTTTATCGTCTAAGCAACTGAATTTGATTTTGCTTGCGTCATCTCTCTTTGCATAAAGCCAACAATAAACTAAAAGATAGCTGTGGTTCAAGATATTGTGTATTTATATGAAATTGTTAATGATAATAAGAAATAAAATTCTTAAGCCAACTGAGTATTTAAAAAATTTAATGCGTTTAAGTAAACTATGAAAACACGTCTTAAGGGGGCTTGCAGAGACAGTTATTACAAGTTAAATCTTTTACATTTCTTATTATGGCTTAGCAACAGTTACATCTGTTGAGGTACTATAGCACTTGAATCAATGTGAGAGGAAGTTTTCATAATTGTAAATCGATATCCCCTAACGTCAGAATAGATTGATTTAGTCGATTAATATCCAAACGGACAGTTCCCTTAGGTTTATTTTATTGTAACGGATTTTGGAAGTCATCATTAGGCTGTATGACAAAAAAGATTTGAATTTAAATGTCAATACATATATCTAAAGCAAAAGAAGCAGGATCATAAAGAAAAACGTTAGCACAAACATAAAAGGCTGTTAACGTTTTGCTGCAAGTAGTTATAGTTATCCATAGTTAATGACAATATGATAGTATGACATCAAATCCTAAATAGCTAAGCGGAATATCTGTTAGTCTTTTCAAGCTACGTAATATTACGATATTGAAAACCCAGTTAATTGAATAGTTTTAGACATTTTTTAAAAGTGGTAAAATGGGAAGATTATAATAAAAATTTCTTGTGTTTTTTGTATAAGCATACACTGTGTTCAGGTTTGAATCAAAAATTCCACTAGATTATCAATGGAAAACCACATGCAGCACAAAGTGCGACAAACTTTTTCAAAAAATCTGTCAAACAATTAGCTTTCCGGTTTAATAAGGTGTCGTCTGTGGAACCTCGTAGATTTCTACTGATGACAGCCTAATCAACCTGAATTGTACCACAAAGAAGGTTTCTTATCTGGAGTGGTACAAATGTGTCACACTTGGAGACTGCTATGTAAGTTAGAATAAATGGTAAATAATTAGTAAATAAATACAATAAATACAATGCTATTTGAATAAAGTCGACTATAAGCTGACAATATTCAAATTAATTTATAACATCGATTATAAGTCGACGGAATGCATATTAAATTGTAATGACCAAATATAAGCCGAAGGCCTGTAAATTAATATAAGCACCGAATATTAGCCGAATGAATGCAAATAAATCTGTAAGCAGAGTTGGGCGATTAATGGCATTTTGGTGTTGGATTACTTAAATTCTTAGATTAATATTACGGATTATGGATTAGAATTATAAATCTCTTAGATTATTATAAGGGATTGGGATTAAAATTTATTGGGGATTAAAATTGGATTAGGATTATTATAGCGAAATGATTTTATTGGATTAAAGGAATAGGGATTAATGTAACGCAAATAATTTGTTGGATTGAGGATTACGGATTAATATAACTCTATCATTTTGTTGGATTAATGCAAAAATAACGGAGTTATTTTGTTACATTAATTAATTATCAACACTAATTGGCGTTGTTACAACAGAATGAGGAGAAATTTCACACAAATCAAGTCCTTTATATCGTATTATTTATAAATCGTGTATTTACGCCATAATTAACCTTTAAAATTAACAAAATGCAATAAACATTTCATTTTATAGACGTTTAGTGAAAATATAACTGAATCCACCATAACTGTCAGTCTCAAAAATCGCTCACGATCGTCTAGAAGTACGGGATTATGGGTTATGGATTAATTTTTTTGCAGAAAAGGTTTGATTATGGATTAGGGATTTATGACGCAAAATTATTAGTTATGGATTAGGGATAGGGGATTAGTTAATCCGTAATCCGATTAGTAACCCTTCAATCCTTATTCTAGATTATACATACTCTGTCTGTAAGCATCGACTATAAGCCAACGGAAGGTAAATTAATCTCTAAGCATCGACTACTAGCCGAAAGAATGCATATTAATCTGTAAGCATCGACTTTAAGCCGACAGAATGTGTATTACATTGTAAGCATCGACTATAAGCAGAGAGAATGTATATTAAATTGTAATGATCGACTATTAGCCGAAAGGATGCGAATTAATCTGTAAGCATCGACAATAAGCCGACAAAATGCATATTAAATAGTAATCATCGACTATAAGCCGACAGAATGTATATTAAATTGTAATCATGGATGATAACGCGTTAGAATGTAATTTGTTATTGTCGACTATTAACCGACGGAAACCAATATTAATTGTTATCATCGACTATAAGCTCAACGTTTGTATGTATCCCGGTGTGAAACAATTGTACCACATAGGGTTTTGCTATGTGGTACAATTGTACCACATAGGGTTTTGCTATGTGGTACAATTGTACCATACTTGCAATGCTAGCAAGAGTAGGGCCTTAATCATTGGTTTGGCGACCAGTATAAAATCACGAAACCTTGTGTGGTACAATTGTACCACACTTGGATACTGCTCCGTGATACAATTGTACCACACTTGGTAGTCCACGGAAGTTTTTAGGGTTGGATGTGGAAGTGTTAACAGCAAATAAAATCGTTTTTTGGTACTACAGTTTCGACACAATCCATCTGTAAAAGTTGTAAGATTGAAAAAAGATTAGGTTACATCCGTAGGAAAAGGATCCCTATCTTAGGATAGGCAGTGTACAAAATTTACCACTTTTTAGGCTTTTTTACCATCACAGTGGTAAAAATGCACTTAATGGTAAAAATGCATTTAATGGTAAAAATGGTAAATTTTAGCGATTGATTAGACAGCTGAGTACAGATACACTAGACTTCCTAAAATATAAGTTATAAAACTTTATTTTCTATGAAATATTTCCAATTAGCCCATTAAGCAATTAAATTAATCATATTTATTTGATTGCACCAAAAATTATAAAAAAAATGAAGACAGAAAGATTGTTTTTGGTATCGCCCATTTAAAATTTATACTAATTTAATTGCAATTAATTTCTCAATCGGCAAGGGTTGTTAGCGCCCCCATTGGTTGAATCCTACTCTGAATGATGAACACTTATCAATATGTGACAACAATGATCATTTGCTAAGCTATTTCATACTTTGGCACCGAATTTTATTCAAAATTCAAACACGAAATTTAAATGAAACTATTTTTTTACCATTTATACCACTTACCACTTCTTTTTAGGTAGTGGTATTTAACGTTAAATACCATTAAAAACCGCTTACCACTGGTAAGTAGTAAATGGTATTTTGTACACTGAGGATAGGTCATTTAGTCTTGATATGTCCTATGGTGGCCTGAAATGACATTACGCCATCCATTTTTAGTTAACTATTTCTATCAAGAGGGTTCTTCAATGTTGCCATTATTGATAAGTAATTATAAAATGTCATCTGCATTTTTTTATTTTAGAGTGGCTGCACATTGCTCCACATCATATGTAGGGATACTTTTATTTACTTTTTAATCTGTTTGCGCGAACATTATTCCTTTGCGCTTTATATGTATACTCATCGGACTATGTCTTATCCATTCTTACTTCACGTAATCACTTATGATTGATTGATTTGTTTTTAAGTAGAATTGGCTGAGTGAAATGTACTTAAAAGCAGCATTCTTTGTTAATACGTCAATTAACACACTGCGTTTTGTTTCCAATGAAATATTCCAAAATGAAATATATTTTGATTACAGCAATCGTTTGTATAATTTTAATCCCTGATACCAAGCAACAGGAAAATAGAACATTTATTGCCAAAAAATCTGCAAACAGTGGTAAGTTTTCAATTAATTATCCTTATAAAAACCTCAAAATGATTATACCATATAAATATATATTTAGATGAAACTTCATTTATTAAAATATTTAAAAACATTATTTTCAAAGTATGAATTCAGATGTGTGTTAGAAGGTTTACTTTATCAATGACAGCCAGAACTTATTTCTGTTTGTTCAATTATTATGAAACGTTGCTTTCAAAGACCAATTTAAATGTTCATATTATGTATGCAAACCTATTATACTGTAACTGTCTTAATTCCTAGACATACGTACCAAGATAAGTACTAAGGCAAAGCAAGCCTTGCAATAGGGCAAGCAAATCTTTCGTGGTTTTGTCATTCTTATGTCATACTAGTGAACCCAGCTAAGGGGTGAACCTGGCACGAGAAATTAAGCAGACCACCCATCACAGTAATAAAAACAATTCCGGGTCAAATGGAAAAAATTCCTAAACCAAAATAATAAACCATGTACAAATGGATGTAAAAAAGTAGCGGCAATAGAGTCAAACAGTGTCTATTTTTAGTTTAATAATGTTCCTTAAATCATTCTGATATCGAACGAGGTATTAAATGATTTTTTAGGACGAGTATAACGAAATTTACGAAATTTTTTATGTTTTTACCCTCTTCCCATGTTAGGGGATGAGTGTAACCTACTTAATAGTGTTCCTTAAATCATTTTGATATCGAACGAGGTATTACATCACTTTCTACGACTCACAGAACGGAAGTTACATCAATTTTTAATTTTCGAACCCCACCCCTGGCCAGGGGGTGTGACCGATTTTGCCCATTTACGAACTTGATCTGTCTTTTGAATCCTAGAATGTGTAAAAAAAGTTTGAACGGATTATCTCATTCCGTTCGAAAGTTATCGTGCTTACGGACAGACGGACAGACAGACAGACAGACAGATCGGGCATTCCTATAAAGCAGCTGCCACTACTTAATAACTGTATTTCTTAGTATCCAATACAGTAAATAATAAAATACTCAATTTTTAATAAACAACCTAGAATGTTCCCCTTTAAAATCAGAAAATTATGATCCTGGATTTTGGAAAACGGATTGTCTTCTTTAGTTAACTATTTCTAATCAATCAGCAATTAGGGCATCCAGTCTCGGGTAGTTTTGGCCAGTCCCGGGAAATGAGACTTCCCGGGAAATTCCCGAGACTGAAACAATCCTACATTTAGCAGTAAACATTTCCAAACTTTTATTTAAAATGGTGAATATTTTATTTATTTTAATGCCGTTAACAAAGTTTGGATTAAAATATTTATTCTAATAGCTGAATGTGACTAGCCCTTAATGCAATAAATTTTAATTTATACCTATGAATTTATTCCGGAAACGAAAAAATAAGTATCACTTATCCAGCTGGTTCTGATGGCGAGTTTTTTACTCTCATTTACATTTCAGAACCACGACTAGGTGCACCCTAAATACGCTACGGGTACCACCGGCCACCGACGGCATACTATCTAATACTAATCGTTTATGTGTTAGATGTGTGAGATCATTATATAAAACTATTATGTTAGGTGAGTAGATTACTGGTAGAAATGCCCCTGAATAAAATGTTTCCACTTTTTTAGGAATAAATCTTAAATAAATATTAAAATTATTAGCTAACATAGAGAATACTGTGATCATTCTTCTAGCTTTTAGCAATCTATTCCTTTCGTTTTTTATCGATGTCAACTAAATTTTCTTTGGTTGGGTTTGCCTACGTGATGCAGTCAGTATTATTTCGGTTTCCAAAAAATGGGATATTTGAGGGTGCTTTTCAAATTTTCACTGTGCTTTTGAGTCATTTAAATTTGCTAAAAGTAATTTAAGATTTGCAATTGACTGGCTAGGTAGACCAACACTTTGATGGAACGGACTAGCTCTGTAGTTTAGTAAATAAAGCCTAATTGTAAAAATGTGTTAAGACGTAATTAAATTTTTCAATAAAATTTTGAAAAAGAATGAATGAAAATAATATTGGGAGTAGAAACATAAGTTACCAATAATATCTTTCACACTCACATACTAATTTTCTGTAGCGTAAAAATTTTTTAAACCAATTTTTACGAAAAATGTTGTTCTGTAAAATGTTTAAATTTTCGAGAATTTCCCGAGACTGGCTGCTTCAGTCTCGGGAAATAAGTCTCGAGACTCCCGAGAATCCCCGGGACTGGATGCTCTATTAGCAATAATCATCTTATGTGAATTTGTATTATTGTATTATCGTTTCGTTGCACTGTGTGGTGTTCAGCTTTGAATCCAACTTTCCACTAAGGCAACAATGTAAAAGTAAAAATAGCATAAAACGCGACATATTAGTACTCAAAAAATCGGCCGAAAAATAAGCTTTCAGGTTGAGTAGGGTGTCATCATATTCGAAATTAGTCGATTTCAGAGATATAGAATTTTAAAGTCAAAAAATGGTTTTTTTCAATTAATTGAGCCATTTTTTCCAACTTTAAATGCCAATATCTCCGAAGAAGACTAACTTCGACTGATGACTCCCTACTCAACCTGAAAGCTAAATTTTCGGCCGATTTTTTGAATACTAACATGTCAGTTCGTTTGCTGTTTTTGCTTTCAACATTGTACTCCATGCATTACTAAATATAGATAAAGACTGAAGTCTGTGCGTTGGTTAAGAGGAAAGGTGCATGCGTATTTTGGTTTCGTGCTTTCAAGGAACAGTGTACAAAATGACGATACCGCTTAAGAATCTAAAGTGGGCTAAACTTTGATGCTGATTTAAGGTTAGAGCATATACAGATAGAGTTATGAAATTGAGAACAGTGATTAACTAACTTATTAGGAACATCATACTTAATTTTTAGAAATGTCTTTTTGAAACTATAGATTTTATAAATTCTAACTTTTTCCATACAATAGCATGGAAGAAAAGGTTTATGTACAGTTTTCATCAAAAACGTTATAGGGCACACGCACGTAGAGACATAAAAATCGCACCACATGTACTTCAACTATATTTTTACAACATATCTGACTTTCATAAATGTCTTCTTTGAATTTTTCAAGATATTGATTTTTGAAAAAAAAGTTAGGTTGATTATAATGGGAAAGACAGTTAAGTACACCAAGGTAAGTTGAGGCATCGAAAGATAACATAAGGTGTTGACATAGTGCGCGGGAGTTTCGTCGTGCGCCCTTTACATAAACGGGAAAAATTGACAAATGAATTCGAGCAGCCGAATTTTTAATCATAGTTATTGGAATTTGACATTTTTCAAACCGGCATTAAATATTAGGCCAGTGTCACACAGACTGCAACATTCAAAATATGTCTGAGCAGCGTTGCTGTCGGAAACCAATGGCGACTGGCTAAAAATCTCAGATTAGTAGCCAGTGTGAATAGCGCAATTTCATTTTTACAACACTCTGAGAGGCCTGACGAGCGTAATGAAACCATAATAACGGGGTCTACCTGGCTTGGGCGTTACCTTTTTTTCATACCCACCAATGTTTAGCAAAACGAAGTTATAACTTCGTTTGACATTTTATTCATATTGACAAATGTTGATCGTTTACCTATCAACCCAGGTTACCACGACAATTATTAGATAACCCTACTGACTTATGCGTAGCCCAACCATTTCCCCCCTTTTCCCCATAAGGAGCATTGATAAATAGCCCAAAATCAAATTCTTAAGCCGTACACTCCTTTACCACTTTTTAGGCTTTTTTACCATCACAATGGTAAAAATGCACTTAATGGTAAAAATGCACTTAATGGTAAAAATGGTAAATTTAAGGATTAATTATTTAGTCATATTAATACAGTCACACAATTACTATAGTAGTAGTAGTAGTAGTATTTATTGTGCTTCACGAAATAGTATTCATTACACAAGAATTTAGCAAATTTTACATCTTATATCATTAGTATAATATATTATTATTATAGTTTATAATATTTACCAAATTATTCACTAAACTTAAGTTTTACAATGTTTAACATCTAGTTTGTGCTTAACCTATCGAGTAGAGGATTGGCAATCTTAGGATTAAACTTAAATTTTTAGCTATTCACTCGTTCCTCACCCATGCACGTAGTTTAAGTGCTCTAACTAAATAATTATAAATGTTAATTAGTAATTTAGGATTATTCACCTCTTCAAAAAGAGTATGAAAGTCATGTGGCCCCAAATGATTTATGGTAGCCCCTAGAAACGTTTCTCGAATTGGTTTGTAGATTCGACATTTGCATACTATGTGATACAGATCCTCATTCTCATTATCAGTATTATTACATATAGAGCATAATTCATTATTAGATCATATTTTATACCAATAATAACACAAGACTTACTATATAAGTATTAAAACTTTATTGTCTATGAAATATTTCCAATTAGTCCCTTAACTAATCAAATTAATAATCCTATTTCATTTATAGGTTCGCCGAAAGTTATAATAAAGAAATTAGTGTATTTGGTATCGCCAATTTAGATTTAATTGATATTGATGCATATGTGCTAATTTAATCGTAATTAATTTATCTATCGGCAAATAAGGACGATTAGTGCCCCTATTGGTTGAATCCAACTCTAACTAATTACCACTTATCAATTTATGACAACAATCATCCATCATCAGCTACTTAGCTATTTCATACTTTGGCACCGAATTTTATTCAAAATTTAAACACGAAATTTGAATGAAACCATTTTTAACTATTTTTACCATTTATACCACTTACCACTACTTTTTAGGTGGTGGTATTTAACGTTAAATACTATTAAAAACCACTTACCACTGGTAAGTGGTAAATGGTATTTTGTATACTGTCAAGGAACTATATTACGTTTATAGTTGATGGGAGGAGGCCATGTCCAAAAATGTTAGAGCTAGCACTTGCGCTACACTTGGGGAGGGAGTTTTAGGTTACGTAATTTATGCAGGTTTCCTAGGCTCTTCTACCAAGACATAGATAGTCAGGTATTAGTGCGATTATATTATAGAATTATAGTGTGACATATATTTATATGTATATATATTATATATATGTATGTTATACTTATTATGGCCATTGCTAATTCTGTATGATATCCTTGCTCTCTTATTTGGCTAAACTAGACTTCTAAGGTACTAAGGTCAGACTGTGTCAAGTGGGGTTCGTCAAATTCGTGATATACGATGTGCGTGTTAACTTCCGGATTCCTGCTCTTTTAAAATAAATTATTAAATTGAATGAGCCTAATGAATAACAGGAATGATCTTTATTAAACTGGATGTGGCTAATGAATAACAGTGTGAGCCTATGTATAACAGGTTGAGTCCTTAGTAATAAATATGATGGAATGTAGTTAAACATGCTGTGCCTTATTAAATTTGATGGAGCTGGTGTATTAATAGAGTGGGCTAATGTTTGTATGTTTAACAAGTGAATACCATAATAGAGAAGGACTAGGATAATGTATAAAAGGGTAAGACCTACGAATAATACGTTGGAGCCTCAGAAAAATGCGATGAACGCGCAATGTATAACAGGGTTGCACCTGTTATGTTTCATAGTAGCCATCCTGAGTATCAAATATAAGGGTTGACTTTGAACAAAAGTACCTGTGAATATTCGCGCTGTGGTTGGTGTGGTGGGTTTTTTGTACTGGCAATTGTCATGCTTCCATTCGGATGGTCTGATCTTGTTGAAGCTTAGATTGAAGGTTTTTCAGTTAAGGGTCAAGGTTTTTTCAAAATACGGGGAAATTCAATAAATAAAGGTCAATTAAAGGTTACGGGGAACTATCCATGGCTACGTTTTAGAAGTACATAGAGCCATATATATTTATTCTATGACAATACAAAAATTTTTTTGGAAAACTGGAAACTGCTCCGAGAATACTGATCGTAGAAAGTCAAGATTTATCTCTAAATTGGCAAAAAACATGATTGGTTGAGGTCTAGTATTCTTCGGTTATTCATATTACACTCCAATTTCGAAATATTATAATGGTTTTGTTTTAAATTCGCAATATCTCGAAATTGGAGATAAATATGAATAACCGTACAATACCAGACCTCAATCAGGTTTTTCTGCAAATTTAGAGACCAATCTTGTCTTTCTGTGGCCAATATTCTCGGAGGAGTTTTAATTTCAAAAAAAGTTCAGGGCTGATTTGATAGTCGAGGCAGGTCAAGTTACTTGGTAACCGAGACCCTTAAATATTTAATATGATTAAATCTTTTAGACCTGTATGGACCAAGTATACTTATTGCAAATAATTCCATTAAAAAGTACTGGATGGCCAGTTTTGGAAAACTATCTCTGAAGAAAATCTACTGTATTGACTTTTGGATGTTAAATGGCCAAACAAATGCTGATTCAGGCAATTGGAATTATGATGAACAAGACTCCGTCTATGGTTATTCCATCAGGAATGATAATTATATTTTCGAATTGATGGATGGAACCGGAGTGAAACCAGAAGATGTTAACGATATTAATGACATCATTGAGATGCTGCCGCTAATAAAACTAATCAATGGCAACGCCTTCTTGGACTGGCTTGAAATTCACAACTCAGACTCTCGGAAGGAGATTTTGGAAATCGTTCGAGGGCTTCCAATCAATGACAGGGAGGACGATTTTGATAAACTGTACCAATTTTTGGAAGTTGAAAAGCAATTGAACGAGTTAAACAATGTCACTGTAAGGCTTAAATCTGGAGAATTTATAACAGCTTTGTCCATGATGTCCCCTGAAGAAGCTTCGCAATATGTGGTATCAAAGAAGGTCGTGCGTAATTCTATACGTGCATATGCTATAAACTTTATCAATTCTTTCAATGACACAGGTATTGATATCGTTAAGAAAGAATTCGATTTCAATTCACCTTCGATAGGGCCAATTTTGGAATTTGCATCTGTCATTAAAGATTTAATTGACGGACTCATCACTTCAGATTTCGAATCCTTTTACTTTTCTTTGGGGAGTTTATTTACCGATGTTTTAGGTTATAAATACGATAAATTAGGAGATCTAGTGAAAGTTTTTGACAAAGGCTCATCAAATCTATTTAAAAACATTGGCAAAATAACCGGGGTAATCGGAAGTCTTTTAGGTGTTGGGTCAGGTATTAATGGTATAGTATCAGATATCAAAGATTTAGTTAATGGAAATTTAGACGGAATCGATAAGGCGATTAAAATTGTGTCATTAATAGAAAATGTAATAGATACAATTCTTACGATTGCTTCCAAATTAGCAGCAATGACGGGAATGGGATATCTATCAATTGCTCTCAGTATTGCAGGTAAATTTATTTCTGCAATTTTAACAATAGTTAAATGGATTATTGGCTTGTTTCGGCCAGATCCATATTGGCAGCAGGTTGATCTGCTGGAAAGTAAAGTACGAATGACTGCTGAGGAAAGGAGGAGGACATATGCTAGTTTTAAAAATGGCGGAGAAATTCCAAAGGATATTCAAGATTTAGCAGCTAAAACGGCGGTCAATGTAAAACTGGTAGAGATAGGACTCGAATTTTTAAATAACAAAACAGATTTTGCCCGTTATGTTTTTCCTGCCAGTGATGCAGTAAGTGGTAGCGAAGATGTAAATTTATTCCCAAATAATAAAGTATTTTTAGATACTGCAAAAGACCTCGTCAGGGTTACTAGATGGTTTCCTGAACAAAGTGCTAAACCAGTTTGCTGTCCACTAGAGTTTGTTAACCAATTAGATTGTGTCGCAGAAGATCACGCTGAAGTAAATCCATTACCCCGAATGATATACGCCCATCGATGTATAGACGCAATTGGAGTCTTCGAACCTGAGAGAAGAACAGGTCAAATGACATTATTGAGTCTCGGTGAAGGGAATGATGAAGCGTACGGACGTACTGATACCCCTAATATATTTTTGATAGATAGTGGGGAAAAATGTTTTTACGGTGGAAATGCTAACGACACATTTATACTACAGAGCCCATTAACAACGGGCATCTTAGATGGTCAACTTGGAAACAATACCTTGATCATTTCCGAAGCCAATGTTACCAACGCTCAAATTGATATTAATTTACAAAGTAAAACTTTGGATTTCAAATCAGGTGGCTTAATAACACTGAAAAATATCCATGTCGTTGGCGCCAGAAAAGGCAGAGCTGATAGCATCACGGCTGCATGCAATACAGTTGCAATTATTGGTGGAGGGGGCACTCCCTCGCAGTTTGATATAGTGAATATTCCAAATTTTGGTTGTAATTACAATCTAGTGATTGAAGGGGACCATTATACAATAGTAAACAATTTTGGAGCCGGTCGTTTTGTATACTTTATTCCAAAAGATAGTGAAATGGTGGTTAATATTGATCATTTACAAAATAGTAACCATATTGTAAATTTTGATTTCGAGGTCAACGAGATCAAAGACGCCTTTGTACAAATTAGCGAGGGGAAGCGGTTCCTTTACATGGAGACTCAGCGTTCGAAAACGATTTTGACAATGTCAAATTTGGAACCGGAAAACAGTTACTACCACCAACCTGTGTTTATATTAAAGGCTAACGTGACATTAAGAGTTGACAAGGAAGATGTGGTTAACTTGATTTACAATGTAACTAGGGAATATAGAGATATTTTAGAGGCTGAGCATTTTGGACAGAGTATTTTTTTTATTTCTGCAGGCAACAAAATTGTTAAAGGGTGGCGCGGAAATGATACTTTTATTATTCAATCAGGCGTTTTAGGAGGAGATGTAGATGGCGTTGATGGGACTGACCATTTAATGTTTGAAGAAACTTTCCACAAAGGTGATACACTTTTTGTAGATGTCCCAAATAATGCCGCATCTGCAGGTGGTACAAATATCATTTTGAAAAATTTTGAGCAGTTTTCGGGGCGTGCTGGTAGTAGTGATCATTTTATATGCTCTTGCAACACTATTGTAGTAAATGGTCAAGGAGGACGGTCAGTAGGGGACAAAGATTTAATTGTGATACCAGAGGACAAATATTGTGAGTATAACATTGTGGTTCATATGGGTGTTAATCTGTCGGTAGAAAATAATGCAAAAAAAGGAAATTTCACCTACTTAATCACAATGGAAAATAATGTAGATTTCCATTTAGACTTAACGTCGGAAAATGCTAAACATTTATTCTTGTTTCGTTTTGCGGCGAAAGAAATTACAAATGGGACACTATCCGCCGACAACACAACGATTTCTATTAGTGGATTAAATGGTGCGAAAGTAGTTATGCCAGTAAGTAAAGGAGGAGAGGACGAAGTGAGTGATTCAACATTCTTCCCACTTCCATTGTTTATATCTAACGAGTCAGCAGTTCTCAGAGTAACGTATGAGGGACAATTTCTTTTTTTTTTCAATTTAACGACTGAAAATGATATTGTTGAAGGGTCTCCTTTTTTTCAAAATTTATTCTACGTCAGAAATATTTCTAACGAAGTTATAGGTGGAGATAACACCGATGTCTTCTTCCTTATTGAGGAAAGTTTTCACGGAATATTAAATGGCGTTGGTGGAAAAGATAGAATGTTTATAGACGATAGCTATTTCAGAAATCGAAATGTAGATATTAGGTTGGACTACAATTCGGACAGTTATAGCAAAGCCGTTGTGGCAGATCGAATTGCCGTTTTTAATATAGAAGAAGTAATCGGACGTAACAAAAGTAGTGAAACAATCACTGCGGGTTGCGGAACAACATTTGTCGATGGCAAAGAAGGGTTATCAGAAACAAATCCTGATTGCATAATTTTTCCTTCCAACGAGTGTGAATATAGTTCAACAGTTATTGTTCGAAACAGCACCAAAGTTATAAATAATGCGGAAAACGGTGCCTTCGTTTACTCAATTCAAGAAACTTTTGGTTATTTTGATTTTGTCTCGGGAACTGATGAGCGTTTGAATCACACTGTCTTATTTGCTTTGACCCAACAAAATATTACAAATATTACTTTTAACATCGACACTAGGGTAATTAACTTTGAAAGTAAATGGAATACAACACTCAGTTTCCAAATTGCCGTAAATACAAAAAATGAAAGTTTTTATCCACAACCAAAGTTGATCGGTGGAGATACCCTCCAGTATCAAATTGATAAAAATGGGAACATTTTTGCCATTTTCAATATTGCTGAGGGCAATAATGAAACAGTGGAAGGTTATTCGTTTTTAAGAAATATCTATGTTTTAAGCAACGGCACCAAAGTAGTTAAAGGTGGAGATTTAGAGGATATTATTTTGCCTATTAATGGCTCTATTCAGGGAGTAGCACATGGCGGGAAAGGCGTGAACAGCCTGGTTGTGGAACTGGCTAAAGAACACATGGTAGAAATTCATCCCAGCTCTTGGTACGGTAAAATCGGAACGCGGGACCTAAAACGACCAAGCAATCTTATTGTATATACTAACTTTACAACCATCATTGGTAGAAACTTTTCTCAGGATAATATTACCATTGATAACTATGTAGCTTTTGTAGATGGGAAAGGTGGATTCAGTCCTGAAAAGCCGGACTTTATTTTGATTCCTAACATTGCTAAAGCAAATTACACCTTGAGAACAAATATTTTCATTGAAAATTACACGGAAGTGCAAAATGCAGCAAAAAATGGGTACTTTCATTACAGTATCCCTTATCCAGACCGCGAACTTGATGTTAATTGCATTAACTGTCACAATGCTACTCATGTGTTTGCAGTTGCTTATAGTATTTTGGATATTGACGCAATTAGTTGGAACGAAACGAAAAACTGTAGTATTACATTTACAACTAAACTTGATAAAAAAAAGAGGAGTTACAGCATGAAAAATTCCGACCCCTGCCTTTTCCCACAGATTTTGACAAAAGATTTTCTTGAGATTTACATCTCTCAGTTAGGAACCAAAGCCTCATTTCTATTGTCTACTGGAAATGAAACAATAGAGGAACTTTCTCTCAAATGGATTCCTATAGCCACACATTTGAATATGACAGTAACAGTACTTATTAATGACACTGGAGATTACCTTGCGATTAGTCGTAATCATTTCGATATCCTATGGAGTAGCCCGGGTCATTTGAGTTACTTGTTTGGGAATCGGCATGAAAATATTTATGTTATAGCTAAAGGTGAAAAAAAGGTTATTCCCGAAGTACACATTCACAGCTTTCCGAATTCTTCCGATGTTATTGACTTGACCAACTTAGTAAAACCGATACGAGAAAAACGTAAAAGTGAATTTCCGCCCAAAGACGTTTACTATGTCCCAGAAATCATTAGAAAGGATTCCGACATGCGGATTGAAATTTTAGAATCTGCAGAAACATTTCCAACCATAATTATTATGAAAGACTTCTTTAGTTGGTATGAAAATGCTCAAATTACTGTCGCAGAAACCTCCCTTCAAGTTAAACAAGTTGATGGTATATGGAAATTGGTACCAATGCCAATTTTGCTCAACCAAACTTTTGTGATAGTTGATGAGGAATCATTTGAGGAAAATACTGATATTGTTGTTGATAGGAAACTTCCCAGAGAGAATTCCGTACTTACTTTTGGTGACAGCCTTTTGCTTACTAATGTCTTTGACAATAACACAAATCCGACCGAATTTTTCACTTACGTTTTTGAAGATTTCTTTGAAACACGAAATCCTCTTTCAAAACACTATCGAAGTTCGTATCTACCACAAAATGTCAAACTGGTATTTCACAACAGTGAACAGGTTAACTTGCAAAGAATTGACAAGGCTGAAATCAAAGATGTTTTAGACGTAATGCTTCATGAAAAAGAAAAATTGGAAGGTAGCGTTTTCGGGTTTGCATGTAAACTTCCAGGAAAATTCCCTGACCCGAAGAAGTGTAACGTTTTTCATGAATGCATTTTAGCTGGTGAAAATGAATTCATTCAATATAAATTCACCTGCCCCTCGGGACTTAATTACTGCCAAGATACAGAGAGTTGTGGCTATGAATCCAGGTGTCCTTGTAACTAATCATTTATTTCGCCCAAGGTCAAATTGTCTTAGGTTATGACATCTGTAATGCATCCTTATAGAATTAAATTATTATTTACTCTATAATGTATTCATTTTAGGATAAACTATAAAGTTTTACATAAAATATTGTTATTCCGTGCAATACCATAGAATTGAAAGTTATATGGCTTTTAATTCATGTTCAATTATCTAGAATATTGGAAAAGGTGATTTAAACTGTCATAAGGCAAGTTGATTGTTTTGTGAATTAACATACCGTATTATGTCAGTTAATAAAAATGTTGTTAAGTAATTAATTGCAAATCAGAAGAAATATGGTAATAAATAGTTGAATTTATTAGTAATTAATAACGTTGATTTTGCCTAAAAGTTGTTCTTTATTTATTACTTCACATTCAGTGGCAGTAAATATAGCCTGTCAATAATCAGTAGTATACTGACACTCTTAAAAAATATCAGTATATTTTATTTCAGTTTGACCAAAGTAGTAAGGGAAGGGAAGTAGAGCCCTAACATGGATAGGTATGCTCCTACTCTTATACATACACAGCTATAACATAAGTTCCCGGATTGGTTTGCACAAGCCTATCATGTACATTTCATTTAACTTTCGGATAAAATTTGGCCGAAACATCGATGAATTAACATACATGACGAAAAAATTCTCCTTTCTTAAAGTACCTTCCTTTTGCCTTTACGCAATCTTTTAACCTCCTCTAACATTCGTCCATACAGACACGCACCGAATCCATAGGGTCATCGTCCCATATTTTAACAATCCTTAACTTTAAAGATTCTAAAATTTTATGGGGCCTTGTACACCTTACCCTCTCTGATTATGACCATATATCATAATCCAGGGGGTTCAAATCTGGGGAAGTAGAGAGCCATTTTATAGCTAATGTAATATTGGCTTTTAGTCACGTGTGGACACATTTTGCCCCATATGGGTACGAAATGAATTGAACTGAAAAGTTCAAAGTTGTCCATTAAACAGTGCAGTATTCAGAGGCTCTACTATGGCCTGCAAAACGTTTTCTATGTCTTTTTGCCTTTACTTTAACCTGTTTAAGCACAAAGATGACATTCGTCATGCCCTCCCACCTTAATCCAATCCAAGCTATGGTTCAACCAGAATTATGAGCATTACCTATTACAGGACGGAAATAAATCGCGTTTTTAAGCAAATTGATGTGTTAGGGAGAGAGCACGGCTACTACCGTTGATTAGTAGAGCTATGCTACCGCTCAAGCCGCGAGGGCTTACTTGCAGTGACTCCCGGAACACTTTAAGTGTTCAGACTTACACGAAGAGGCTTAGTGAAGAGTACTGAACCATGGGACGGAACGACTCAACACTGTCCCGCAACTCGATCTAGTGAGCAGGCAGACAGGGACATGTAAGCCGACCCCCAGTGACCACCTCCAAATCACTTACGGCGGTCTACTTCAACCAACGTTATCACCTCAATCCCATATCCAATGGGATATTGAATCTAATATGCAATAGGATATTGAAACCCATATACAACAGGCTGTTGATTCTCATTTAAAATGAAATCATATATCATTGGATCGTGAATACCACTTACAATAGGATATTGAATATTAATTACAATTTGATGTTGAATCTCGTTTACAATAGGATATTGAAAATCGCTTACAATGGGATATTGAATCTCGTTTACAATGGGGTATTGAATCTCGTTTACAATGGGATATTGAATCTCGTTTACAATGGGATATTGAATCTCGTTTACAATGGGGTATTGAATCTCGTTTACAATAGGATATTGAAAATCGTTTACAATGGGATATTGAATCTCGTTTACAATGGGGTATTGAATCTCGTTTACAATGGGATATTGAATCTCGTTTACAATGGAATGTTGAATATGGTTTACAATAGGATATTGAAAATCGTTTACAATGGGATATTGAATCTCGTTTACAATGGGATATTGAATCTCGTTTACAATGGGGTATTGAATGTCGTTTACAATGGGATATTGAATCTCGTTTACAATGGAATGTTGAATATCGGTTACAATGGGATATTCAATCTCTTTTACAATGTTACAGTTTCTGCTAAGAATTTAGTAACTTTTTATCGAAATTATGGAATTGTTTGAAACTATTTTTATTAAGTACCCACTAGTCCTACCAATCGGGCGTACAGGTCTGTCTAGTTGTCTAAACAGCCGCTTCTCAGGCTGAGGTCTGGATTTCGAATCTCTGGAGCGCCTCAGGTCTATAAGGTAGTAGTCTGCAGCTGGGAGAAGCTGTCATGCTTCTGTATATTTGTTATACTGCCATAAGTGATTTGAAGGTGGTCACTGGTTGTCGGCTTACATGTCCCGGTCCCTCTCTGCCTGCTCACCAGATAGAGTTGCGGGACAGTGTTGAGTCGTTCCGTCTCATGGTTCAGTACTTTGCTAAGTCTCTTCGCGTAAGTCTATACACTTAGTAAAGTTGTTCCGGGAGTCACTGCAAGTAAGCCCTCGCGGCTTGAGCGGAAGCATAGCTCTATTAATCAATAGTAGTAGCCGGGCTCTCCCCCTAACACACACACACACACAGTCCTACCAATCACATGCAATCCTCATTTGGATTGAATGTCAAGTTTTAGGGCCCCACAAAAATGTTGGTACTTCAAAAAAGAAATTCTGTTGCAGTTCCTACTAAGAATTTTGTAACTTTTGATCGAAAAAATGAAATTGTTTGAAACTATTGTTATTAAGTACCCACTAGTCCTACCAGTCACGTGCATTCCTCATTTGGATTGAATGTCAAGGTTTAAGGGCCCACAAAAATGTTAGTACTTGGAAATTGAAATTCTGTTGCAGTTTCTACTAAGAATTTAGTAACTTTTGATCGAAACTATGGAATTGTTTGAACTTATTTTTATTAAGTACCCACCAGTCCTATCAATCACCTGCAATCCTCATTTAGATTGAAAGTCAAGTTTTAAGGGCCCACAAAAAGGATGTTGTTTGGAAAATATAATTTTGTTGGATGTTTTCATTAAGAAATAAATAACTTTTGATCGAAACTATAGAATTGTTACAAACTATTTTCGTTAATTACCTACTAATCATATTTATCACCTCCAATCCTCTTTTGGATTGAATGCCAAGGTTTAAGGGTCCAAAAAAATGTTAGTACTTGGAAATTGGCATTCTGTTACAGTTTCTGCAAAAATGTAATAACTGATGTGATATCAATTATGAATATCTAATATATATTTATTTACGTAATTTTATTAACTGTATTTTAAAGACTATTTATGTTGTAGATTTCTATAAATATTTACTATTATGAATTCCTAATCTAAGCGCACTTAGACTAGTGTATAATTAAAGGTTAATATTATAATATGGAATCATAAAATACTCTGGAACACAATTGCATTTTGTGTGGTTGTGTACAGAGACAAAAAGAGAGTGAGAGATTTATTAGTCTTTTGCTTTACATTAAGAAGCATGTGTAAGTAATGATAAATTCTGTTTTGTTTACATTAAAGTCTAAGTAGCGGTTACAAGTAGGTAGTTTAAAATCAAGGAGACAATTAAACTGCCACTCCTTAAACAAAAGTACTTTAGGAAGTGGGAGTTTTTCAATAACATACAACTCGGAAGTGGGAGTTTTTTAATAACATACAACTCCGAAATGGGAGTTTATTAGCATGCAGATCAAGTTCATGGACCGGTGACAGGATATAGGTAAGTAGGTAATGGTAATAGTAGTAGGGGGAGGACGTAGTAGCAACCACCCCACGCCATCTTGGATTTTGAGGCTTGCACACTCACAACCATAGCCTACGGCACTCATGGAGGTACAAGCACTAACTTAACTCTTATGCTTGGATAGTAGCAACCATAGCAATTCATGATAATACATGCACTAACCCAAATCTTACGCTTGGTTAGTAGCAACCATAGCCTAAGGCAGCTGTAGAAATACAGGTACTAACCTGACTCTTACGCTCGTACACTCACAACCATAGTACAATGCATTCATGTTAGTGCAGGTACTAACCTAACTCTTACACTTGGATAGTGACAAACATACCCAATTGCAATTTATTAATACATCATTCACAATTTAATGCTTACATATAATTAACGTCATACAATATAGGTATATCATATTCATATATACCTATCTATAAGGGTGATTAATATCTAATTACTATAAAATATAATAAATGACAATGCAAATTAGATCACTTTGAATACTCAATGATAATGATGAAGGCCAATGTGTGTAGACACCTTCTGATAATAATATTAATTTTATAATTTTAATTAAATAGATACAGAGTGTACACACATACAGATACGATAGTGTAAACCAAATTATATTAATTAATTATTGTGGATTGTCGATTATTGTTTATTAAGTGTTAAGACGAAAAACTTATGTTCAGGTATAAAACTTTTGTTTGATTAGAGTGACCAATGGTCTGGATTATAATTAGTCGGTGGTCAGGCGTTAATTGAAGTCCTTAGCATGCAATAAATTATATTAAATGTTCAAATATTTTACAAACCGCAACAGCAACCGCAACAACCGCACTATCAACCGCAGAAATGTCATCAAAAACTATGTCAAATGCTGTATTAACAGTGTTATTTACAGAATAAACACTTGTTATTTTATTGAGGTTATGTGCATTTAGCAAAATAATTTTTAAAGTAAACTCAAAAACAAAATTCTATATACCTGAGACTACATGTGTTTATATAATGTACGATCCAATGTTTAGATAGTCAGAATAGTAACCTGTGACAATTTATTAATAGATCATTGAATGTTTAAATGTATTTTCAAAGTTTGTGTCCGATTATCGGTATATCGCATACCTATCTATAAGTATTGAATGTCAGTAACGATAACATATAATGATACGATAAGCTAAACTATGTCCCTGGGGGTACTTGTATTTGATGAACATAATGGTGTGTAGGACAAAAACATTACATGTGTATGACATTACATGTGAGGATAAGTGTTAGTAATGAAGGGATGTGGAAAGGGGTTGAACACAATGGTATGTAGTGGACAAGAAGGTACCTGTAAAGATACATTACAACATTTTACAGACATACACGTCGTTTCAGTACTTTAAAATATCCAGGCAATGGAAATAAGTTATTTCCCAAACTGGAGTACGTTTGGAACAAGAGAGTTGCTATTACCTTTAGTCATAAAATCCTTTCTCAGAAAGGGATTTACGTAAAAGCTTTTTCCTTATAGGTTAATTTCAACTTACGCACCTTATATTTTAATTCTACGACGGTCTTCACTAAGAATATTTTTGTTATTAACCATGTGTGATAATAATTCACACTCTGAGGTAGTAATACCAGTGAATGTCAGAAATTTAACTCGTGTGATCGTTTAACTCGTATTCATTATTGCTAATTATAAAGATTATATAAATTATATAGATATCATGTGTCATACATTAGCTTAATTGTTGCACTTAAATAGGAATTATCATACCGCAATGTGAAAATTTTTCCTAATATGTTGCCAATTTATTCCTAAATACTCGGAAACTTTTCAAAACAGTCGTCAGAAATGGATAGACACAGACATTTACATAATTTTAACATTCAAAAATTCTAGACCAACCTCACTAACCGCACAACTAACCGCAGCAATAGCGTCAGCAAACGCAGTCAAGACCGCAAAAACCACAACAGAAAGTCTTAAAAAATCTATGTATAATATTTCACTAGGTTCATTGTCGAAAAGTACCGATTCTGAGACTCTATAATCTGTTATTTAACACAGTAAAACTTACAATCAATAAGGCTAATGTGAAAGTGGGGTTTAAGACCTGTACACAGCATGTAAAGATTAAAATTAATAAAGTATCCGTGAATATTTGTTGCCGTATGTAATAATTAACAATGTAGGTATTTGTATATGTGAAGTATATGAGCTATGCCCTAAGGACAAGTACCGTAAATTATGCTTCAACCAATAGCAATACAATACAAAATGTTATTTTCAATACAATAATGGGATAATCCTTTCTTGAAAAGCTTATTACATATCGTACGTACATTCTAACTTATACTATTTAAAAAATTGCATCAGGTGTTTACTAGACGCAAGGTACTCCTATTCCGAAAATTTATAATACATTTTACATGTATGTTCCTACTTATATAGTTTATTTATATTATCGAATGAAGTGGTGTACTAAGACGTGTAAAATGTTCCACTTAAATAGGGATACTTTGTAAAAATCATCACAACTAACTAAGTTATCATTAACATCTAGCTTCAAAAGTCTTTTGGTATTGCTGCCACAATAATTCTCAATATGGAAAATTGTTCAATCTATAGTGTGTATTTAACTAGTAATTTTGAGCAACATTTTAAGGAAACTCATCAATACCCAAAATTTTTAAAGTTTAAAGAACCTAGTCGCGGTTCTGGTAAGTGTTTCAACAATATTTCATACATTTTACAAATTTATATCAACTTTGAAAAGAATCTGAAGACGATGAGTTTGGCGAAAATTGGAAGCGCATACGAGTATGATTTAGAGGATACAGATTGAGGAACAGAATTTTCGACAACATTTACAGAATACATTGGCGGTCCAATATGTGTACCACCGCCACAGCAAGGAAATTTAGTTATTTCAGTTGTCACTAATAGTCTTTATCCAGAACACTTCAATCTTAACATGACAAGGTACAATATTCAAGGTGAGAAACATGAAAAATTGGAGTTTCCTTGTAATCCAAATTTAACTTTTTGCATTATTACAGCGATCGACAAATGTATTAATAACGTAACTGTGCCAGATATTTTTCCAATGTTGGACATATTTTCAAATTATCCAGATTATTGCGACTTATATCTTTAGTATTTAAGACGTAATCGAACAATTGAATTGCTTGGGATTAGATTATATGTACCTGAATTAAAAGATAAGAAACCAAGTCTATATATTCTTTCTAACGAATTTGCAGCAGTTATTCGAAAGTTAGAATTATTTCGAGTGTATTTTGAGAATGTTTATTCTTAATCATTTCGTAGATATTCTGCGGATCACAATCTCGAAAAATGTCCTAACGACTCTGACGGAGCAAAGGTTTCTACAGGGTTGCGCAAAAATAACTGGGCCATAGGAGATTATGCATTGTCAGAAGCAATGCAACTTAGATTCTGGTACCAGAAACCATGGCAATTCTGGATTGTATTCTAATGTATTTTTGCACACTGCTATGTATAATCCCTATGGACCAGTAATTTTTGCGCAACCCTGTATACAGAGTATTGGCACTGTAGACTGACTTTAAAAGTAACGTTGCTTGCATAAACATTATAGACTACAAATGTGTTAAAACTGTCTAACGCTAAGAAAGACAATTGTATTGTAGAAATTGCGCACAAGTTATACAAAATCTTTAAAATTAATCCAATAACATGTACTAAATAAAAGCATTTCAATTATTAAATGCGGTTATTACTTTTAAAGTTTATCGCCGATTGTGGTAATTAATTTTACTGGTTAATAAGCCTAACCTAGCCTATTAACATAAGTTTAAACATATATTTAAAAATATAAAACACTCAAATAAATAGCCAAATGGAAGTAAGTGTAATTTATTGTCCTTTTTTGTGCTGAATATAATATTATATGACGAATTGCAATTAAATATAGTCTAGTATCGAATAAATGCATGATTGCGATTGTGTAGTTAATGAAGTTTTAAATAATCGTATTTTATTTTAAAATATAAATGAATTACTTTTATTTACAAAAATTACTCAAAAACAGTGTTAGAACTGCTTAAGACATGGTCCGCCTGAAACCTAGTATTTTAACAGGGGAAGTCTAATTAACAAAATTAAATCAAAATAATTGACGGTTTAGCATTTTGAAAATTGTGTTAGAAATCCCTCAAGTGATTAATACTTTTTTCACATCTACTCAAATCGAACCAACAAGAGGACGTTTCATTCCAATGCAAGTGACAGCTTGCTAAACCGACAATTATTATCAATGCATAGTAAAAAAGTTGTAGACATAATAATATTACTTGATGCAAACAGAATGTTTGCGATAAATGTCAAAGGTACGAAAAGGATTTCATTGATGTCTGATAATAAGCGAAATGATGTAAGTTTAGAAAATATCACTATATAATGAACAAAACCAATTAGGGTAATTTACTGATGGATCGTCCAATGCTGTTATTACTGAATTCACTTGTACTAAACCAAAGTCGTATGGTTGTCGTAGCAGAAAAAAAGCTGATATTTATATAACACAGGAGACTATAGTAGAAAGAAAAGATTGAAAAGAGTTAGTAGAAGTATGGTTGAAAACGATACAATTTTTGATCATTTCGTGGATGCTATGTGTCAGATGTAAAAAGATATTCTCCTGATGGGATTGTTACTATGGTAATAAAGGCATAAAATAGTATGAAGAAAACGCTAAAAAATGAAAATGAATTAACAAGTTAAATTAATCCATCGTTTTCTAATGTAATTTAATGCACTGAAATTATATTCTGAATATATATTATGGTGGTGAATGAAAATGAAATTAATATTTTTCTACATAAATCTGTTTTGTATGCATATATTTATTTTAAACTAAGAAAAAATTACTTTTTATTACAAATAAAAGATTCTGAAACGTTAAAAAATTTGCAAAATTGTACAAATAATCAAGCTGCTAAGAACAAAAAATACTGCGGTTTTCAAAATATCAACATTATTAGACATATAAATATCTACTTAAAGCAATTAACTCAATGTTATCTTAGCTACATATTGCATAATTAATGTAATAAATCATTCATTTCATGCATAAACCTTGGGAAATTATAATAAAGGTCACACTGCTACATATACACACGTACCGCAGTAACCGCAGTATCAACCGCAGTAACCGCAGTATAAACCGCAGTAACCGCAGCATCAACCGCAGTAACCGCAGCATCAACCGCAGTAACCGCAGTATCAACCGCAGTAACCGCAGTATCAACCGCAGTAACCGCAGTATCAACCGCAGTAACCGCAGTATAAACCGCAGTAACCGCAGCATCAACCGCAGTAACCGCAGCATCAACCGCAGTAACCGCAGTATCAACCGCAGTAACCGCAGTATCAACCGCAATAAAAATCGCGTCAACCGCACTATTAACCGCAATATTATTGATTATTTCACACTCTTAATATATATTTCACGTATGTATCTCATCAACAATCATTTACGTAAAACTTACTTATGTAATGATCTTTATGGACAATTTATCATCTCAACAAACGTAATGATTCAATAGGTCAGGCTCGTAATTTCTAACGTAAAGCCTGAATAACGTAATTCCTATGGTGAGACTTCACTCACGCAGTATCATACATACACAACCTATTAATCATATTAAATCTTAGAATATATTTAAGTCTGCCGGGACTAACTGTTGACGCAGATGGACTAGAGAGCTAACAAAAAATGTCGGAGAAGTTTCTCCGAAATTAGGTAGAGATTTGACATTATTATATTAGAGTCAAAAAGTATTGCAAAACTTCGCCTTAGTACGACCTAGAGTCAACTTGAAATATGATTGTGGGTACTGATGTTTGATTCGAGGTTTACGGTACTCAAACCATAACCTTTGTACATACTGCCACTAATTTATAATGGACCATATTTTGAGGTCAAGCTAGCCTTAATTGGCAATGTATTTTTAAGTAGTCAAATAGAAAACTGAATAATTTACATTGTTACTTTTTGGTCCCATAAGAGAGTTTAAATTTTTATATTATGGGACTTTTAAAGCTGATCCCATTATTCTTGAGTTTCATTCCTGTCTCAGCGCTCTGCTGTTTTACAGAAACGAAAACGGCAGTAAGGTCGAATTTTTCCAGCTGTAAAACCTATTAAACCCACAATTTGTCCGGTTCGTTTGTTTGTTGTCATTTTGTCTGCAATAACCGACACAGGGGTTGGTTTTCCCGTGGCTGGAATTTCAGCTTTTAGATCCAATGATAATTGATTTCTTAAAATATCGTAAAATTGATTATGCAAAGCTGCACAAAATTCCCTACTATGATTAATATGTCCAATATTAGTTCCGATAGAGGCCTGTAACTGCAACAACCTTTCAAAATCAGAGAAATTCCCAGCGGATTTGTACGCAATTTGGCCCACAGCTTTCCCAGCATTGTAATTGTAGTTTGCCAATTCTTTATTTTCTTTGGCCATTTCAGTTGCCGCTTCAATATGCGATTTTAATGAAAGGTGGCTATTAATTTTTTTTTTGAAATTCAAGAAATCTCCTGATTGGGAGCCGGTTAATGTAGTAAAGTTTTTACTACCCTTAGTTAATTTGAATCGCAAAATTCCTGGAGATTTTGGCAAATTTGTTGGTCTTTCGTTAATCACGCAGCATATGCACGTTGCTTCACAATAATTTGGTACTCCTTCATCTTTGCTACAACCTGGTTCATCAACATCTACTGTTTCAACATATTTGAAAGAAAAACCAGGAAATACCTCCCTTAGTTTATCCAATGTTTTACATTTTGCTACGGCTGCTATCTCTTTTTCCTCAGGCGACAGCTTTTTAGTTGGCAATAGCTTTTGCTTTTCTTTTTTTAATTCCGATATTTCTGTTTCCAGCATTTCTATTTTTTTAACGAGGGTTGATTTCATGTCAACAACAAGTGAAGCTAGTGATTCTAATGTTACTGGAAGCTCTAATTTATTTTTTGATTTGGTGCTAATTTTGACTCTTTGCTTCGGTTCAGTTGCACTTGCAGCAACCCCATCCACACTTGGTAAATGCATGTGTGTAGGCATTTCCTGCACTGTAGGCACTTTTATGTCCTTAGATATTTCCATTGAATCGATTATTTTAGTTACAACTTTAATTCTTTTTTTTGGGTTTACTGATTGGAGTGATACCTCAGCTTCAGCACTACTTAAGTCTTCTTGTTTCCTCTTCTCGTGGCTGTGAGCTGTTGCCTCTTTCACTATGGGCCTTAAATCTAAATCAATTATCACAAGAGGTGAAGATAATTTCGTATTATCCAAAGAGCAAGGCTTGACATAATTATATTTGTAGTGTATAGATTTTAAAGCTTTTGTAGAAACGTCAAAAGGTTTAAATTCAGACATATTTCGAGGGAGCAAAGGTGTGAAATGTTCATCATAAAGGAAAACATTTACAGGAGATTTGCCACTGTGTAATGGATTTGATATATACCGCAGATGATGGCCTTCTTTTCTTGGTTCTAACAAATATTTGCGGAAGTAGTCTTCGCCCTTTGAAGAGTTTCCAAAGAGATCTGAGTCGTTGATATCGAATTTTTCGAATACAATTATCGGCCGGTTAATAACCTCACTGGTAATTAAATTTACAGTGTTAAACGACCAATGGTTGTTGGTGGCGACTTCATTAAACAAGAACTTAAAATCCTCGCCATATGTAGCTCTAACTGCAGACGATAACTTTTCTTCATTTTCTACTACCTGTTGCAAAACTCCCAAGCGTATAATAGAATGAAGTTTTTCATCTCCAAACAATGCCATAGCAATTGCAGAATACCAGCAATTTCCATCTCTTTTAACTTTTGCTGGAACATAATTTGACTTCATAACATTAGGTAGACATGATGCAACAATTGAATCTTCTCTATTAAAATAGTTAGCTTGCATCAACCGAGAGTCTTCACAAAATATTTTGATGCTGTCAAATATTGAGATATTTTGTTCTATTACATGTCGAGTTTGTTGCAGAGATTTTCGTTGAATACTTCCCAATATTTCTTCACACTTTGGTAAAATAACTTCCACATTCCTATGCAAACAATGCATTGCGCCCAATCGTAATCTTTCATGAGGAAAAATTTCCGTTTTCTATTAATGAAAAGCCGGATATTTAAAATTTAATGTGACTAACACATAATAAAATCGGCAGACCATAAATTATTTTTCGATGCCGTATGCCGTTAAATACTATAAAATCACGAATATAGTTTAAGTTTAATAATTAAATTTTCAGTTTTGAAATTGAAATTACACCTTTTTTTATAACAATTTTTACTGATTAAATACAGCAGGAATTTAAATGAACGTATTCTGGTAGTAATAATAAGAATAATTAAGCGTTGTATTTCGAATATATTTGCATATAACGCCTTATTGTAGCTCAAAATTTGTTTACGGCAATTAACGGCATACGGAATTTAAGGCACTCTCGACTCGATATTCTTTGCTAGCCTTGGCCGTTGGCAGTAGTTTTGATCACATAGTCGCATATAATATATCGGAATTTATAATATAATGACCCATTTTTAATTGCTTTTACATAAATTAATTATATTTCACCTTTTGGCGGGCCAAGTATACGGTTTGATAAACTATATTTACAAACTTACATTTCTAAAACTTTACCACAGAACAAGAAGAAAAGTATACTACTTCTATAAAATGTTGTTGACACAGACTTTCCTATACCACTTTTATTTTGTAATTGCCTTTTTGTGAGATATTAATGTCCTCTCGAGAAAAATTTGCCCAAGCCTCGCAAATCCTAAAGCCGCCGCTGTAAGTTTTTGCAGATAACATTTATGGGGTCATTTATTTTGGCAAAAGTAGATTTTTATTCCTTAATAATGACACTTCAAGTCAAAGGGTTCAACGTTAAAATGTGCTAATATAAGATTATTTTTTACTCAAGTAATACTGTCTTTGGAAACATTGAATTGAGCTACATAATTGTTCTTCCAAATTTGAGTATAAAACAATACTTCTGAATAACGCACATAGATTCACTTTATTGCATGAAGCAACTGTTTTGCTGCCAACATAATGACAACAGGACTTGTAGTATTTGGGTAATAGGCCTAAGTGACGTATTTAAAATCTTTAGATTTTACTATTTCTTACCTGCGGTTTAGTCTCGGTGCCGGTGCAGTCAAAGATTTCATCGGTAACTGGGTCTTTTATTTTTGGCTTAGGCTGTAATAATAAATATTAATTATGACTTACAACTTTTAAAGACAAAGTATAGACTTCGTTACAGAATGTGGGTATTTAATAAAATTGATAATTTAACCAAGGTTTCGAATGTCCTCATTTCACTTCCCACTGTGTTGGATGCTCGTGGAATGCGGGAAATAAAGCAAAGAAATTTGAATTTTGTCATATTTTACTATCTATTTCCCATTATTTAACACATTTTCAATCTATTTTAATAGCCTTTAAATACGTCAATATTGATTCATGTTCAACGGTCCGCAGTACACCAACTCTTATTCCAAACGTCCTCAGAGCTTTTACCTTTTTTAGGACAATTTTACTGTTCCTCCTTAAGGATGTAGCAATAATCCTCGACAGACAGTCGTTAGAAGCTTTATAAACATTTGCCGCAAAAATCAATAGCAATATATTCATTGATGCAATATTGACGGTGAAAGTTGGAAACGGGAGAAAATTCATCAATGGTACAAACGTATGCAAGCGTATTGTTGCAAAAAGGCATACGGAAATGTAAGTAGACATTATGGAAAATTGGGCAGGCATCATCGATGGGATCTCTGAATGCTTATAGTAAACGTTGAGCAAGTCAAGTTTTTTATAACTCAGAATCGTTTTATTTATGAACATCGTTTTGGATCTGAGAAAACAATAATTTTAAATGGCAAAAGATGAAAATATAATTTCTTTGATGTTATTAATATTTTTAAATGTCTTTCTACTTATATTTAAATATTTACCTTAAAACTTTTGTCCAGTGCGTTGATATTAGCATGTAAATAAGAGAGAATGTGATCGTTAATGTTACGACAGCCCCGTTCGAAGCTTTGCAGTAAAATTCCAGGACTGCAAAAAGAATGAGTATTGGTGTCAGTGTACAAAATTTACCACTTTTTAGCCTTTTTTATCATCACAGTGGTAAAAATGCACTTATATGGTAAAAATGCATTTAATGGTAAAAATGGTAAATTTTAGCGATTGATTAGACAGCTGAGTGCAGATGCACTAGACTTCCTAAAATATAAGTCTTAAAACTTTATTTTCTATCTATGAAATATTTCCAATAAAATTAGCCCCTTAATTAATCAAATTAATCCTATTATTTGATTTGATTGTACACCAAAAGTTATAAAAAATGAAGAAAGAAAGATTGTATTTTTGGTGTCGCCCATTTAAAATTAATGCTAAGTTAATTGCAATTAATTTCTCAACCAGCAAGGGTTGTTAGTGCCCCCATTGGTTGAATCCTACTCTGATTGATGAACACTTATCAATTTGTGACAACAATGATCATCTGCTAAGCTATTTCATACTTTGGCACCGAATTTTATTCAAAATTCAAACACGAAATTTAAATGAAACTATTTTTTACCATTTATACCATTTATACCACTTACCACTACTTTTTAGGTAATGGTATTTAACGTTAAATACCATTAAAAACCACTTACCACTGGTAAGTGGTAAATGGTATTTTGTACACTGATTGGTGTTGACCTGTATTCTTGAGGAAGATGAAAATATATGTACCATTTTTTGTAAGGTATCACAAGAAAAATAAATGTGGACAACAAAATGTAGTTCGCCAGCACAGCAATCATTATCACTATTACTTTGTGAACAACCGTCGAAGTTTCTTCTTTTTTAACTCGAGATGGGCTTAATTGTGCTAAGGAATATTACAAGAATTGTTTTCATGTTATTGACTTTAACAAAATAAGCAATTTATTTTTATTGTACAAATATCCAAATACTAATAGTGAAATGTATACGAGAATTACAAATACCTTTGAAGTCACGATTGAAAGATTCCAATTTTTTGAAGAAGGCTGCAATCTCACTTCGTTTTTGGAAAGTGCTGATACGGACAACGAAGCCCCATAATGGGGCAAGACTCCAATTGACTATCCAAGTCAAATCAACGAAATTTGTATCATTTTTCAATTCTTTGTAAAGTTTCCACAGTATGAATGCAAGAGTGCAAAAATTTTGGAAACAAGCAATAGAATACAAAATCCATTGCTTCCTATTCAGCTTTAAACATATTTCATTTCTGAGGGAATCCCAGTAGAAAGGCAGGGCTTGAAATCGAAAGCCAAACTGAACTAACTTTCCAAAAATTATAACACACTTTCTGGTTAGCATGTCCGCACTTTTTTAAATGCCTTTGAAGTACCATATAATTTTGATTACAGTTTGTGTATGTTCACAATGGGATGATGTGTAGGTATAATTAGATAGGTAAGACAATACGGACTTCTGGCTAATTAATTTTTTCACGATTCTTAAAAGTTGGAAAAAATGAAAGTCGTTATTAGAGCGAGAGAAGAGACAAGGCAAGAAATAGTTCACTCTCTGTCAACTGTCTCTAACCGAATAACTGGAGTTACGTGATGTGTCGGGGGTGTAAATTATTTATTATATTACTGCACTATACCCAATTCCTGAAGCGTATGTACTACTAAATAAACTATCTTAAGTGGGTATTAAAAGAATCGATAGATAGGGATACATTAGAACGAAAGCAATTGAATTGAAAGGAATGTGAATACTTTCCAGAGAATAATTTCGACATTACAAGCGTATTGCATTTCTGTGGCAGAACAATTGAATTCATTTTACATTGTTGCCATTTGGATACATATTGCAGCACCAATTTCGTGCATTTTGCATTACCGTTTGCACTTATTTTGTATTCCCTATTGCATGCATATTGCATTTCGTACTGCATGGATGGATGCATTCACCAATATTAGGTACAGTTAAATTGGAAATACATCAAGACGTTTGATTGAACTCTGTAATGCACTGTAGTCCAGATGATTAGTATTAATAATGGAAAAGGGTTTCTGGTACTGAAATATCTTGTTTTGGGAATACTGAATGTTGTAACTCTGAACTATGGTATGGTGGATCTTATTGGCTCGCCACGTGATGAGTCTGTCTGTTTAGCCATGAAAAATTGTTAGCAATATTTACAGCCGCTAAACCCCATGTGGTCGAAAAACATAAATAAACGTAATTGGACATATTCACTAACACTAATCTTGTTGACTATCATTTTCGGTTTGTTGGCATTAGACTTTGACAAGGACACGGTCCAAGTGTGCTTTAAAAAGTTTAATGAATTGTTCAGTTTTACTTTTGGCTTTTCAACACACGACATGAACCAAGTGTTAATCAAAACAACTTGCTGGATAGGCTGTCAATTTCTATTCTGCCAAGATAAACGTGTTGACATTGACATTAGGCAATAAAATGACGTTTGGAAGATGTAAGAAGAGACTTAAACGACGATGGTTTTATCAACCCGGCAATTGTCAGTTTTAGCATAGTTAGCAAAGAAGTTCATATGTAGGTACTCCAAAATTGCACAATTATTCATGATCCTGGCCGAAGAAAATGATCAGCGATAATGAGGAGACGACAGTTGAATTGAAATACATGAAAGGGGATTTCTTCCTTGATAAATATTTGTGAATTTTCAATGAAAGCAGTTGAATATTTCTCGGAAATAAATTGACAAAATTTTTGAAATATTTCGCGAAATATTTTACCATGTCTGAATTAAAGCCAAAAACCGTGCCTATATGCTTTACTGTGTGGATAAATATTAAAACTGGCTAAGACAGAATGCATTCAGTTAATAATTTCAAAATAATTGGACTGAAACGTAGAGAGCAATTTACTGCCTATTATTATGCCATGACGAAATAACAAAATAACAGACTAGCCAAATTCTATATCATAGAGCGACAATATCAATAATGGGTTCCAACTGAATGTCGGGTATTGTGTTATTGGATTAAAGTTTAAGACTCTCGAGGATAACATTTTTTGAATGTTTATTCAACTAATGGTCAAGCTTTCGACAACTCTCCGTTGTCTTCATCAGGACAATTATCTTTCAAAAAATTAAAAACTCATTATGAATAAACGTGACAGATGAACTTATTGTTCAGTTTGATTACGTAGTAAATAATAATATTGTTATTCCGATGTTGGTCACGTTGCTACTGGAAATATTATGTTAGTTGAAGTATGGGGATAGAAGAGATGACCAAATTTTGTTGATTTTTAATCCTGTATCTAAATTCATACTGGTTTTGCAATTTTGAATGTACAGGCCCTCTTTCAACTTCCTCTGTTGGTATCTTGGTTCTTTTTCAAGAATTTTCGAATTTTTTGTGTCTATCCTGTGCGAAGGATTCTCTGCAACATGTAATGCAACTGCTGATGTTTCTACACGCATATGCTTTATGTCCGCTAAATGTTCTTTTAATCTAATCTTGTAGTCTCTTTCAGTTTCTCCAATGTAGCAAAGTTGACAATCATTACAGGGAATGATGTAAATTCCGGATTCGATTGAATCTTTCTTGTCTTTTTGATTACAGATTAGATTTTGTAGTTTATGACCAGTAAGATATCCAAAATTCAAATCTATAAATCCTTTCATGAGTCTTACTATTTCGTAAGTACTATCTCCTAAGAATGGTAGAATTAGTCTTGGTGTACTCTTATCTTTGTTTGGTTGTATGTTTCGTAAGTATTGAATTCTTTTGTTGATTAGCCTTTTGGGATAATTGTTATTAATCAAAACATCAGTAATGAAATTGAGCTCTTCTTGTAAAAATTCTTCACTGCAAATTTTTAGGGCTCTAGTTACAAGTGAATCTATCACTGAAGTTTTGTGACTACTGGAGTGAAAGGAATTGTAGTCCAAATATCTGTTGGTATTTGTTGGTTTCCTATAAATTTTGAATTTTAAAGATCCCTTGTATGTTTTTAAGATATCTATGTCAAGATAGGGCAAGTGATCATTAGATTCGTCTTCACTTGTGAACTTAATAGAATTGTGAAAAGAATTTAGATCACTTAAATATTGTGTTATTGTTGATGGGACTCGATTAGGTATTCTTAAAATGGAATATGTTCCATTATGAATGAGCCAGAGGTTGAGATTACTTGAGGATATAAGGTTATGAATCTATAGTAAACGTATTAGCGAATTAAAAATATAAAACAGTTGTGGCTTTATCAGTATGTAATGTAATAGCTTTATTGTCAAACACCGTTCAGTTACACATAAAGTGGCACTGATTGCCAACAGAGGACGGAGACCGTATATTATGTCTTGTATGTTAGTTAGGTAGGTAAAGAATGAGATTTCTGGTGCGTAATTAATAAGCTTAATAAATTGAACCAGCTATTCAGTATAATGAGCCTTTTTCCCATCTGAGCACATCCCACTCAAAATGTGAACGAGGAATCGTGAACTGTTGAATTATATAACCCTTTACTTTTGTACTTAAGATGATAAGCAGGTGCGAGGAAATGGAGAAAATATTTATCTCGTATAATTCAAACAAAATACCGTATTAATCGATTTAGTTCCCCATATCGCAATAATTCCCCAGTTGGGGAACTAAATGAATAAATTTGGGAAAATATCGCTCTCCAAATGTTTAGTTCCCCATATCGAAATAATTCCCCACCCTAAAATCCTAAATTAAAGGCATAAGAACCATATTATTATACAAATCAAATCAGTGAATCTGTACTCAGCCAGTGCATCTGTACCCAGTCAGTGCCAACCAGTGTACAAAATACTATTTACCACTTATGATTGGTAAGTGGTTTTTAATGGTATTTAATGTTATTACCACGGTTGTAGGTTAAAACATCGAAAGCCATTTGTTCGAATGACGTTTTATGGGCAAAATAAGATAGAATACATAAAGATAGAATGCAAAAACAAAATATCGAATACCGAATACCAAATGATAGAATGCAAAAACAAAATATCGAATACCGAATACCAAATGATGGAATGCAAAAACAAAATATCGAATATCGAATACACAAAGATAGAATGCAAAAACAAATGTTCGAATACCGCAGAATTAATACGATCTAGGATATGTGGACTGGGAATGGTAGATGTTTATGGATAGAAAGATTAATCTGTCCACTAGTGTTGCTGTGAATGTTCTTATAATTTAGATCCTCTTAAAATGGACGATTGTAATGTTATATTATCCATAAAGTTTTTAAAATCGCAAAAAGGTAAAGATAAATTAGCGCTGTGTATTGAGGTCAGGCGGTCAGCGTGGGATAGGGTAAAACCAAAGAGGAAGTGATAATTCTTGGAGTGGTATCATTTACGAGTAGGTCTACATTTCAAAGTGCATCTCATTTTTTGGAAGTTCATTGACGTACGATGGCACAACGCTTCATAAATTTATATAATTATATACTTTACAAATTTATAGATATTGCTCAGCAATATCTTACTTGTTAAAAAAGACTAAGAGCGACTTATACATACTGTTGCCTCAGACCTTCTGTATACTTTTTCAAATTCAGACCACACTCAAAACCGATTCTGATTGGTGGAAATGTTTTTCGATTAGCCAATGAAATTGCAGATAATAAAATTTTATATGATTTCTACTTACTATCCCAAGGGGTAATATTTCATGAAACAATGCTCTCAATAGTGAATAGCCTATGTGCACTTGTGGTAAGATAATGCAAACTAAGAGTTTTACATTATCGGAAACTCATTTTCAAACATGTGGTCTGCTCACACTCACAAAGATATGTTACACCACAATGACCGATATTATTGTCTGCATAAGTCTATGATTTATTGTCTGTAATAAAACTATCTGTCATTTTGAATTCGATATTCGAACATTTGGATGTCACATTCTATCATTTAGCATTCGGTATTCGATATTTTGTTTTTGCATTCTATCATTTGGTATTCGGTATTCGATATTTTGTTTTTGCATTCTATCATTTGGTATTCGGTATTCGATCTTTTGTTTTTGCATTCTACCAATCATTCTACCAAATGACTTTCGATATTTTGGTTCCACACCATTACCACCACCTAAACATTGGTGGTAAATGATATAATTGATAAGAAATGGTAAAAAATATTTTTATTTAAATTACGTACAGAGTTTTGAATAAAATTCGATACTAATACATAAAATGCCGTTGCAACTGACGATTGTTGTCCTAAATTGACTGTCCAATTTAATGTGTGTTATATAATCCAAGAAAGGGTCAACTAATTGGGACAAAATCATCCTTACTAACTTATTGAATAATTAATTTTAATTAAATGAGTACTTTTTCTAATTATATGAAAGGGGCTGTATACCAAGCAAATAATTTCGTTTAAATGACTGTTTCACTATTTCAGTGAAAATTCAAATATAAATCTTAATTAGAAATATTTTAGAGAAAATAGAGCATGAAAACTTATTTTAATGTGTCGTTTGGGCATCTCTGCTAAGTATTCATTTTTACCAATGACGGTAAAAAAGGCTAAAAAGTGGTAAAGTTTGTAAAGCAGAATGATGATGACGATGGAAAATGGACGTTGATCTAACCGAACCTATGGACGTATCTCTATCCTCTGACAACGACGTTGAAATCTAAATTCCTACTAAATATCCTCATTCACTATGTTTACAATTTAATTTTGCTTTGAAATAATACAAAAATTTGACATTGAAATTTTTTAATTTGCCATTCGAAATATAGTTCCCCATATCATAATAATTCCCCATGTGGGTAACTATAAGAATATTTTTGACCAAAAATGGTCTCCAAATGGGAGTTCCCCTGGGGAACTAAATCGATTAATACGGTATTCCACGTTCAAACTATTTACTCAGTTTAAAATAAAGAGTTCATACTTTAAATGCTCTATACCTGCAATGGTTTACTACACATGTTTATTTATACCCTAAATTATTCAATGCTTCTGTCTGCCTTAAGAAAAAAGGGAAGCAACGATATGAATCATGTAATCGCCGCCCCCATATTAAGAAACATGAAAGAGTATTTCTTTCTTTTAAAATATTTTCAGTTTTCATTTAAAAAATTCAAAAGCCGGTGGCCAAAAAAGGGTTACAATTATTGAAAAATTCCAGAATCGGAAATTATATTTTATGAAATAACATAGTCAGAATCTATCCAATGTATTATACTCAACTGACACTTACCAATTTTAGATAAAGATTGATTGATGTTTGAAAGCTATAAAGGAATTTAGTTCACTAGATTAAATACCAAAATTTGCTGTCATTTTATGCACTACAATCCTGAAATAGCCAAAAATTTGTAAAAGAAATGATAATTTGTCTTCCGATTATGATTTTATTGTATAGCCTACAATGATTCACTATTCCTCCCTAGATTATCTTGTAATAAAACATTCATATAAAGGTAGTCAACAATAAAGCCATGGCATTTTTAATAGCACAAAATAATTTCTTGGTATCCAATGTTTAATTTCATTAAACACAAGAGCGGCTTTTTTTCATATCCTAAATAAAACTAATCCCTATAATTATATTGTATTTAATTGTTGCAGGTAAACAAAGTATGCTGATGTTTGTCATCAATATAGAGTTTCTCAGTACATAGTTTTCTCTGCTGTAGCAATTTTTATTACAGAAAATTTCAGTGACACATTTTACATCCATGATAGTTTTGAGCTATTACCATTTATTGGGATTGAAACAGTCCGTCGATCAAGTCCGTACTGCTAGTGACAGAATTTATTTGATATAGGAAAGTAAAAAACCCGAGGTGTTCAAAAAACATTGCTAAGTACTTTTTTATGTCCACGTTAGGGATGTAAACTAACATCATTGGTCAAAAAAATTGATTTTTCTGTACTTCAGGGGCTATGTTATCAAACGCCTCCAAATCGGAATATGAAATAGCTCCGAAACTACTGGACCGATTTGGATGAAACTTGGACCAGATATTGACCATTACCATATCTCGGGGTGTTTTTTGAATTTGTGAAAAATTCGCATTTCTTCCTTTTCAAAATTACGAAATAAGTTTTGAAATAGGCGGTTTTTCATACAAGAAATTTTTTTATTAAAATTCTAATGGATTAAAATTAAAGCCCTTTATAAATTATGGTTAATGGGCAGAAACAGATTTTCGAAATTGTTGACCTCTACGAGATGTCAGAGGTCAAATTTCATTTTTCGTCGAAAAATGCCCTTGTAAGGTGTCGTTCGCAAGCTAAAGATATGGTAAAGGCCAAATAATTACATATTTTGGCAACCGAGGACTTCATAAAGAGGTCAACGGTCGTTTACCTCAAAATTGGAATCTCTGATGCACAAGCTATGCCACCAAGTAGTGCATCCGGCATTTGGGTACATACTAGCCATAACCCATTTTTAACACAGGCTTGTGCCTGCTCCAGTGCGTAGCGAATACATTGTAAAGTGTCTTTGGCTTTCCTGTCAATTTGCACACTTGTCTACATCTTCAGGAAAGCAAAAGACTTCTCACAAATCTTTTTTACAAAATTCATTCTCACAAAATGCAACCATGACTGTTTCACTCCTCTGGATTTCCATGGAGCCGGAGCTGTGGAGAATCTGGAGTGCAAAAGTAGTGCCAAGGGGACTTTTCAAGCTTGTACATTTTTAAAATTGGCCCCGAACAGTACACTGCACAAAATGCAAATAGAGCAAAGCTCCGGACGACTTACAGTCACAGTCTTTTCAGCAAAATTCTAAGAAAACCTCCGATATGAAATTAACAAACTCTGACTAACTACGCGGAAGCCCTGTCAATTTTTGCTACTTTTGATTAGCCTCAAGCAACCAAGTGTATAATGTGCATGGGCCCTAATGATGAGAAGGACAGCATTATGCGTATAGTTTCCTGCCTGTATCCGCAAGATATCTAATCCCCTTATTCGTGTAATCAACGTCGTCGTGATATCTAAAATGGTCTTGTTCCTTCGATGAAAAGTGTGAGTCTGGGAATGGCCAACAACTGGGTCACAAGTTTCGATAACTCTATTTCTGCGTCGATGAAAATACTGTCAATAAAAGCTACACAGAAGCATCCGAATGTGAATGTTTAGCACTAGGGAAATGGCTAGGGGATAACTTGATTCCCGTCGTGGAGTGGTCGACGGAAATATAGGACTGTAGTGAAAGAGTACCTAGTAGCCGGCGAAGCCCTAGTAGCGTCTGTTTGCAAAGCTGAGAAGTAGCAAAAATTGACAGGGCTTCCGCGTAGTTAGTCAGAGTTTGTTAATTTCATATCGGAGGTTTTCTTAGAATTTTGCTGAAAAGACTGTGACTGTAAGTCGTCCGGAGCTTTGCTCTATTTGCATGTACAAGCTTGAAAAAGTCCCCTTGGCACTACTTTTGCACTCCAGATTCTCCACAGCTCCGGCTCCATGGAAATCCAGAGGAGTGAAACAGTCATGGTTGCATTTTGTGAGAATGAATTTTGTAAAAAAGATTTGTGAGAAGTCTTTTGCTTTCCTGAAGATGTAGACAAGTGTGCAAATTGACAGGAAAGCCAAAGACACTTTACAATGTATTCGCTACGCACTGGAGCAGGCACAAGCCTGTGTTAAAAATGGGTTATGGCTAGTATGTACCCAAATGCCGGATGCACTACTTGGTGGCATAGCTTGTGCATCAGAGATTCCAATTTTGAGGTAAACGACCGTTGACCTCTTTATGAAGTCCTCGGTTGCCAAAATATGTAATTATTTGGCCTTTACCATATCTTTAGCTTGCGAACGACACCTTACAAGGGCATTTTTCGACGAAAAATGAAATTTGACCTCTGACATCTCGTAGAGGTCAACAATTTCGAAAATCTGTTTCTGCCCATTAACCATAATTTATAAAGGGCTTTAATTTTAATCCATTAGAATTTTAATAAAAAAATTTCTTGTATGAAAAACCGCCTATTTCAAAACTTATTTCGTAATTTTGAAAAGGAAGAAATGCGAATTTTTCACAAATTCAAAAAACACCCCGAGATATGGTAATGGTCAATATCTGGTCCAAGTTTCATCCAAATCGGTCCAGTAGTTTCGGAGCTATTTCATATTCCGATTTGGAGGCGTTTGATAACATAGCCCCTGAAGTACAGAAAAATCAATTTTTTTGACCAATGATGTTAGTTTACATCCCTAACGTGGACATAAAAAAGTACTTAGCAATGTTTTTTGAACACCTCGGGTTTTTTACTTTCCTATATCAAATAAATTCTGTCTAGTGTGATCTCCTATTAAATAAATAATTATACCTACAAGTCACTAATCCCACTACAAAGCATTATTTTATCTTTCTTGACATTTTACATACCTTTGGTTCCAGCCAGAGCAGTTCTTCTGTCATCATATTTGGCTTCGTTGGCTGCAACAATAGCTTGAGCCTGCTTTAGTGGTATTCCATTCCTGGTTAATTTGATAATCTCCTTCTTGATTTGTTGCTGTCTCTGTATACGTTAAAATTTCACGTTAAATTACTATTTTCCAGTTTTATAAAATTCAAGTTTTAAGTTTGGTTACACGAAATTTTCGGTTTGCTTCTTCCTCGTCTTTGCGCATGCCCTAGAAAAATATTTTAATGATTTTAATTGTATTTTGCTTTATTCCCTAGTCCCTAGTAATCTTTGTGATCTAAAACACTTAGAAAATTCTAATTTACCTCGCGGGAAATTTCGTCAAGAAAATTCATGTAATTTTTACATTCTCGAAGGCTTTCGTTTGCAGCAATAATATCGCTTTTCAGATGATTAATATTTATATTCAGTTCTCTGACTTGTGCAGTTTTCTCAAGTTTCTCTCTCAGAGCATTTTCTGCGCTATAAATGAATACCAAGTCTCAATTAGCCCTAGGAGGAATCAACATGACAGTGAATACCACGATATTAAACACTAAAACGGTTTTAATTACGCTCTGGAAGATTCAATTGTGTCTTCATCGTTTTCTTTAAGAAAAGCATCATAAGACTCTTGTGTGAAATCAGTCATCCATTCGTAATTCTTAAGGGCTGCTTCTTCATCCAAACGACGTTTGTTCAACAACTCCAGAGCTTGCTGTCTTGTTCTGATAACTCTCTATTGTAGATTTAAATAAGAATTATTAGGTCACATTAAAAACGAAAGACGAAGTGTTAAGTATGATAAAGTGATAGAATGATTTCACACCCGTAAATTGTAGCAATTTTTTCGGTGCGTTAAATAATCTGAATGAATTTTCCTTGAGACCTTCTGCAAGTGAGTTATGTGCAATCCCCTTTTTTTGTGGTGAGTTGGACAGAGTACTCACTTTTTGAGCCCTGATGTTTGAGTTGAGTTGAGTTTAGTCAGGTGTCAAACTAAGATAGAAAGTGAGTTAAGTTGAGTTGAGTCGGCCATTGGGTAAACTTTGAAAACGAATTGAGTTGAGTTGAGTCGGCCATTGGATAAACTTTGATAACGAACTGAGTTGAGTTGACAATTTTTGATGCCTAAGGGTGTTGAAATGTGAATAAAAATCAGTACTGGTAGCAATTACAAACCAATAGGACATGCGACATGCATACATACATAAATTTACACAAGAATACCGACAGAATTACATGCGCATGTCCCACTTTACGTTTATTTATGTAGTAGTAAAGATGATGAGGAACTGATCAGAATTTCAACACAAAAATTTAGGTTCATTCCTTTATGAAACAATATAAATTCATCCAAAATTACTTCTAGTTCACGTTCACAACCTACGAGTACTATCCTTTCTTAAGTGCTAAAAAGACTTAATAACCATCTTCACAAATACAAAAACTAAAAAATGATTTCGTGGTAATCGTAAATTAGTTTCCTAATGATGTGATAGTGATGACCCTTAAAACAGTTCGAGAATTTGAAAACTTGTTTAAGAAGCCTCGCCATCCTTCGGTTCATTTTCGTTTATAGCAATAACGACTGGTTGTCCGGAATTTGGATCAATTTCTGTCAATTGACAAGATACAGCCCACAGTTTTTTCTGTGTCTCAACATCCCTCGCTCGTGGAGGTATACTTATTTTCTTGCTATTCGCATAGAAATTTCCTCCTTCGTTCTCAACTTTTGGAGTTACAGCAAGGTATTGAATCTGCTCCTTGTTTCGGAGCCTGCAGGAAGGAATTATTTAGCTATCAAGGAGAATTAAATCACTTAAAAAGATAATTGATAAAATCATTTCTACTTCACATACTTTGAACAAACAATTTTTGAGACAACCGAGTACTTTGACAAAACCCCAATGTATGTATAAATCTGTTTTCACAACTCCAGGATGGACAGCGTAGATATGTGCATTTGCTTTGCTCCTTCACTTTTTAAACGATTTTCCAAATCGCATGTGAAAACTACTTGCATCATCTTCGTGGTCATGTATGCAAGGTCTGGCGAATAAAACTTTCTATTTACAAAAATTAAATACAACAATCAATTCAATTAATTAAACCATATTCTATTCAAACTTACGTATAAGACATTCAATTAATCCCTCAATCTACATTAACTTACTTATATGCAGTGTTGTACAGTTGACCACTTTTTTGCATTTTGACCGGGCCACTGGTCAAAATGGACAAAATATCAATATACAGTTACTTAGGCTAGCAAAGCATATTTAAAATATTTAGAGAATGAAATATAGTCTAAAACCAATGCAACACTATTCTACTGACATCAGACTACATAGTGACACTCTCTAATCATTTCTAACTGCAATCTTTAGAAAGTTATATTCGTTGTTTACTGTTGCAGTAAAAGCTACCTTGGGGTCTCAAGTAACCCCAATAAGGCATTTTGTCCATTTTGACCATTTTGACCACTTTTTGAGTGTATTTTGAACGGCCATTTTGACCATTATGACCATTATGACCACTAGTGGCTTTAACCATTGCACAACACTGCTTATATGATAAATCTTCGAAATTGATTTTTCCTCCGTATGCCGCACAGGATGATACATTAACAATCCTACTCAACTTTGCTGATGTTCCCGAATTTTTAAGTGTAGGTAGAAGTAACATAGTAAGGAGGAAATGACTCAAATCATTGACTTGAAAATGTGATTCAAAATCGTCATCAGTTATTTCGTAAGGGGCTAACATTATACCAGCTGAAAACAGTAGAATAACATAAATGAATTTTATTTACAATTGATCTATGCTTTATGGTTACAATAGAATTACAGTTGTTGATAAGAATATTAATACTGACTGCTGTGACTTTTCATCACGTTGTCAGCAAATTGCGAAACAGATTTGTAATGATTTCAAATCAAGAGCAAATGATTGATGTTCTCCTGTAGACACTCCTTCCTGTCTTATCTTTTTTACAGTATCGTCTCCAGCTTTCTCATTTCTGCGCCCTAAAAATAAATCTAAGTCTATGACTCGGAAAGATTTTGCTTTTTATACGAATCTTAAAAAAGACTAACCTATGACGACATGGACATCTAGACTTCGAAGATGCTTTATGATTTATGACTTCTCGATCAATCCCTCTAGCTCCTCCGGTGATTACTGCAACATCTCCTTTTCTTTGAGGTATTTCTACATTAAAAATTATAACCCCAATTTAGAAAAAAATACTGAAAGAATTTTCCAAAAGTATATTCTGAATATCTTAAGAATTGACTTACTCTGTAAGTCGAGTTTCTTGTGCCTCATGAAAACCTCTTTAATGTTCCATTTGGTCCCAACACACATAAAGCTTTGGGAGTACCAAAATCGTTTACAACACCCTCCTGGAGGAGCTATCTGCTTTGCCATTTTTATTTGAAAACTTTATAGACACTGATACAGAAAAACTTTCAGACAGTCTCTGATAAAATTTTCATTCTTCCAAAAAGAATTTCAAGATTTTTTAGTCAAAAATCTATTTTTTGATTTACTTTAGGATAACAAGTAATTTGAAAATAAACTTGAAAACCCTTAGCAATGATGTTTGAGCCCTACTGTCAACTACCCGTCGTCAGCGGACACTCAGAATGTGTCTGGATGATCGTGTATGGAATTGGTGTTAAAAATGATACTTTGCAATAATTATGCTTGGTAATTTTACTAAAATCAAAGCGTGTCGAAACTCAGTGGCATTACACGACTAAAAATGCTTTTATTACCACGAAAACACTTAAAACAATAACTGGACAAAAAGATTTGTTAATTGTCACAGCTCTAAAAAATATGTGTGTCCGTTGCAAAGTCTGAACGAGAACTTACTTGCTTCCTTCTAGAACAACGCTATAATAACGCCCTGACACAAAACAAGAGTAAACGTGTCAGGCGCGGTAGAATAATCCAGCAAGGAAAAACTAATTATTATAAAACTCCACTAGGTGGGACGATATGCATAAAACAGAACAATAAAATAATTATGCATATCTCAAATTAAATAGGTACATAATAATACCAACAAAATAATAAACTCAGTTCACTTTGAACATCCTCCCACCTTCTTTTGTGAGATTCAAGAACAAAAGAACAATAAAATCATAAATTAAAACTCCTAAAACTTAAGCCTATCTGGTATTTTCACTTTTCGTCCAGATCGGGTGCATATTCCTCCGTCTTCTTCTCTGAGACGATGAGATCCTTCAGTTTGCTCCTCGATCTTTTCTCCAGTCATAGGTATTTCCATCAAAGTCTTAGGGTCCTTTACTTCCAGAGGATATAGTCGCTGAATGGCCCGAAGAAAGTTTCCAGTCGATGTACGTATACGTGCAAGTCTAACGTGATCATCAGTCCCGGGTAATAATTCCTCAATCTTCGCCAAAGGCCACTCATGACGTTTCTTATTGTCACTCCCGACGAGTACAATTTCTCCAACCTGGAAATCTCTTGGCGTCTGAGATTTAGCTCGATGAACTAGTTGTGCCAAGTATTCAGTTCTAAATCGGGATCGGAGTTCTTCCTTCATCTTGGATAGGCGCCGAAAATTCCTTCTGAGTCCTCAGGCATCTAGGCATTTTTCTTCGGGAAAATCAGAAGTCTTGATGTCTTGAAAAAACATCGCAGGGGTTAACGGCTGAAGATCCTCCGCATCTTCCGTAATATAGGTCAGGGGCCGTCCATTAATTATTGATTCTACTTCGCAAAGGCAAGTCTGTAACTGTACTTCGTTCAGCTTGCTTGTTCCAAGGGACTTTCGAAGTAAATCCTTAATAGATCGTATCAAGCGCTCCCACCATCCTCCCCACCAGGGGGCAGCAGGAGGATTAAATCTCCACTGGATTCTTTGGATCCTGGTATCCCTTTCAATTCTCTTCCAGTCGAGTTGTTTAAATAAATTATTGGCACCGACAAAATTCGTGCCATTATCACTATATATAGTGGTAGGACGTCCTCTTCGACTAATGAATCTCTGCAGTGCGTATAGGAACGCTTCCGTGCTGAGAGAAGTCACCATCTCCAGATGGACTGCTCTATAGACAGCACACGTGAATAGTACAATCCAGGCTTTTGTACTATTGCACAAAAATAAAGGGCCGGCCAAGTCCACTCCAGTTATTTGAAAGGTCTTCGCCTCTCGTACTCTATCTTCTGGCAGTGGCGCTTCAGACACTACAGGGGCCTTAACTTGATGACGACGACAGGGGATACATTTTGCTATTACTTCCTTCACTGCCCGACGTCCTTGCAAAATCCAGCATCGCTCTCGCAACTTTCCTAGTAAAAATTGAGCACCAGCATGTCTGTTCATCAGATGCTCTTCATAAATAAGTTGCTCCACAAGAGGATGTGATCTTGGTAGTAATATAGGTTTCTTGAAAGCAGGAGTATCGGTACGATTGAGAAGTTTCGTCTGCACCTTGATGAGTCCATCCTCTATTTCAGTTTTAATTCCCGATGCAGCACTTCCTTTCTTAGTTGGGAATGCTTCAGATTGCACCAACCTAAACAAAGTCTTCTCCGGACGATCTATTTCCAACATTGTTAGCTCTCCTCTTTCAGTAGATTTCTTCTTTAATTTATATATAAATCGGAGAACCCACGCCATTCGAATGACATTGGAGGAGTAGGAAGAATATCTAGAACCATACCATGGTGTCTCTGCAGTAGTGGAGGTCATAACTGACACATGAGTTTTCTTCTTCTCTCCTAAGACTGCTTCTTCATCCACCAGCTCCTCTTCAACTGGCCATTGCGGTCGTGGTCTCTTGAGCCAGTCGGGGCCCTCCCACCATTTAGAATGTAGTAATTCTTCAGCCGTGCATCCTCTAGAGGGAAGATCGGCGGGGTTGGACACTCCCGGAACATGTCTCCAGTTCTGAACATTAGTGAGGGTTAAAATTTCTTTAACTCTATTACCGACCAAAGTCCCCCACTCATCGTTTCGTCGGATCCAAGCCAACGCTGTCGTGGAATCTGTCCACAAGAAAACAGGCACGTTGGTTAAATCAATGGAGTCACAAATTGCAGTTTTTAATCTTGCAGTAATTGTACATGCAAGTAGCTCGAGTCTACAAATAGACATCCTCTTCAAGGGAGCAACTCGGGCTTTCGCTTGAATTAACTGCAGCAACACTCCATTGTCACTTTCCACTCTGAGAAATGCACAGGTAGCATACGCGTTCTTGCTGGCATCCCCAAAAATGTGGAGCTCTTCATTAATGAAGTTTCTATTCAAATGTCTAGGAACATTAATAGATTTTAAAATTGGTGATTTTATCCACCACTCACGAAATTGCTCCTGCAGAGAGATAGACAATTCGGAGTCCCAAATTTCCTCCTTGGAGTTCTTTCCTTTAATTAAATTCTTTTCTATCCAGGCTTCTTGTAAAATAATTTTCGGGGGCAGAAGCGCAGGACACAGGAATCCAAGGGGATCAAAAACTTGTTGCACTTTCGATAAGATGATTCTTTTCGTTATCTTGTCCGGAAGTGTGCTGTCTCCCAGATATTCACATCTTATCGTATCTTGAAATTTGTCCCACTTGTAGCCCAAAACATTAGTCAGCTGTTGACGGAAACTTACATTGCCAGACTCCAATCCGCATTCACTACTCGTGAGTGAACCGACTCCGGAATCCTCCACAATTGTAGATTCCCACTGACGTAAATCCATCTTGGCTTCGGCTAACAATTCAGTGGACACTTTCTTAAACTCTTCATACTCCTGTACTGTGGACACAGAGGTAACGCAGTTATCAACATAAAGTGAGATGAGAAGTTTCTTCGCTATTTCCCGCCTGCCATCTGTAACTGCAGATAAGTGGTGGCCAATCACTGCTCCAAGAAGAAAGGGGCTACAGTTGACTCCAAAAACCACACGACAGTGTCGGAAAATCTTAATTTTTCTATTTTCTAAATTCTCCCACCATAGAAAGCGGAGGTAATTCCGATCATCTTCATGGAGAGAAATCATCTGAAATGCTTTTCTGATGTCAGACACGACACCTATTTTCTTTTCCCGAAATCTATGAAGAATTGACGGGATCAGTTCCAGTAAATTCGGCCCCTTTTCTAAACAATCATTGAGGGAAGGGTTCCTACCACTCTTACAGGAGGCATCGAATACCGGACGAACTGGGGTAGTTATACTTTCTGGCTTCAGCACTGCACGATGAGGTAAATAATAGGAAACAGTATGTGGCTCTTCCTTTAATAAACAAATATTTTCCACTATACCTTCTTTATCTAATGCATCGAAAATCTCATCGTAGTTTTTGAACATTCCAGTTGCGTGAAGCTTCGCAGTTGTAGAATTAAGTCTCTTCTCGGCAATCTTCTTGTTGCTTGGAATATCCTGGGCTCCGTCGATCCACGGAAGTCGCACACAATATCGCCCGTCTTTTTCTCGAGAAACAGTCTCCATAAAATGTTTCTTGACTGCTTCCTCTTTTTCTAGTTTGGACTTGTGCTCACCAGGTTCTCTAATTCCTAATGTTTCGAGACTCCACAACTGTTCAGGCGATGACTCTTCGGAAACAAACATATTAAGTACAGTCATCGCATAATTTTGTTTATTTGGTGTAATGGAGTTTTGAGTCGCTCCCATTACCACCCATCCTAGAATAGTCTCAATGGCTGTGAGTCTTGGTTGCAGTTGATGAATTCGGCCTGTCAAAAATTGTCCATAGTAATCAGCACCGACTAATAAATCAATATCTTTACTCACAGTTTCTTCCATATCACTAATCCAGATTTTATTATTTTTCAATTCTTTATTCCATGGGCCCGTAGGTAAAACAGGTAACATCCCACAGATCTTATCTTTTTCCAGCCCCGAGAGTTCACTAGTATCACGTCCAACTCGATTAATAACTTTAACCTTAAATGACTTGAGTACCTGGACCGCTGTACTTACTCCTCCGAACAGGGTATGCATGATTTTCTCTTCATTGGTGACCTGGAGATTCAACTTAGATGCAGCATGATTAGTGATGTAAGAACGTTGTGCACCTGGGTCATAGAGAGCTCGCACTTCCATTTTATTTTTACCATTCACTAACACTGCTCTAAAAGTGCCAAGGTAGACGGGACTGGATCCAACAAAGCCGGTGGCTACTTCTTGAGGGCCATCACTCGTCGACTGTTGACTATTCGGTTTCCCAGATCTTTCACTGGATTTATTTTCTTGTATATGTTTGGGAAGTTGCGGGCACATAACTGTCTGGTGTCTTTTGTTGCAAATTGGGCATCTTAAGAAAGCCTTACAATTTTTAGAAATATGACCAGTCTTCAGGCACACGAGGCATCCTTTCTTGGATTTAACTAACTGGGTCTTCTCATCCAGAGTTATGTCGTTAGCCTTCCCACATTTTTCTGTTTCGTGACTCTTGTCACAGAATAAACAAATTAACTTCCCACCAATGTGCAGTCCAGCAATTGTTGCGACATCATTCTGGAACTTCACTCTCTCTTGATGGGACTGATTATTTTTCTTCACTGATTTCTCCTTGACCTCGTTACCACTGAATCCAGCCCTGGCTAAAGAAATCTGCTGCTCGCTCTGGACTTCAGTCTTTATAAATTCCATTAGGTAATCTAGGCTCGTTTTTGGAGGATTTTCAGCTTTTCCATCCTTCTTCGATAAAGGATTTCGTTGCCACGCCCGTAATGTATCTTCTGATAAACTAGACTCGATGAGTGGAAACAACCAGGTAGATGGGTCTGCTGTGGCAAGGTTCAATGACGTAAGAGCTCTCAAATGTGACTCCAGCTTTAAATACATTTTATCTAATGATAACTTTTCTTTCTGGGTCACATTGTTAATTACTAAATTGAGCAGCTCTCTAATATAAACTTGTAATAATAAATTTTCTCTTCCAAACCGTTCCTTCAGCGCCTGCACAGCTTGTGGGTAGTTATCAGCGGTTGCTGGATAACTTTTTACAATATCTTCTCCCTCTGTTCCAGGTGACATCGCTTGAAGTAGGTAGTGGAACTTGTCGCTTGCATGGAGAGCCTGATCCTCATGGATCTTCTTAAATTGTGCCCACCAGCCAAGCCATTCTTTTAAATCCGAATTGAATTTCTTGAGTTCAATCTTCGGCAACTTGAAGCCTTTTATCTTCTCTGCAGCTCCTCCGGTAGCAGTACCAAATTCACTTTCTTCCACTTCGGTAGTCTTTGTACTGTCTACCCGAACAGTGATGAGTGTCCATGTTTCATGATAAGTATCACAACCGTCCTGTTCTGTTTGCAGATCCTCTTCGGTACAGTCGTCATCTAACATGGCCTCCTTCACCTGGTCGTTGAGGGCTGTCAATTTATTAAAAATTGATTCGAGCATTTTTACTTTAGCTTCTATGGCAGTTCTGTCTGGTTCATCATTTTGCAGCTCGGCATCGATGCTATTAGCCAGTTTCGTAAACGAAGTCCGAACCGGAGTCCTTGCTTTAATTAATCGATCCATAACTCAAAAATCAACAGACTCAGACAAACAAATACTGAATTAGTAAATATCGCGACAATTGACGTTGGTCCAAGATACGTAATAATACAACGCAATGTCAAATTCAAATGATCAGTCTATTAACCTCCAATTAATATAAACGATTCAAAGGTAAATTGGAATAGACTGACCGACAAATGCTGTACTTAGGGCTACAGCAAACCGCATGTACAATCGATCCAAAGAGCAGCCTCAAAAAACGAAAGGTCCCTTGATCTTCTTCAAAATTCGCAATTCCAAAACGAACAACCGGATCACGTCGGGGTCACCAAAATGTTTGAGCCCTACTGTCAACTACCCGTCGTCAGCGGACACTCAGAATGTGTCTGGATGATCGTGTATGGAATTGGTGTTAAAAATGATACTTTGCAATAATTATGCTTGGTAATTTTACTAAAATCAAAGCGTGTCGAAACTCAGTGGCATTACACGACTAAAAATGCTTTTATTACCACGAAAACACTTAAAACAATAACTGGACAAAAAGATTTGTTAATTGTCACAGCTCTAAAAAATATGTGTGTCCGTTGCAAAGTCTGAACGAGAACTTACTTGCTTCCTTCTAGAACAACGCTATAATAACGCCCTGACACAAAACAAGAGTAAACGTGTCAGGCGCGGTAGAATAATCCAGCAAGGAAAAACTAATTATTATAAAACTCCACTAGGTGGGACGATATGCATAAAACAGAACAATAAAATAATTATGCATATCTCAAATTAAATAGGTACATAATAATACCAACAAAATAATAAACTCAGTTCACTTTGAACAAATGATTTACGAGATAGCTGCTACAAGTCGTAAAGATTAGATTGGAATTGGAGGCAAATTCTTGATACGACCACATCCACATTCAGAATATACTAAGAACAAAATTGTCGTTTATCAATGGGTATAACTTTGTACTTATGGAATACGAAATAAGAAATGAAACTAAATTAAATGCAACAATTTTCCCAGAAAAACAACGCAAATATCAATATTTATTCATGTCAGTAGTAGGGTACAAGGAGGTTAGCCACTGTATGATGGCCAGAGACTCATTTTTAAATTTCCCTATCTAGATAGGAGGCTGGTCAAGCCAGCCACCTATCCCTATAGGCAGAGCATGAAAGCCATATAAAGCATAGGAAGCAAAGAGGGAGAGAGAGTGGAGAGACATCCTTCCAGGTCGGCGCATCGCAGGCGACTGAGCTCCCGTCCCCGAGTGTCCCCTCTTTATACCTACTCTCTCCCCTAACTGCCTATAGCTCCGCCCACCTCTCTCCTGATTGGCTGCAGCCAATTTGGGCATGCGCCCCCCCTCCTTCCCACGCTCTCCCCAGCTTGAAACGATGCCTAGATGCCCCGTGTAAAGTCTCCCTATCTCACAATGCTTAAAGTGCCTAAGGTATTCCATACGTCATAAAACGTTCTAGCTACGTTGCACTTCTCTGTCAAGGTACTTCTCTAGTTATTCTACCGGCGACTCTATATAATATGATTTCAATAAATTATGATCCGTCATAATTTAATTCGGCACAAAATGCTTAATTATTAGGATCGAAGCTTTGCTTAGTATCCTTATGAATTTGTCGCTGTCACTCTGGCGATCGTCTGGTCGTCTGGTCGTCTGGACGTCCACTAATTTTATGGGTGTTTTATTGGCACGTATATCTTTGCAACGACATAACTTATTCCAAATCTGTTTTTTGCATATGGTAGCATATATATTCAGGATCAACCAGTTATCATTAAAATTCAAATTCGACGCATCCCCTGCTTTGTGGAAATTATAAAAGTGCAGCAGGTGAGGCAGACAGTAATAGTACGGCAGGTGAGACAGACAGCGTATAACATAGAGGACTGTGAATGAGCTGAGCTATCTAAGAGACTACACACCGCGCTGGTATTAACATGCTCTGAAACTGCGGGAGACAAATGCAATATAAAATAGCTTCTCTAGAGCAACGATTAGTTGAATACAATTTTCGTTTCATTGCAACAATATTGTCACTGCATTGTAACCCAAAAGTGAAAATTGGCTAAAGAAGAGGATTTTTGTCCATTGTGATTAGTTAAATACAGTTTGAAACATTTTATCGTAAAAATTGTCAAAATATAAGAGTTTGAAACATTTTAACGTGAAAATTGTCAAAATATAATGGAAAAGGTTGTCAATCTTCACTTCATTATGAATACATGTGTGGGATTCATCAGTGGTGAGTGCAGTTAACTACAATTATCTCAAATCACTATTTAGGTATTGTTTAAATCACAATACTACATTCAATTTGTATTGCAATCCAAAAAATTATTAATCGGGTATAATCCTAATCGTGACACTCGATTCTTTCCAGCTTTACAGTCACCTGGTGCGGAATTGATTGGGTTGTGATTAGTTTGAAACATTTTATCGTAAAAATTGTCAAAATATAATGGAAATGGTCGTCCATCGTCACTTCATTATAAATACACGTGTGGGATTCATCAGTGCTGAGTGCAGTTAACTAGAGTTGTCACAAATCATTATTTAGGTATTGTTTAAATCACAATACTATATTCAATTTGTATTGAAATCCAAAAAATTATTAATCGGGTATAATCCTAATCGTGATACTCGATTCTTTCCAGCTTTACAGTCACCTGGTGCGGAATTGATTGAGTTCTGCATGTTGACTCCAAACTTATATGAATACTCTAATACCAATACCATCAACTCCTGCCCAGACTGTTGGACCAAAGACTCCAACTATAACCCTGGATTTTAGATGGCGTAGTGAGTGGAATCTACAAAATCGACAAGATATTACTATTTAGGTATTGTTTAAGTCGCGTTACTATATTGAATTTGTATTTCCAGCTGACTTGCCGAATGCATCCCTACTCAATATTAAATGACATATTCCATTCTTTCCAGCTTTACAGTCTACTAGGAATTGATTTAGTTCTGCATGTTGACACATGGTGAAGAATTGAAGTTAACTATTTGGAATAAACATTTTATCGTGGAATCTACAAAATCGACAAGATATCACTATTTAGCTTGGTGTTAATTGACTCCTGAAGGGTGGATATTCATGACTACCTGCAGTTTGATCTGGGACAGGAATGGGATTCCGGAATGGGACTAATTCAAAAGAAAGTCCCATATAAAATTTCAAACTATTTTATAGGACTTTCTCTACAGAACCCACCTGATACGGGCAGGGGATGGGGGGAGGAAGAGACAGGAATCTGTCTATTTGCCTTGATTCTAATGATAACTGATTGTGGCTGAATACATGTGCTACCATATGCAAAAAGCAGATTTGAAACAAGTTATGTCGTTCCAAAATATGCGTGCATTTTATTATCGAAGGACAACCAGACCATCAGAATTTTTTTTTAAATCTCCCGCTTCGATCCTGCGTATACGCCTGTTGCCAACAGTTTATTTTATATAATTTGATTAAGATGAAATGTGTAATTATTTTTATAAAAGTATTATTACGATGAAAAGTTGTCATGCGACGGCCGATGAGCGTTGGGAACCTATGCCGAGGACGGAGTGTGGCAACTAAAGTGAGTTCAATAGTTTGATATAGACTTAAGTCATAAACCAAACGGTCATAAGTATATAAAATAAAAATTATAGTAGTAATAGGTATAATATTTATAGTTTGAGACACTTTTCTAAGCTACACTAACATGACTATGTAAAAGTAGCAGCAAAAATTTAGACAAACTAAGCATTTTAGAAAGTATCTAGATAACTTTTGTGTAATTAAAATAAAATATTAGTAAACTTTAGTTAAAATTATAAATTAAACTACAATAATTCTACCGAAACTAAGAATCTTTTAAGAAAAACTAACAAAAACTAAGATAAAACTAACTAAAACTAGGACAAAACTAAGAAAAACCTCAGATAAACTTACCAAAACTAAGAATTTTTTAAGAAAACTTAACAAAAACTAAGAAAAAACTAACAAAACTAAGAAAAAAACACCGTAAAACATACTAAAAACGGTCAAAAACACCGTAAAACACGATAAACACGATAATCAGGGGTGTGAGTGCGCTGAGAACTTTTTCAATGTAGTGTCCATTGCTGTGTCTCTCATTCCATGTAGTTACTATAACAGTATACCACAACGTCTAAACTTCCTCCCATACACTACTAACACTTTTAATCTCATCTACATCAACCTAACCTACGTCATCAACGTTTCAATGTCGTCCCAAAACGTTTCATATTCGTTTTCTTCTACCTATTCCTTCGTTTACCTAACCATTTATTATATGTATCCTATAACTATATGCATAACTATATATGTATATTATAACTATATATGCATCTTTTAACTATGTATGCGTCTTATAACTATATATGCATCTTATAACTACGTATGCGTCTTATAACTATATATGCATCTTACAACTATGTATGCAACTTATAACAATATGTACATCTTATAACTATGTATGCATCTTATAACTATATATGCATCTTATAACTATATATGCAACTTATAAATATGTATGCAACTTATAACTATGTCAGTTATGAATAAATAAATATACACAAAGACAAAAAAATTACAAGGCCAGATCAATTTTTTTATTTACACACAAAAACTATTTACATGAAAACTTATCGTTGCCCAGCCATCTCACATGAGTAGCCGGGACTTTGCTCTATACAATCTAATTTTCCCCTATTTCTTATTCACCGTACACTGTAGAGTAATACACAAACAGTACACAGCTTTTTATTCAAACGTGAATCTCTTCCAACCTGATGTATTATTTATTTTTTTCATTTTCTTAGGAGGTTCTATTTCATTTTCAACATCCTCACACATCAATGCATGTACATGAGAAGAAACAAGTTCTCTAGGCAAGAAGTTTTCTTTAATGGCTTGAATAAAATATTGTAGGCCAGGTAGTTTAACTCCCCTAGCTTGATTTGGTAATAAACGTTTTGTAGCAAACGAAACCAAATCTACAATGTTTCCCCCTTCAACAAGTTTACCTCTATAGACAAACTGTCCATTGGGTTTCCAGTTGATTTCAGGAATTAGAACCAAAGCTTGCAGGAGTCTTTCGCCCTTAGCTTTTTGGTTAGGATTTAGATACTTCAAAACCATTTCAAGTCTATTTACTTCTTCCTTTTGTTTTGTTTCCTTTCTTATACATACATTGTATTCATCCTCCGAAACAACCCTATACACTCTAGCCATGACTACAAATATTAATTACACTTTGCTCAATAACTTTTGTAAGTACTGTTGCAATAACTTTTACAACAAACAAAATGTTCTTTACTATAAACTTTTTCAACTTGAGCAATGTAAACTTGGATTTGTTAAACTTATTCAATATACTTTTATATTTCCTCAAACACTTTTTCTCCTCAGTTGTTAGTTCTAGATTTTCTATATTTAAAAGGCACTCTGCAATCGCAGCAAGCTGATCTTGCTTTGCTTTTATTATAAGAGTTTTCCTTTTCGTAGTCTTACTAACAACGAGCTTATTTAAGAAAGATGCTTCTTGCTCGACCCCCTCCATTATAATGGCCTAAAGATCAACATGTTCTCTGGAAAAAAGCTGCTCCTTATCCTATACTTAGGTGGAGTCTTTATAGCATTGTCAAATATAAGAAAACCGTACCCTTTTTCATTTACTTTATTATATGCATCAACTATATAAGCTGTATTACCAGGGGATACCTTCCTTGCTATATTACTAATTATACCCTTATCATAGGGAAAGTTGCCCACAACCAAATAGGTTGCATTCCTAGATATTTCAACAAGATTCTTACAGAAAGGATTCTGTAACATTATAATAACTCCTCGGTTACCATGATTTACCTTTTTAGTAAAAACCTTTTTGATGTAGGAATTTAAGGGTCCCTGAAACTCTCCCATGCAATCATCATAGACAACAATACAATTATCGCACATCATAGATTCTAAATCTTCTATAGAGTTTGTAAAGATAATATCATTATGTTCATGAAAGGCAGGCTGATGTTCAGTATAATAGTAAAGTACCTTTTCAACAGGTTCAGGTAAAATTTCATTCCTTCTTCTAAGTAACTCAAGAATAAAAGTTGTTTTTCCAGCCATACTAGGTGCAGTAACTACCATACTAAAAGGAAACTTTAGGTTGATGTCTAGTGTATTATCCATTTTAAACATTTATGTGAAAAGTATTTCTAATATCTCTGTGCCCGAAAGGTAATGTGTTCACTCCGTCCTCTAAAATATATCTGGAGGCTGTAAAGGGGTGAAGAGTTAGTTTATCAACCGCAACAGTAAGCAGCCTAAGCTTCTTGCTCACAATGAACTTTGCCGAACGTCTGATCGTAGTTTTGTTGAAAAGTACATCTTTATACATACTATGAGTTAGCCGTTTTAGTACTGGCCTAGCCACGCCTTTTCCCTTTTTAACTTCAATACCCGATTCCAATAAATAACTATACATCTTAACTTTTAAGGCGCATGCTTCTTTGAATCTTAAACCTTTCTGTTCTAACTTCCACTTGCCGGGAATGCTAGCATTAACATTCGACTTTAATCTATAATGAGGACTACTGTTACTTAGATTACTAAAATCAAAATGCTCTCTTATTTTCTCCAACTCGTCAGTAAGAGTCCTATCATCTTTTAATTCGATGTTGACCATAACACTATCAGTGTCCATCATGCAGAGTGTAAGACGATTGTTAAAATGGGGTGACAATACGTCATAGTAAAAAGAGTACAACTCCAAACGAGCCAACTCGGTTATACAGAACCCGGTGGCATAGGGTTGAGTAAATTTAACGGTGTTGGCTTTAAATTGGAAGACTGACAAGTCTTCGTGAATAATTGCTCGACTATGAAAATTATGCATAGCCAAAAATCTTTCTGCGGTCTCTGCATCAAAGCAGAGCCTGCAGTTAATGTCACTAGTTTTGTCTCTTAAACAATAACCGTAGATGGAATTTAAAATTATTTTATAATACAGACCCAAAATGTCGCTTAAGGCGTTCTTTCTTAAATCACTAATTTTAATTACATAATCTGCCATGTAGGCAGACTGATTAAATTCAAACACTCTATGGTATTTCTTAATAATAATACCTTTAGAAACGTAAAACCTTAGTAATTTGTGATAACAAATGTAGTTATCTTTATCAAAGAGGGTTAACAATAACTTTTCTGCAGCGTATGAATTCCCCTGTTTCATTTCAATCAAAAGATCTAATTGATAATCAGATAGCTCAAGCATACCCACACTATATTTCTCGGGCATCATAGGAAACATAGCATGTGCCGTATGAAGTGCATCAGGATACTCTACATCACACTCTATAATATAACCCTTACCAAAGGAATCATCTATATTCATTATATCGAAAGATTCCAACTCCCATGGTTCTAACATTCTATAATCAGAAACAGGCATAGGCTGCATCATTGCACTGGGATACATAGCATTACAGTCAGTAAACATAATCTCGGACTTGGGCTTATCAGCTTCATATCCTTCTACCTCAGGCAAATTAGTTTTAACAAATCGCGTTGCAGCTTGAGTAACCCCGCCTTTTAACCCCCTCTTTAACATTAGATATATCTCCATGTCTTGTATATAATCGATCTTAACGCTTGACAAATACAAGAAGGCCTGAAACGAATAACCGCTTGATGTTATACAATATGTAGGATCTAGGATAAGTTCTTTCATACAGCTAGACCTATAATCTAGGTAAACGTCAGCAAGTAAGGTTACATCAAGAGCTAAATAGATTCTACAATAGTCTCTAAACGTTTCACACAAGTCTCGCCATATTTCCATTGCCTGCTCATACTCAACATCAGATATCGGCTCATCTCGTAAATCGTTATAGAATGCCTCCTTAGGAGGCAGAGATCTTTCCTCCCACACCTCCGGCCCTGTACAATATTTATACGGAAAGGGCTGCTTTCTTACCAACTTGTGTAAGATATTTTCAAAACGATGAAAAACAGACCGTGTACACCGAAACTTATCAATAGAGTCTAATAATAAGCTATCCACTAAACCACCTAATGCCCCTCGGAGATGTTGAATCGAATCCGTTATTCTTAACTTTTTGTCTATTGTAATGCTTATGAACTGCTCCTTATTCTTTGCCAAGATGTCTACCCTATCCTTATATTCAGGTCCCATAGCCTGAACAAGCATTTTAAGATCATACTTTTGACCGTTGTGAAATAGGACGTAAAATTCATTTTTGAATTTTATTTGTAAATTACAGTTATTGCACAAAGTGCAAATATACTGTCCTGCACTATACCTTTTACCTAAGTATATGCAGTCCACATGCGCGTGGTGCCGCACTTTATCATTCTTCTTCTTTACATAGCGCTGATTACAGAATTTACACTCTACTGACGCTTCATGTTCTTCCTCATTTTCATCAGTCATACTGATAGGTACCTCTTTTTTAATTTCCCTAAGATATTCATCTGCTTCAAAAAGCAGATGTTTTAAAAGATTATCTATGGGTTTTACATCATCATATAAGCGAAAGGTTTCTACTTTATCTTCACTACAAGTAATGTAAGCATACGAGGACGGCTCGTGTAAGTCCGTTCCATTCCTATCCACCTGTGTTAAAAAGGCCTCTAAATCTGCGAAGCAGATATAGGGGACGGCTAATGTCTGCTTCAAGTCGCAAAATTCTATTTGCCCGTCTTCGGGAAAAAGAATTCTCGGTTTATGAACCGTCCTGCAAATTTTCTCATGATTTTCGATTGTATCTACATCGTCAATTGGGGCCCTTTGTCTACTATTGTTTGGATCTCGCACAGTTCTTCGTATATAAGATTTATTAAGACAAAATCGACAGAGATCATACATATGTCGGTCATTGCCGACAAAAGCTGACAGATTTGTTATGAGAACATAATGAAATTTGCTTTCCTCCTCCAGTAGCAACAAGTTGATATGTCTCTCTCTAGGAACATTGTACATTTTTGTAAGTACAATAGGATACACTACAATATTATTTCCATTACGGCTATTCGTCTTTTTACCTAACGCTTCATCATAGCCATACACATTTATTGAAACATTATTCGCGGCTTCAAATAATGAAAAGTTGCTACGGGAAAGGATAGCATTTCATAATTAATCTTGTATTCCGGTCTATTTGATTGCAGCTTTTTTAAGTAATGTTTATAATTTGTTTTCACATCTATTCTTGTAGATTCTACTGGAAAAAGATGCGCATAGACGCAATACAAAAAGCAGTGTTCGTCGCTATTATTTATATTTAGCAATCCCTTATTGCCTACATTCTGTGGAGTAGGGATATAACCTCCTCCTCTTAAAGGACGATAGAATCCAAAACATATTTCGAAATAAAGAAACTCTTCTACCCGCCAACCACTCCCTAATTCCGTAAATAGCTCTAATACACTATACTGCTGTGCAAGAGCTGTATTGTATATTGTATGTATTAAGTTAGGGTGTAGCAAAGTCATATTGGGAGACCTAAGGTAGGTATCATTATACACACCGTCACGTTCTAACCTAACATGCGTTACAAATTCTAATTGTAACCCACGATGTCTATTTAAGAGACTTGTTATAAGCGCTGTGCTTGCCTCCCTTAGATTTTCAAATAAAACATTCAGATCGGTCGTACCTCCAACCATTGTAGTCCTGTAGTCCCCAATACGTCCGTGGTGTGCAACATTTATCAACTGAAAAGTTCCATCTTGAAAAGCTCCCCCAACTTGCATTCTTTGATCACCTTCTCGGGCGATACAAGGGCTGTGGTTAAAACGATCAAGAAACGTTCCTCCACATCTTGGACAGTCATGAAAGGCAAAAGAATGGCTCCGCAGTTGGCTCAGATGGTGACATTCATAATAGCAGCCTTCAACATCGCATCGACACTATAAAATTACGATTATTAATAACAAGACTTCTGCATTTATTAACAAGACTCATTCTGGAAACCATCATTACAGACATATCATATATCATATCATTTAAATCTTACTTTTAACTTATAGTCCTTTGATTTATGCAGCCACTTTGAACGGGGCATGATGAAAACGAAGGCACTTGATGTGATACTTTCAGTGTTTATAAACTTACGAACTTGTTCACTCGGTGAGAGACAAAGATGTACTAAACCTTTTTACCTTTTCAAGATGATCTTCTTATAATACTAAAATTCCCATCCCTTAACCTAACCCAACCAACCCTAACCTCATCATAAGTTCCTATTCTTTCCCCATCCTCCCTACACCGTTTTCTAAGATGCAATATAACAACATTCCCTTCAAGTAACGTAACCTAAACGTTCATGTCTTTCCCTATATACAATTTCTTAACCTAACCTAACCTCATCATATAAAAGTCTATTATCCCTACTCCATACGGAAGTTCTTTCCTTTGCTAACGTAACATAAACGTTCCTAATCCTAATTCTAACCTTATACAACATTTCCCTCTACTTATAAAATAATACCTTAACCTAACCTAACCTAACCTCATCACATAAAAGTCTATTATCCCTACTCCATGTGTAAGTTCCTTTCTTAACTAACGTAACATAAACGATCCTAATCCCAAATCTAACCTTATACAACATTTCCCTCTACTTATAAAATAATACCCTAACCTAACCTAACCTAACCTCATCATATACATAGTTATCATCCTTACTCCATGTGCCAGTTCCTTTCTTTACTAACGTAACATAAACGTTCCTAATCCCAAATCTAACCTTATACAACATTTCCCTCTACTTATAAAATAATACCCTAACCTAACCTAACCTAACCTCATCATATACATGACTATCATCTTTACTCCATGTGCAAGTTATTTCCTTTACTAACGTAACATAAACGTTCCGATCCCTAAATCTAACCGTATGCAACAGTTCCCTCTACTTATAAAATAATATCGTTAAACTAACCTAACCAACCCTAACCTCATCATAAGTTCCTATTCTTTCCCCATCCTCCCTACACCGTTTTCTAAGATGCAATATAACAACATTCCCTTCAAGTAACGTAACCTAAACGTTCATGTCTTTCCCTATATACAATTTCTTAACCTAACCTAACCTCATCATATAAAAGTCTATTATCCCTACTCCATACGGAAGTTCTTTCCTTTGCTAACGTAACATAAACGTTCCTAATCCTAATTCTAACCTTATACAACATTTCCCTCTACTTATAAAATAATACCTTACACTAACCAACCCTAACCTCATCATGTACAAGTCTATCTTCCTCAACATTAGACAATATGCAAGATGCTTATAAAATTAAATACAACCAAGATGCTTATAAAATTAAATACAACCAAGATGCTTATAAAATTAAATACAACCAAGATGCTTTTAATAAACAACCAAGATGCTTTTAATAAACAACCAAGATGCTGAATAATTGTAAACAACCTAATCAATAAAGTACACAACAACAATACTTGTATGGGTTTTACAAATTTTATTTCAATCTCTTAACAAATCTTTTTACAATAGAATCATTTCTTTTATTATTGCATGAAAAGGCTTTAAGGATATTATCGCTAGACATGCCTTGAAACGAATAGTACAAATAGTATAAACAAAATTCTCCACACGTATTAGCATAGTTACTTTGAAGCTGTTGGTCGTTAACGCTAATAGTATAAGGAATAGTAAAACCATAATATTCAGGTCTTTTTCCAAGCGAATCAAAAAAGTAAATGCGTCTAGGGGAAAAGGCTGCAAACGCAAGCCAATGCCGACCCTCAAACCCAGAGTTCTCCGAGTTAACAACCCAGCAGCTCGGGTATAGATATATGTTAAGCATATCTCTAGGGACAACATCACCACGTTGCAAGCCCCATTTCCCCTTTATAACATTTAACTTTTCTTTTAGTTGTAGAGTATTCATACAGAAGATTTTACAACTCTATTTTTATCAATATCTATATAAGCTTGATACTGAGCGTAGATTAAAACAGTAATAGGTTCTTCTAAGGCCTTCTCAAAATCCAACTCGATCTTCACACGACCACGTCTGTCCGGTAGGAGGTCGTCTCCGGTACTAGGAGTAACAAGTTCAAACACGTTGTAGAAATAACCGTTGAGGTAATCCTCTATAGTGATGTTATTTCCCAAGTCACGGTTATTAGCTGCCATCATTAGGCTCATATATCCATTGATATACTGTCCAGCCGTTATATTAAATTCCAGACAGCGGTATAAGAGAACACCAGCATCATCAGGGTTCGTCAAGGCAATCTTCTTTATATTGAAAGGTTGATAGTTGAAAGGATTTGTAGACAGCTTCCCTGCAACGTCGGTACTTTTTCCCATGGCCACAACAACTAGTCGAGGCAGCTGACCCGTGAAAAGGTTATCTGAGGATCCACTTGTAAGCCCACTATTTATATTGAATGTCTTTGTATCACCCTTGTCATAGATGTAGCGAGCAGCTTTGTTGGCCAATTAAACTTGGATAGCATTGAATGCAGGTAATGTTAATGTATGACGCCTAACATAAAATACAGCTGCAGAAATTTTTACTGTATATGGACAAACATTAGAGTTTGCCGATCTTGGGGTTGGACTCCATAAAACAAAGTCATCGCTATTTCTTGTAAGTTTTAATCTTACATCAACACCATTAAGAATAAAACCTTCTTGTTGAGCCAAATCCAGAAATAAAGGTCCCATTAATTCAAATATTGCACTTTTAGCTATTTTCTTTTTCCTTGCAATCATTCCAGTGTTAGAGTCGGTATAATCACCTCCTTTTGTATCCTGATAGAACATTTGAGCCTGTCCTGCTGTAACTTTCCAAGGCTTACCATATCCAAGTACCGATAAGAAGTTGGACTTGAAGGCATAATTATTAGAGAGTGTAGTCACTGGGTAGTCGCCCAACTGAAGATCAGCCGACGCAAACAGTGAATGAAAAAAATTATTAACAGTAGACACATCATCCGTATCGAGGAGATCTGTAGCTCCATCGTGTTTAGTAACTTGAACTTGAAGTTTAAGAAAACTATTCCCCAAGTCAATAAAGGAAGAATTTCCTTCAACAAAAAATTCTATAGGAGCAAAACGTTCTTTCGTCCCGCTGAGAGGATAAACTTCTTGAGTAGAAGAGTAGGCAATGCTAACATCAGTAGAGGGTCTTCTAAATGTATCACTACGTACAGAGCTACCTTCAGTAAAATTCATCTTGTTCTTTTCTTCCCCTTTACACACTTCTTTTTAGTAGGCTTCTTTTTACCAAACCCAAATTGTTGTAGAGTAGGTTGTTTCTTTTCTTTCCCCCTCCAACTTGTTTAATGACCCGTCGGACCCTTTTCTTTTTCTTTTCTATCGATATCTTCCCAACAAAAGGTACACTATAAGATATGGGCTTTGGACCCAAACCTCCTCCTACTTGTACTTTCATAGTTAATATTTCTTGGGACGAATGTGAAGTGTAACGAATGAAGGTTGGTTTAATACTGCCAGCTCATTTAGGTTATCATCAACTATTTGTACATTCACTTTGTTAAACTGGCTAACGTTCAAAGGAACGTATTGTATAGTATTAAACTCAACATGTATATACTTGCTTTCATTAGGCACAACATCCACCACACCTACTATAGGCATATGTCTTCTTCCATAATAAGTGTTCTTGATTATATCTGTTAGAACAAACCCTCGCCTTAAACTACTAAAGTAACTAGGGTCATAAAATTCAAGTTTATGTTGAGCCAACTTTACTACATAAGGAACTTTATTGCTATCTAATTCTGTCACATCTTTTAAATTTCCTAAAGAAATTTCAGAGACTCCAAATATGTTTTGTAGTTTAATCCCTCTTATAAATATAGTGACATCATTCTTATCAGCTTCAATTTCAAGAACGTCACCTGACAATAAAAAATCAATTTTAGCAATGGATGTGAAACTTTGAAGAACTTTATTTATCTTGGTAACCAAATAAACGGGCTCAAATTTTTTCGGTTCTTCAATCTTTAAAACTTGACGATGAAAAGGAAATACAGATTCAAACTTCATCATATATCCTTTAGGTAAATCAGCAAACTTTGCCTTGTCAATAAATCCAACGCTTGTATGTTCCCCTTGAGTAAAAATTAGTTTATCACCAAATCCCAATACTTGAGCCATTCGTTCATCAAACATAAAATTGGAACCATCATGGTTTATAAACTTTGCTTTTGCTGCGCCTGTTCCATCACTTACTTCAGATAACTTTACATTTAGTCCTACAGCATTCATATCAAATTCAAAGAAAAATATAAAATTATTCAGTGAATCATGTTTTAGATGATAATGGTGCTTGATAGATTTCTCTCTTCCACAAGTAACTTCAATTTCATTGTCACCAGGATAGATACCAAATATAGTTTTCTTTTTTGCTGTAAATGAAGCTCTCACTAGACCACATTCATAATGATGTTCAGATAATTTAATAGTGTCAAACAAATCATTCGTAAAGTTAGATCCCCTATTTTCAGAAAACAGAGACTTGCATCGTCTACTATCAACGTGGACTGTGTAACCGTCCATTTTGAAGTATTTGTAACTTCCTAATAAGATCCGCAAGCTCCTTCAAGGGTATAGTTGTTCCCCTTCCAATAGTTGTTCCGTCAGGTTCTCTAATATGTATATGGTTCTCTGTAGTCCAAATCTTATACCCACACTTTAGTTTATAAAACCGACGCATTATTCTACAACCACAATATCACTATCGAAATAGTATCCAGGTAAATATTTTCCAATACGGTTCAAGAGCTTATAACCATTTATAGTTTTAGATAATATGTAGTTGTCGTCTTCTTTTCCAATTAGTTTATCTTTAGTTAATTTAACAAAGTATGGTCGATCAAGTAAGAGGTTGCAAGTCTTTTGTACAGTATTACGTTTCCTCTTTTTTAAAATAGTCTTTATAGCTTTCTTTATATTCTTTACTTCATCCACAGTAAAACTTATAGTTCCAGAAGAATTTTGTATCCAAACTTTTTCAGAATCTTCTTTTGGGTTTGTTACTAAGACCTTTGTGTAGTTCTCTAGTATAACAATTTTTGATGTTGCCATGACCGACAGTTAGGTAGGAATGTAGCGCGCTAATTCGGGCTCATAAAACCCTCCTAGCAAGTCTTCCAAGGGCAACTCTTTCCCTCTCTTACTTGTCCTATGCACAGTTTCTACCAACTCATACGTTGGTGGTTGCGTATCTCGCACTTTAGATATCTTATAAGGAGTATCTATAAAGTTTTGTTCATATCCTTTTGTAAAGAGTGCCTTTGTCCTAGAGATAAGAACAATATCCCCCACGGCATATTTAGGTTTTCGTTTAGGTAGTCTCGCCAGGTGTTCAAACGTATTTCTCCACACCAAATGTTCATTATTGTCGTTTACATCATTAGGGGCAAACTTGGTTGTGCTATGTTTTGTATTATTATATCCTTTCAAAAGAAGAGGAAGGGCTTTAATATACTTTCTATTATCCCTATGTGTCCAATATCTAGATATACGAGACATTATCGTACGATGAAATCTTTCAACCACACTTGCTTTAATCTCAGAGTATACGTGCATAAGCTTTACACCTATACTATCTAAATATTTTTTCATCATCTTCCCAACAAATTCTTTTCCACGGTCACTTAGTATTGTTCGAGGTTTCCCAAGTACTTTAATAACTTTCTTAATTGCTTCCACAGCTTGAGCAGTATGTTTTGTTTTTAATGGGACAATGTGCGCCTTTTTACTAAAGACATCTATAGCTGTAAGTAGATACTTATATCCATTGTTCTCTTTGCTGTACTTTGACAGATCTAATAAATCTATCTGAACCTGTTCATTCCTGAAAGGCACCATGAACTTCCTTCGACGAAATCTTGACCTTGCAGGCTTATGTAATACGTAGGGCTTTAGCTTGCTCAACTCCTTCACAATAAGTTTCTTGTCCTTTAGCTTTCTGTTCTTGATAAAAGCTGCCGCCCCTGAGAAGGAACCAGCGAATAGGGGATTGAGATAGAGACGCTTAACGTTAACCGCCATCACTGAGGGGAGAAGCACGACTGAGCGCCAGTCTAAAGAAGGAACCCAAACAGGATGGTTGGTGTTATAGAGTTTACACATAATATTGAAGGGCATATAACAAGCTTATTATATGCCGACCTTTCTCATCCATTGTTAATGCGAGAGTTCAGTTGTAGTTGCGTAAAGGAAACACACGTCTCTTGTATTCAAAATATATTGTGTAGTAACTACCTAACCTCAACTCTATATATTACATTATATCATTCAACTTCTCTACATCTCAAACTAAACAACTATAAAGCTTTACCAGCTGAAAAGAAACTTACAGTACGTATTGAAAAGCAACCTATCTATCGCCTAACCGACAGACCACCACATACACTTAAACATAGATTTGAATTGTTACTTCAGAATCATATTCTAAGTAATGAGTATAACATTGCTGTTATAGGAACTGCTCTGACTGAAATTCTAAAAGAACAAAAGAGGAAGAGTAAGGAGCTAAGTGCTTTTGCCAACGAAGAATTGTCAATGGATTTTGGACAACTGCAACTATAATGCGTAATCCAATTTTGTGTAAGGGCCCTGTGGTCGAAGATTACGTGACACTACAAAAGAGACTTGATAGTTTTGCAAATTGGCCAGTAAGTTTTATAAAACCTATTGACTTGGCTAATGCCGGATTTTATTATTATAAAAGAGCAGAAGGAATTTATAAGGACGCTGTACAGTGCTTTTATTGTGGACTTTGTCTTAGTAATTGGGAACCAAACGACTGTCCATATTTAGAACACGCCCTAAATACTTCATACGTTGGCTGTTCATACCTTCTACTTAATAAACATAGAGTGAAAAACACTACCCTACTCCAACCAGCAGAGGACGACAAAAACCTTTGTAAGATTTGTCAGATATTTGAAGCAACCTTTGTTTATCTCCCTTGTGCACACTTTGTTGCGTGCCCCATTTGTGTTACCTCCCAATCCAAGTGCCCAGTTTGCCGGGAATCTATTGAAAGCATGCTAAAGATATACACCTAAGATGGCTACCATCAGTGTATGTAAGATAAAACATCCAAACTACGACGACATTGAAATACGTAAGAATTCTTTTTCTATACTACCTAAAGAACTTAGTAACTGGGTACAGTACGCAAAGGAAGGATTCTTTATAACTGAAGATTTATATATGGTATGTTTCTATTGTGACTTACCCTTCTTTAACCTATCCCACATAGACAAAAGATTTGACTTACATAGGAAGCAGTGTTTATATGCTAAAAGTTATCTTATAAAAACAAGTGAAGTTGAGAACCCAAAAAACGAGTGTCATATATGCGTGTCCAGGGAAATAGTGTTTGAATTTCTTCCCTGCAGTCATCTAGCTACATGTGAACAGTGCTGCTATAAATTTGACAAGTGTTTTATATGCAGGGGAAACATAAAGGCCGTAAAGGTAGTATATCTATAATGGCTATTATAATAGAATTTATGATTCTTGTAGACCATATATTCCAAGTGCACGTATATAGAGACAGCAAGCCTAATAAGCTAGTATTGCATCTCAGACATTGTTTGTGTGAAGTAGACTTTGATAAACATCCTACCACATGGGGCCAACCGAGAGGCAGACATACACAAAGGGAGTGCTTAGCTAAATTAGTGGAAGACTATAGGCCTTTCTTTAATACCGACCCTGTTATACTATGTGTATACAAACTTACAGCCGCAGTGCTTAGAGACGTATTCCCCACACATCTTGTATGCAGTGTACAGAAAGACATTGAGTTTGTGCCTGGAGGCATTATTCATAGGGACCACTACCCATACCATGAAAAGTGCAGTGCATGTGTAGGGGATAAACTGAACTAATGCATCAACCCCCTATTCGACTTTACGCGGCTTCACACCAACGAACACAAGGAGCAGATTGAACATCTACAACGCCTTCTCACCGCAGAAGACCCAGTGGAGTTAGAGTGGTATCATATCTTCCTAGCTAAAGCCTACAGCAACGAGTGAGTTTAGAATTTTAAAAAGTAAAATAAAAATATTTTCTAAAAGTTAATTGTGGTTTTCAGAAAAGTTATCAGCTTTCTTAAAGAAAATCCAAACATCCCTACAGTCACGGAAAAATTCTTTTGTTATTCAACAAGATGAAATTAACTTATTACCAAAAGAACTCGTAAGTCCTTTAACTATAAACTTTACTATTACTATATTACTATATTACTATATATACATATAAACTTTATCTATATCAAGGATTACACTATATATATAAACTATACTATACTATACTATATAACTATATATACATATAAACTTTATCTATATCTAGGATTACAATATATTACATAAACTATATATTTTTTACATTCTTTTACATTTAGATTTCTGTGTCATGTTTGCCAATATGACCACATCACGTCTACTAATGAACAAATGATGTACACTGGAGGAGATGATATACAAAGATGCTATCGCTGCCATTTCAACAAGCTCAAGCTGGAGAATTACTTAAAATCTGTTGAGGAGGATATTCAGGACCTACTTCAATGGTCACCAGCATTTACAAAGGAATGTCACTCACTCCACTGCATTCTTGAAAAGCTTCCATTTTCCGTAACTTCAGAGGCAAAGTTTTACGTGTTCAAAAAAAACCATGTGCTATGCAGCTATTGTATTAATTATGCGAAGGGAAGTGCCTGTCCCTATTGCGAGGATGTCTACGAATCTTCAATTTATTATGACACCCCTTGGTAAGTATTATATCCTTTATCTATAGAAATGTATTCCTCTATATACAAACCTATAATTATATATATAATATAATCTCATATATCTCATAATAGGGACGGTAGCATGGCATTCGTGAAACCTATAAAGGAGATCTTAATCGGCCCACCTTTGGAACAGAAGGAATGGAAGGATTATTGCTGGCCTGGAGACAATTCTTCAGTGAGCGGTACAGTTCCTAACGCCCCTCAGATTCACCCTCAAGAGCCTATGGACATGGAGAGCTATTCACAGTCAGACGATTCGCCATGGAAACTCGTAAGCAACTTGTCCCTCACTTAAAATTTTCTCAGCGCACTCACACCCCTGATTATCGTGTTTATCGTGTTTTACGGTGTTTTTGACCGTTTTTAGCGTGTTTCACGGTGTTTTTTTCTTAGTTTTGTTAGTTTTTTCTTAGTTTTTGTTAGTTTTTTCTTAGTTTTTGTTAGTTTTTTCTTAGTTTCATAAAGTTTTTGTTAAGTTTATAACATATTTTTCTTAGTTTTATGAAGTTCTGTAACATATTTCTTAAAATAATCTTTGTTATGTAAAGTATTTCTTGGTTTTTAACAACATTCATATTCATCTCTTGTTAGACCATCTAGATGTTGATGTATAAAGTATAACTGTATTGACTATTACTGCACACATTACGTAAGCTATGACAACATACACTATATAAGCTATTGCAATGTCTTTCCTGTCTTGTCTTTTCTACTTCAAGTCTCTCTTAACATTCCTTTCTATAACTCCCAAGGTCGCCTTCTTACCCTCAGGTCTCTCCTGCATTCCTTTAACGTTAGCTTACAGGAATAAACCTGTAGACTCCCTCCATTGCCTCAGGTCCCCTCTCTCTTACATTCTTTCTATAACTCTCCTTCCCCCTAAGGCCCCTTCTCTCTCCTTTCCAACGTATCTTTAACGTTTTCATACAGGAATAATCCTGTATTCTCCATCCATTTACCTTAGGTCCCTGTCTCTCTTTTCTAACGTATCTTCAACGTTTACTTACAGGAATAATCCTGTATTCTCTCTTTCATTCCAAGTACAATGTAACTTAAACTTAGTAATAATCACTTAATTAATATGCAAAATATTTAATTAATATGCAAATTAACCTAATTAATATGTAAAATATTTAATATGCCTAATTAATATGCAAAATTCTTAATATGCAAATTTACCTAATTAATATGCAAATTATTTGATATGCAAATATATGTATTTAATATGTACGCATTTGATATAAAACATTATTTGATATAAGAATAAATTTGATGTATAAAATATAACCTAACTTGTGTACTGTGTATTTCTTATAGCATATAGCATCTATAGGGAACACTCAGCGAATAGAAATGGGTTTTATTATAGCCAATAAGAAAGAGTTTTATTATAGCCAATGGTAGAGAGGGGGTTAGATGGCGTCAGCCAATCAGCGTTAGGGGAGAGAGAGGGACCAGCATCTTATATACTCATGTAAGGGGGCGAGAGAGCTCAGTCGGCCATCAGCTTTTGGAGTGGAAGCATCTCTCTCCACGCTGCTCCGTGGTTTCTCGGGCGGGGAAATCGGCGGGTTTGGCGGGTGGGAGTTGGGAGGAACGGCGGGATGCCAACTTTTGGCGCGCGAAGGAACGGCGGGCGAGGGACCGGCGGGGAGTTGGCGGGTGAGGGACCAGCGGGTGGGGAGGAAGGGGCGGGGACTATAGGGACTTGCTTATGCTAGGCTATATGACATGGCTATACTGCTTATACATGCTTAGGGGGTCGGCCAGCCGACCCCTTATAAAAAGGAAAAGTGGGAGGAAGCGGGTGCGGACAGTGGCTAAACTTCTTGTACCCTACTACTCATGTCATTCATTTGTAAAACGAAGACAGACTATAGGGCTTAAAAAATTCCTACTATATACACAAAATAAAAATAGTTTTGTTGGAATCGTAAATTATTTAGTTTAGATACTAAATGTTTGGTTTAACGAACAATGATGGTCCCTAAATTGAAAACTTGAACATTCATGAATTTGGCAAAAATAATGTCCAAAGAAGCTTCAACTGCTACAACGGAAACAGAGTTATCACCAGGAGGATTTGGAAGTCTTGTGCAATCATTGTCAGCTTCCGAATCGCTCGCTGCATCAATTAGTTATCATTATATTGGGTGTAGGGATTCTTGTGGTTTTACCTTCTGAATTCTTATTGCTATCAAAAATTTCGGTTATGCTGACTGTTCCATACTCCTTGGTTGTACTTTCATAATTGCTAACGACATTAATAATGTTGTGTGTGTTAGGGGGAGAGCACGTCTACTACTATTGATAAGTAGAGCTATGCTACCGCTCAAGCCGCGAGGGCTTACTTGCAGTGACTACCGGAACAACTTTACTAAGTGTACAGACTTACACGAAGCGACTTAGTGAAGAGTACTGAACCATGAGACGGAACGACTCAACACTGTCCCGCAACTCGATCTGGTGAGCAGGCAGAGAGGGACCGGAACATGTAAGCCGACCACCAGTGACCAGCAAATCACTTATGGCAGTCTACTTCAACCCACCTTATCACCTCATGTGCATCCCATTGTCCAGACGTGTGCTAGGTAGAACTCGTAGCACGTATACAGACCAACAGAACAATCCATACACTACAGACAGGGCATTGATAGATAATCATATTGTCACTAAGATAGGTAAATCAATGCTAATAACGAATATACGGCAATGACAGTTTCTCCCAGCTCCAGACTACTACCTTTTAGACCTGAGGCGCTCCAGAGATTCGAACTCCAGACCTCAGCCTGAGAAGCGGCTGTTTAGACCACTAGACAGACCTGTACGCCCTATTAATAATGTTAGTAACTAACTGGGAAGATATTTGTTTGCTGTTTTCATTTTGAAGACCATTCCCGGAAACAGTAGTATCATTGGTGTCTTTTAGGGTTTCATCTTCAGATGATATCTCACTTAAGAGCTCTTCCTGTGATGGTGAATGTGCGAAGTTTTGTTGTGAATTTACTCGTGAATTTACGATATCTTCATTTTTTCCCACGATATCATCCACGAGTTCTCTGCTGATAGCCGCAATTGCTAACTCAGTATTATCCTCTACAGCATCAACCATTTTATTTGCTAAATTTTCGTTGATTTCTTTTTGTTTTGCAATATGCTTTTCGTTAAGACTTCCAGCTGCAGTTGTTTTCGTTTCATAGTCTTCCGAATCACTATCGACCACATCTATCCTTGGATCCATACCAATACCATCCCCATTACCGTCCTTGGATTCATTTTTAACACTAAAGACTGTCTTTCCGGCATTTGAATCTGTACTAATCCCTGTAAGTTCACAAGAAACGCTCCACAATCTTTTCTGCGTTTCGGCATCCTTCGCTCCTCCAGGTAATACTTATTTTCTTGCTATTCCCATAGAAGCTTCCGCCTTCACCTTCAACTTTTGGAGACACTGCAGCAATCGTGACAGAATCTCCCCCTTGTTTTGCGGTCTGTAAAAATGAATATTTTTAAGGAATAGTCTTAAGCAGGCATTTATCTAGCATTTGCCTGGATCTGTTAGAACCAGATAACTGTACTATAATATATTCCAGAGTCGGAATTTTATTTTTGAAAAATTTAATACCCACCCATTGAGGATATTTTTAATATTTCAGTATTTCACTTTTAACTTAATTAACTTACCTTAAAGACACAACTAGTTATACAACCGCAATTTCTGTCAAAACAGAAATGTTCATGCAGATCTGTTTTTACTACTCCAGGGTGGACAGCGTAGACATGAACATTTGCTCCTTCACTTTTTAAACGATTTTCCAAATCGCATGTGAAAACTACTTGCATCATCTTCGTGGTCATGTATGCTAGGGCTGGCGAATAAAATTTCCTATTCAATAAAAATAGAATCAAATCAGTGGTAGTTAGTCTATTAAGGAGGCTCTCCACGAACGCCTTCATAGCAACCACAACCACACTAGCCTATCTAAATGAATGTTAAAAAATGTTTTGCGTCCGGCTTTATTCTTCTCGAAGGATAAGCCCGAATTTTATGGGACTTACATTTTTTTAATCCAGGAATACCCATTAACAGATTCTTTCTGACATTTGATATAGTTCCTTTAAATGGTTTTAAAAAAATCCCCCAAATAAATTGTCCATAAAAATGGGACAAATTAAAATTTCTTTAGGAATTTGATTTTTTTAAAAACTATTTAAAGGAACAATATCAATCATCAGAATTATAGAAATTCCGAATGCCAACTTTTGTTCCTTGATGGTCCACGGTTCCAAAAATGTCTCTGGGGAGGATCTAAGTATTGTGAAAGAAATATTATCGACATCAACTTACTTATAAGATAAATCTTCGAAATTGATTTTTCCTCCGTATGCCTCACTTGATGATACATTAACAATCCTACTCGACTTTGGTGCTGTTCCTGAGCCTTTAAGTTTAGGGAGCAATAACTGCGTAAGAAGAAAATGACTCAAATAGTTAACTTGAAAATGGGATTCAAAATTGTCATTTGTTATTTCGTACGGGACCAACATGATTCCAGCTGTAAACAGTAGAATATCATAAATGAATTTTACTTGTAACCAAAGACCAAATTAAAAGTATGAACAGCTGGATGTATGAAAATTACCATTGTTGATAAGAATATTAATCCTCCTGTATACTGTTTCAACACTTTCTCAGCAAATTGTGATACAGATTCAAAGGATTTTAAATCAAGAGGCAGAGATTGATGTGCTCCTGTATGTACTCCTTCTTTTCTTATTTTTTCCACCGCACTATCTCCAGCTTTCTCATTTCTACAACCTAAAAATAAATCTTGGTACAATTTCTGTCATTCAATATCAAAATTAATCTTAAAAGTCAAACCTATGATAACGTGCATATCAAGAATTAGCAGTTGTTTAACGACTTCTCGACCAATCCCTCTAGTTCCTCCTGTGATTACTGCAACATCTGTCTGTCTCCGGGGAATTTCTACGTGAAATAATTCATAATCAATAAGAAACGAAAATATTGTAGTTTTTCAAAAGAATAATAAGGCATAAAGAATATTTTACTTTGTAAGTTCAGTTTCTTGTGTCTGGTGAAGAACTCCTTGGTATTCCATAAGGTTCCCAGCCACAAATAAGTCAAAAAATACCAAAATCGTCTAAAAATTCCTCCAGAAGGAGGTTTTTGTTGTGCCATTTTTAAAAACTTAACTAAACTGAAGGAGAGCCACACTAACTGTGAAAATGGAATACTATTTCGACTGTCTCTGATAAAACTAATTCCAACTAATAGGATTGCTATACAATGATATCACATAATAGTATGTGTACTATATTGTTCGTATACTTGTGCGAAGGATTTGTATCACACAATGGACTGACAGTTTGATAAGATATCACAATTATCACAGTTTATTAAGGCTATCTCGACGATGCGCAGAACAGTGATAGCACGTCCCCCGTGGGGAATAAATATTTGTCATATTTTTTAAAACATGTACCACATATTTTCTGGGGGCTTATTGTGGCCCTTTTTTCCAAAAGGCCCCCCAGTTTTTCAAAATGAAATAGTTTTTGGCAGGGCCGGGAAATTGAGGGGGGCAACCGGGGCGACCGCACCGGGCATCAAGCTCTTGGGGGCAGCAAAATGCACGAAAAAAATAATTTGCTGGCATGCCCCCCTCAATACAACCTTAGAAAAGTAAAAAATTTTCTCAAAATGCCAAAAAAATTCGCGCATTTTTAGGAGATTTTTAGGCTACTTTTGATTTAATTTAGAAAAAATAAGCCAAAATTTTTCGCGCTACGCGCGAATATGCCTTATCCATGTGAGTATATGAAGTCATTGCCCCCTCTGAAATCGACTTCTAAATATCTCTAAAATATCGTCTCAACCCAAACCGCTTTCAAACCTTTTCCATCCAACCCTTGTTAAAAAACCCAAACCGTGTTAAATCAAAACTGTCTCAATCCAACCTGTTTTAATCAAAACTGTCTCAATCCAACCCGTTATATAATCAAATCCGTCTCAATCCAACCCGTTTTAATCAAAACCGTCTTAACGTATTGTGTCACCTTTAAAATTGGCTTTCTATTGCTACCCTATTTTAACATAATTTTATGCAACAATAAATTCTGTTCTTAATATCTGAAATGACATTAAAGTTAGTAAAAGGGGGCATCAAAATAACGTTTGCCCGGGCATCGTGAAAACCTTACCGGCCCTGGTTTTTGGAGTGGGATAAATACATGTGAATTTGATAAACCCGTCTCGTTCTCTGTTGTATGAAAATGAAACATTAAAATAAATAGGGCCACAATAAGCCCTCCATAATTTTGTGCTCATTTTTTGAGGTACTACATTTTGAAATCCGTTGCCCCAAATTTTGCTTATCAATGTTTTCCGTTTTTCCAATACCCGTCCTCACGGTAACACTAGACTGTGCCATTTTTTACTACGGGGAGTAAGGCGCCAATCTAAAATTAGGCCACATTCTACTGCTTGGGTTTGTTTATTACCAAGCACCCCGTAGTAAAATTACTCATTTCCGCTTGTCGCTAAGTAACGGTATCATCGAAGCAGCCTTAAGTCGGGCACTGATAAATATTGCATATGTTTACTGTCCCCGATGGATTTCATTCGCTATGCGGAATTACTTAGCGAAAATTAGACAATTGAATGGACAAGGCACTTGACTTCAATTAATCATGGAAGTACGCTAAATTGGAATTTAGTCCAAATTCTTATAAAACTAAAGAAAAGAAAAAAAATAATCCAAAAGCTACTAATAATACAATAATATTCAGCTTTTCCGCCAACTTTGCTACGTCAACCGGGTGCGTTGTAGGTGTGATGTGCAAGAGGCTCAACCGAATAAACCCGAATGTTCTGTTCGGTAATTCTTTAGAGGTGTACAGGGAACTGCATTAGAATATCTTATCTCGTATTTATGTGCAGCTGAGGGAGTGAGTTTTAACTCACAATTGTTGATAGTTGCATCTTAACTGACGCAAAGAAGATTGAAAGGATTAAGTGGGACGACGTAAGAAATAGTGTCTAATTGTATTTAATTACAGTAAGCAAATATAAGTAATGTAAATAGATCTAAAATTGTGCTTCGATGTCTATTTGCACAACTTCAAGCACTATCTTGTTGGCTCTTAAGCCTAGCCCATACTGACGACAAGTGTTGTTGAAGTTCCATGCGTTAACTATACAAAGTCCAAGTTCCATGCGTTATACATAAGCGTTATTTTTTAATTACCATTGGTGCACCTACATCACTTAAGCCTGGAACCGATAGCTACCACCTTGCTAAGAAAACAAGATGTAATATACATGGTATTATAAATCAAGGAAATTTCATGGACAAATACACTAGACGTACGTGGGACGAAAAAATGGGTTACAGGACCTGTTTTTCTGTGAAGTCATAAAACAACTATTTTTCTTCTCCTTCAGCCTAACATATTATTGTGATTACATTCGCTGCAGTCTTATGACTCTTACGAAGCCAAAGATTATCGACTCTATACGAATGTGTTAAACATAATAATTTAGTAGGTTTTCGTCCACGTTGAAATACATATTTAAAAACGCCGTTTCACTATGGAATACTTCTACTCTATTAATCACAAAGACCTTACGAGGGCGATATCTTGTAATAAATATATATGTTCACTAGTTTTCCTTAATAATGAGATACAGAGACATTAGATTCCCAAGCATTAAGGGCTAATTCCATTGACACGCTTCACGCCGAAAGCAGCAAGCTGCACGCAGCAAATCTGATTACACTGGACCAGCAGTTTGCAGCGGCAGCATTTTTTTTGCTGCCGCTTTTTTTCTCTTTCGGTCGATGTTTTTTTCGAGAAAGCGTAAAAACGCGCGAGTGATTCCACTGCGACTTTTTCTGCTCAAGCGGCGAAAAACTTTTACGCGCCGACTAAAAACTAGAAGCTTCTTCTGAACAGGCCGAAACTGCCTGTATATCGCGTTTTCCAAGTCATAAACTAATTTATCAAGCTATTCCATCGGTTTTTGAATTGTGCAAGAGGATAAATCATGGTGAGAATTGTGTCGACAACATTTTTATTAAAATAATTGTTATTACTTCTAAAAAATGGCCTCTGTATATATTTTTAAAATTATAGTCAGATGAACATGACGAGAACGACGGTCATTTCCAAAGCCAGGTCGACCAGGAGGATGGAAAAGAAGACAATTCAACTTTTGAATTGATCAGAAAAGTTGAGTCACGCACATTTCTTTTGAATTCCAGGGATCCAAAGCATAGTAAAAGGGATGTAATCAGTGACGCTTGGAATGAAATTGCCACTGGATTGAAGGTTTAGGAAAGGATGTAGATGGTGAGTGTGAAAGTTATCAATAATATATTTTTAAGAGCATCAGGGACTTAATTATTGCTGTTTATAAATGTGATAATAAAATATTGTGTCGACACAGGGACGTGGTGCAGAAAAAAATGGAAGACACTGCGGGATTACTATTACAAAGTAAAGCGAATGCTTAAAGGTAAAAGTGGAGACGGAAGTAATAACAAAAAGCCGTGGCCCTACTACAGCGCAATGGAGAGGGTTTTGTCGTCTTTTACTGAGGAGAATGAAAAGTGAGAGATAATATGTTCGTAAAAATTATTATATTAATGGTTTCAACCAAATTTATTTTAATTTCTGTTCCAGCACGCAATCAAACTTTCCAACAGAAGACAATCAATGCGCAGATCCACAAATTCAATCTGATGACAGTTCCGAAAATGTAGTAGCAGATGAAGCAAACCTCAATGTGAGCAATATCATCCATTTATATTTAATACATCGTAAATGCTATGAACAATTTCAAATATTTTAATCATAATATCTCCATGTTATTTACAGGAGGGAGAGGCTAGAAAGGAGTCGACTCCTTCAACGAGAAGAGCAATTAAACCTAACTAAAAAGTAATTAACATCTTTAACAATAGAATTTGAGTTTAATAATGTTTTTGTGGATGAATAGGTACGAAAAAGAAAATCGGATTCCAACGAAGCACTGCTTAATGAAAAGATAATAAAGGTGCTTGAAGAACCAGAAGAAGTTAAGGACCAGTTTTACCATTTCGGAATGACAATATGTAATAGATTGAGGAGCGTACCACTTCAAACTGCTGAGTATGCTATGTTAAGAATTTCGTCATTGTTGTACGAAATTGTGTACCCCATTCATACGTGGGAAAATCAAACTGCCTCCAATGAGTCGACTCATAGCAATCAGTAATTAGAAACAAAGTATAGAAAGCAAATGTAGTTCAAGTGGTTAAAAATGTAGTTTAAGTAACATGTTATATCTAATAAATTATATTACAGAATGTACATTTATTGCCAGTTTACAATTTCTGTTTGTTTACTCAACAATACATTTAACTTTACACAATTTAGAATAGGTGTTAAATAAATGCTTAGAATAGATTCTGTATAATAAATCCTAAGCATTTATTTTAGACCACTGCCACTCCACAGCACCTTGATTTAACAAATAGTCCATAAGATTATCCCTCATTTGTTTGGAAGCCCTTTCCTGAGCTGAAACTGATATGGGTCTGGCATTGATGAGCCCAGATGGAGGACTTTCGTTTCGCCATTCGCTATTCGCTTCCATGGAGTCGTCTCCAAAGCCTACAGGATTATAGAAGCGTTCTGTTGGATCACCGTTCATTTTTTCCTTCTTTAAGAAATTGTGTAGGGCGACGCAAGCTATTATAAAAAACCAGATTACTATAGCTCCAAAATACAGGGAGACGGCTCCAATTATATTAACTTACCTCTTGGTGGATGATTCTCATACACAAATCGAAGGAAACTAATGGGATCATTCCTATATTTGCAAGAACAATCAATAAATTAGACATTACTAAATTATTATAGGGTCGACCTACATAAATGTACAATACCTTTCATTGACACTAGCCAGTTTTCCCAGTTTCCCATTCACAAAGGATTTGACTCGGTGTACAAGGACGTCCCGCCTTTCCTGCAGATCACTAAGTCTGGACATAAAAATATCTCCATCAACTGAAATGTACTTGATGCGGCCATAAAACAAGAACTATATCAATAACAAAAATGTTTTAGACAACGGTTATTGTAATATTAAGTAATAATTGTGTTTGATTAAATACATACCCCTTTTCCGTTGTTGGCCAGTTCGCGAATTAGTGGCAGAAGACTGTCTAGCTTTTGGTTTACTTCCTTCCACTCTTTGGGACGACCCAAAACATCCAATTCATTGGAAAGATCATACAGAATCTGCAACATGTGGCTAATTGCTTCATTTAGTATGCAGAACTGAAATAAAAGAATTTGAAATTCAATTTTTATATCTTTGTGTCGACACAACAAAAATTTATACACATTATTATTTTTATTTATATGTATTTATTGTTCCTGTTTATAATATAATTATTTTATAGAAAGTATACAAAGTTCCTTACTGGAATAGTTTTTCCTTCGTCTTGCCACCTTTTACTTTCCTCTTTTTTTCCCCGTAGCTTCCGGATTTCCTCTGGGTGCTCTCTTCGAAATTGTTTCTTCGCAGCATGCCAATGATCCAAAGAATCCCTTTTTGGGTAAGGACAGCTGAAACGTAAATGGCCATCTGTGCTTCCACAGTTTCCACATTGAGTGGAGGATGCTGTAAATATTAATTATAATCGCAATTATCGCTTTCACAATTGATCGAGTCGACTCAAATAATTATAACTTACCCATTTTTCTCTCAACTTCCTCTTCCCTAATTATACAGACTGTCTTTAGATTCTACTACAAGATCTTCTGTCGCGTTCTAAGAAAAAAATATAAATAAATAAATGCTTATTATCTAACATATATTCATAGACGAAAACATTGACTTTGACTTACTGAACAATGACGAGTCAAGAGATAAGGAATGTCAACCGCAATAATAATTACTGATAAATCGTGCACAATTGGATCATCACATCAGCAAACACAGTTGTGTGGTGGTGGTGAGTCGACTCAAGATTTTTCCGCGTTGGGTGATCCCACCTACTTGAAGACGCAGCTTGCAGCTACCATCTAGCTTTCTGCTGCTTCTTTCTGGCGCGTACTAATAGTGTATGTAATTACGCATTTTTTAGCTGGGATCATGCAGCAGCAGAATTGGAAAAACCTGCTAGCTGCTAGAAGCTAGACGCTTGCTGCGAGAAGTGTGTTGTGTGGGTGAACGCCTTTATTAGCTTGTTAAATATTCTTTACTGCTATTCTAAAGTGTTTTTACATAATTAAAGTTTTTTAGCTGGAAATATTTATGTGTCCACGAAATAAACGAACACATAGCGTTAATAATAAAGACAACAACATGCAGATTCTAATAAATTGACATTTATTTTCGATCCTTTTTCAAAATCAATACTGTAATTTAAGGAGTAGGTTGCCTATCTAATCCTTAGTAGTATTTACACACACACATAAATGACTCTAATATTATATTTGACATCTATACACTAACTATAATGCCTATCACGTATGTATAGGAGTAAATTACTTATCATATGCACTATACATAGATCTACTTATAGTTTCTAATCGTAGATGGTAACATTTCACTCTCATTCTTCACTTAGCATCATTCTCACAGATATTCTTATAGGAGTCTATGCATATGTATTCATCTTACTTTTACAGATATAGTAATGCATATTATATGTGCCGATTCCAGCAACTTAGAACCTTAAGGTGAAAACTATGATATTGAGTAAAGAGGAATACAAGGCAACCACATCAATCTAACCTCTCAGTATTTTAGACGTTTATGAAACTGATAGTTATGTAAACGTCCTACACATGATTGTCCGAAGTTTTTCCAACTACTTCCATTGAGTTGGAGACCATTTCCAAGCACTTAGAAAACATTTCTAAACAGGCAAGTGGGTGTGTTTAGTGGGAGGGGCAACCACACCCACTTGGTAAATACAGTTGTATTTTACTACCAATTTGGATTTTGAAGTTTCAAAACTAGCTGATTTCGAATAAATTGGACATTTTAACGAAATTTGAAAACTGGGTGGAGCGACTCCACCCATTTTCTAATATTTACACAATTAAGCTGTCAAATTCTATTTTGACGTTGTGGAACATGCTGATTTCGAATAAATTAGTCAATTTAACCAAATCTGAGAAGTGGGTGGGGCCAGCCTACCTATTTTCTAATATTTATACAATTAAGTTGTCAAATTTTATTTTAAGCTTTCGAAACATGGAAATTTTGAATAAATTAGTCATTTTAACGACACTTGAAAACTGGGTAGAGCGACTCCACCCATTTTCTAATATCTATACAATTAAGCTGTCAAATTCTAGTTTGACGTTGTGGAACATGCTGATTTCGAATAAATTAGTCAATTTACTCAAATCTGAGAAGTGGGTGGGGCCAGCATAACCAATTTTCTAATATTTATACAATTAAGTTGTCAAATTTTATTTTAAGCTTTCGAAACATGGAAATTTCGAATAAATTAGTCATTTTAACGACACTTGAAAACTGGGTGGAGCGACTCCACCCATTTTCTAATATTTATACAATTAAGCTGTCAAATTCTAGTTTGACGTTGTGGAACATGCTGATTTCGAATAAATTAGTCAATTAAACCAAGTCTGAGAAGTGGGTGGGGCCAGCCTACCTATTTTCTAATATTTATACAATTAAGTTGTCAAATTTTATTTTAAGCTTTCGAAACATGGAAATTTCGAATAAATTGGACATTTTAACGAAATTTAACCAAATCTGAGAAGTGGGTGGGGCCAGCCTACCTATTTTCTAATATTTATACAATTAAGTTGTCAAATTTTATTTTAAGCTTTCGAAACATAGAAATTTCGAATAAATTAGTCATTTTAACGAAATTTGAAACTGGGTGTGCCGACTCCACCCATTTTTTAATATCTATACAATTAAACTGGCAAATTCTATTTTGAGGTTGTGGAACATGCTGATTTCGAATAAATTAGAAAATTTAACAAAATCTGAGAAGTGTGTGGGGCCAGCCTATCTATTTTCTAATATTCATACATTTAAGTTATCAAATTTTATTTTCAGATTTCGAAACATGGAGACACTTCTCAGATTTGGTTAAAATGACTAATTTATTCGAAATCAGCATGTTCCAAAACCTCAAAATAGAATTTGACAGCTCAATTGTGTAGATATTAGAAAATGGTTGGAGTCGCTCCACCCAGTTTTCAAGTGTCGTTAAAATGACTTATTTATTCGAAATTTCCATGTTTCGAAAGCTTAAAATAAAATTTGACAACTTAATTGTATAAATATTAGAAAATAGGTAGGCTGGCCCCACCCACTTCTCAGACTTGGTTAAATTGACTAATTTATTCGAAATCAGCATGTTCCACAACGTCAAACTAGAATTTGACAGCTTAATTGTATAGATATTAGAAAATGGGTGGAGTCGCTCCACCCAGTTTTCAAGTGTCGTTAAAATGACTAATTTATTCAAAATTTCCATGTTTCGAAAGCTTAAAATAAAATTTGACAACTTAATTGTATAAATATTAGAAAATAGGTAGGCTGGCCCCACCCACTTCTCAGATTTGGTTAAATTGACTAATTTATTCGAAATCAGCATGTTCCACAACGTCGAAATAGAATTTGACAGCTTAATTGCATAGATATTAGAAAATGGGTGGAGTCGCTCCACCCAGTTTTCAAGTGTCGTTAAAATGACTAATTTATTCAAAATTTCCATGTTTCGAAAGCTTAAAATAAAATTTGACAACTTAATTATATAAATATTAAAAAATAGGCAGGCTGGCCCCACCCACTTCTCAGATTTGGTTTAATTGACTAATTTATTCGAAATCAGCATGTTCCACAACGTCAAAATAGAATTTGGCAGCTTAATTGTGTAAATATTAGAAAATGGGTGGAGTCGCTCCACCCAGTTTTCAAATTTCGTTAAAATGTCCAATTTATTCGAAATCAGCTAGTTTTGAAACTTCAAAATCCAAATTGGTAGTAAAATACAACTGTATTTACCAAGTGGGTGTGGTTGCCCCTCCCACTAAACACACCCACTTGGGTGTGTTTAGAAACCTTTCCAAGTGCTTGGAAATGGTTTACAAGTGTTTGGAAATGGTTTCCAAATGTTCGGAAATGGTTTCCAAATGTTTGCAAATGATTTCCAAGTGTTTGGAAATGATTTCCTAGTGTTTGGAAATGATTTCCTAGTGTTTGGAAATGATTTTTATGTGGTTGGAAATTGTTTCTAAGCTGCATACGAAAGGTGGTACTAATTTTCATAAAAGTTTGAATTGTCGGATGTTCTACAATGCTGGCCTTCGGTTACTTACTGAATTTATTTCTATTTTATTTTATGAAAGCATAAAATAATTGTCTCAGTTTCAATGAATTTTTAAAAATAGTAGGAATGGGTTTAAAATTTTGAGTTTTTTTTATTTTGTAGAGAATTTTCTGCTTTATTTTATTAAATGGAAAACCAAATTTATCAGTCATCACCTGAAAGCTTAAATTTGCTGGAATCGGCACATATGTGATTTGTGGTTTGATTTTGTTGGCTTAGTACTACGGTTCCATCATAAATGAATCTGTTTGGTTTGACTCTCAAGAATTCAGCGAGGCATGACATGATGATGGTGCCACAATACACACACGCATTATACGATATGAATGATGTCACTTGTCCGTATTAATACAGTAATTGGGTATATCACTATATTTTATATACATTAGTAATAAATATATTATAAGGGTAAAGAGATGCTGTTAGTAAATAGTGCTCTGGTTAAGTACATAATTATAGTTAAATAATAGATAGATAGATTTATTTATTGCGTTTCCAGCGGGCGATAGCCCATCCCACAAATAGTTAAATAATATGCCTGCATATAAGCAACAATTTTGCGTGATTATCTGCCACACAAAGTTATCAATTCCCTAGGTTTGACAATGTCACTTTACCCAAGAAGAGTCATAAGAATGGCAAATGGAGGGACCACCCCAAATTGTCAACACCTTTTTGTCAACACCGAATTGTCAACACAATTTTGACCCCTTTGGTCGTCAACACCTTTTTGTCAACACAAATAAACCCATTTAGACTTTTTGTCAACACAAGTTTTTTCGTAGGTACAAGTCTTTATTTGAGAAGTAGGAATAACAAATATGAGTGTGGTTGCACACGGTGTAACTTACGGCGGTGTGCATTAACATTCTTTGCGTTATCAGTTATTTAAATATCTGATAATGAATGCAAGACGGCAGAGAAGGAAGAAGCACTTCTTATTAAGCACTTAATATTAATGTAGCCTGTTATGTAATGTTCAAATTAGGTTTCATCAGATTGCAAAGGTACTCGATCCTGAAGTTAAACCCATAGCGAAGTATTTCTACTCTACATACGTAGGATCATCATGGGATGCACCTCTGTTCGACATTACGATGTGGAACATCAGGTCAAGACTGCTAACCGACTGTCCACGGACTTCTAACCTAGTTGAAGGCTGGCATAATAGGTTCCACAGAAAAATGGTAACTAGTCGCCCATCAATGTGGAAATTCTTTGATGTACTTCAGAAAGAACAACATCGCAGCGAAAATACTTTGGCTAGGATTGTCATGCGAAATAAGTTTCCTAACAAGAAATGTCCACATGTTGTAAAGTATACCAAACGCCTAAAAAAATAGTTCGCAATAAATCAAAAACGTCATTTTCGGAGTGGATTTATACGACAGCGGACAAATTATGAAAAATTGTTACAATATTATCCTGTGAGATGAAATGATCTGATTTTTTACATTTACACTTTAAAAGTGATTTAGCATTACTTTTTACATGATTTTTACTTGTACATTCATTGACTTGAATAATAATTGCTGTTGACAAAACATGACAACATGGCCTTGGTTATGTTGACAATAAAGAAACAATTCGGGGGTGAATCCAAATGGATTATAGACTGTTTAAACCCTTATTAATTACTTATTACTATGCATTATATAACGAATAAGTACACGACCTTAGACATCCCGTTGTTCTCCAAAAATTAATTGATTCTACGGCAGAATCAATTAATTTAACTTCTACCATTGGGCATAGTAATTTTAAATAAAATATTGCGTTGGCGACTACTTAATTAGAGAGCAGTTTTAATCAGACGTTGTCACTATAAAATTGGAATGTCTTGCATAAAAACAGCTTACTACCAAAAATACTTTATTCTGTCCCCAAATTTAGGTTTTTAGGACTTTTTCTTAAAAGTAATTTAAACGTTGTTGTTAGTCGTTGAATTCGGCCAAAGTCAGTTTGGCAAAAAAGTTGATTTTGCCCATTTGGTGACTTTTTGGCTGACTCGTCGATGCACAGAACATAGGTATGTAACACATTCTCCACTCGGAATAAAAAGTTGTCATATTTTTAAAAACTGCATCACATATTTTCTGAGAGCTCATCGTGTGTGTTCTATTTTTCTGCTATATTTTGGAATCGGTTGCCTGTTTTTCCGATTCCTTTGTAGATAAACTATGCCAAATCTTACTACGCTACGGGGAGGAAATACATCAATTTAATAATTACTTCGAATTCTAATGACAGGATTTGTTTGTCATCCAACGCCCTGTAGTAACATTCCTCATTGCTGCTCGTTGCTAAGCCACCGCATCATCGAGACAGCCTTAATTTCACCATAGTGACAAAACGTATTCCATTCCATTTATACTATTCTGCGTGACTTTAATGCGAGTTAAAAAAGTTAATCCTAATATTGCATTGTACAAATCTACTAGAGAACGTACTGATATTAACTGACAATGATATAATCTTTTAACTGACAGGGAATTACTGAAATAAATAAAATTTATACACGAATAATAATTTTTGCCCAATTATTCTCTCGATTTCCCAATTTGAATTTAGACATTTTAGTCAAACTGATTTTTAGCAAATTCGATTTAAAAACAAAGTCAAATTATAATTCTTGGGTATTAACTTATCTACGGATCAATTCCTAAAGCTTTTAATACATCAGCATTGTCAACGTGGTCACAGGGAGTTTTGGCTTGTTTAAAGTTCATCAGAACGCGGGAGCCTCCTTTGCTAACAACGAGGACCCCTCCATTTTGCTTTATGTCACCCCTCAGGTTATTTGGGGTGTGGTCTGCCATTCCCTGGTATAGGAGAAATAGTATTAATGCAATAAATCCGTGTTTTAGCTTATACTATCTGCATAACAATTTCATAGCATAATAATAACATGCAAAACTATATTCACATTAGAGAGTTGCACGGGCACAGGCAGCCCGTACGGGCAGCTGCCCGGCCCGTGCCCGTACGGGCACGGGCGGGCACGGGCACTAAATTGCCTGCCCGTGCAACTCTCTAATTCACATTAAGTGTTACATATTACGCTAAACTTACGTATTACGATAAATGCTATAAACACAAAAAAATGCATAAAATTGCATCCTATAAAATACTTATGAGGCAAAAAATTTATTATTAAATGTATCAGAAATAATAATAATGAAAACTAACCTTAGTAATAGCCGAAATGGACCTCCAGCTAAATGCAGTAGCTAATACGGTGCACAAGTTGAATTTCCTATAACCCAAAGCCTTATAAGATACTCGGTCACTATCCATATACAATTCTCCCTTAAAAAATCCTCCTTTGAGAAAGTCCGCCAGACTCTTTTCTTGAAATCCCACTCCAATAAGGCGAACATTATTCCGCTTAAGCAAGGGCAAAAGAAGGCTTATTTCTTTTGCCGCTTGCCTACAGCACACTCATCCCCATCTTCGGAAGAAAATAATGACAGCAGGACTATCAGCCCAAAACGTTTCCATTTGGACAAGCTGTATAGATGGAAAACTAATTGTAAATTTTGTTAAGTTAAGTTACAGTTTCGTATATAAGGTAATGGATTCCGATTATAGTAAATATCAAATTTACTAACATTTTCTACAAACAAAAATAGGCTTATAACTTTTTATAGTGGAATCGATTATCATAGTTTCTTTTATCGTCCATATAAATATATTATTTCCATGCAAATTTAATGATTAAGTGTCTACCATTACCACTCTAACGAAGTTTTAAGACGTTTACTATAGATAAACTTAAATAGCTTGATATTTTAATCAGGCAAATTCAGAAATAAATTGTAATAGTAAGAAATATTAATACTTACATCCCAAGATGGAATTTCTTTCACCAAGTGCTGTCCAAGTGGTTTGAGATCAATATTACTGGTTTTTGAAGCTGCCATGGTTAAATAACTATGAATTAAGTAAATCGGAGACAAAATGGCTCTTAACCGATGAAGGTGTAACGGTTTATAGTTTACCTGAATTATTCGACTTCAAGTTTTATAGCATTGGGAAAGACAACCTTCAGGAAATGTTTGTTATCAAATGCGATTATATCTAATAGCTTTCCTAGTTACCTCTACTTAACTAAATCAGGTGTACTTGTTTCATATAATGCAATCTACCGTGGCCTGAGGTCCTAAAACTTAGTTTTAATATTTGAAAGACTAAAAATAGATCTTTCTCGGGAAAATGGGATAAAATATTAAAAGCATCATTATTTCATTATCTGTTTAGCGTAAACGATCTTAGCATTTTTATAATCTATACCTATCCCATCATCATCCCATAATTCCATCTAGTAAAATATGTACATAGACCTGATCGGTTGCGGCTCTAGTTAAAAACATTCGTAGACTGATTACCTGTTTAGATACTATTACCGATGAAAGCAATTTAGTGAAGGGGTTTCAATAATTAATAGTTTATACTAGAACTCATTCGGTTTTAGCAATAAGTCCAAGCTATAAGAGAAAAAGATAATTCGTCTTAAGTTCAATTGTACATGCATTTTATACTAAAGTGGTAATATTTCAGTTTTCTACTTTTGAATAGCTCACTTATATGTACAGTGAAACTGACCGCTTGGTTAAAGAAACATTGGCATGTAGCTCAGGTATTTTTGTATTCACGAGTCTAACCTACTTAGAGGTATAGTCGCTTATTAATGATGGATACATCATACTTCTGCTATATCTTGTTTATGCAGTCTTCTTCGCTTTCTCGCCGTCAGCCCTAAATTATTCAACCCTTTACTATTACATTATACATACCAGGGTCAAGAAATACGCGAATGATTTAATCGAAGCCGCAATAAACATGCAAGGGGATTTCTTTGTTTTACAATATTTACTGCTTCTCTTTCGCTTAACTCGAACAAAAGTCAGACGTTTAAATTAAGCATGCGTTGGCCAACATTTATTAGACACGGAAGATAATATTGAGTGTTCTTAAGTACTGAGAATTTGCAAGTACGTCAGACTCTCAAAATATTATAACTCTTGTACGTGTCTATATATTGAAGTCGCCATTCGTATGAGAATGAGAAAGGTATTCTAATCTACTGTACCAATTAGGGAAAGTTGTATGATGTTTATTTATGAAGCTAGTTTACGGTGTCCATGAAAACTGACATTATAATGTTTAGAAAAATTGGATCTGTGCTTTTATAATTAAATTATATAGAAAAGCTTTATCTCTATTAAGAAATTATTGACAAAAATCACGTAATACGCCAGTTATTTTTGTTTATTTAAAAAAACATCTTTCCAAAATCTTATTAGAGCAGATTCTAGTTTTGAGTTGGAATCCAATTTCGGTTTTGTTGGTCATTGGTGTATTCAAATTTGTTTGTTAATCTTGTTATGTTTTGAGTTTGAACGACATTTGACGGAATTTAGTTTTTCTGATCCAGATTTTCGGGTCTATAAAATTTATTGTTTACTTGAACTATCACTTCATTATTTTCGTATTAAATTTTAAGTTAAATTAACGTTGTCCTTGGCAAGAAATTTCCATGAAATTTAATATGCAACTCAGAAAAGCGCAATACAAGACATTAAAACACAAAGTTGTTTGCCTTTATTGTTTTAGGCGGATGTAACTTGTTGTCAAGCTTGTTATCAAGTCAAGCTTGAATATTATTCCAATCTAGATAATCCGCTCTTCTATTAGGTTCATAGGCAACATTCTTAAAATAGTAACCAAGCACATATCAAGAGGGGGGGCGGCCCGCCCTAAATTTCAAAAAAGACAATATTTTGTCAAAAATGTTTAAAATTCCAAATAACCCCGCTTAGCGCGAATATACCACAATTTTACCAATATATTTTGGTGCGTCCCTCCTAGGTCAAATTCCTGGATACGTGTTTGGGGTGGAGTAGCGGTGGAAGTGTATTGTTGCCACCTTGTTTATACAATGTTGTCTCGGTTTATTATTTAATTTCGTTTCTAATGTTCTTGACAGCAGTACCGTATTTAGAAGTCGATTTCAGAGGGGGAAATGACGTCATACCCCCATAAGTCTAAAATAGCCTAAAATCATATAAAATCGCAGGAAGCGCGAAATTTTAATATTTCCTTTTTTCTTGGATTTCGTGGGGGGAGGGGGGCATTTGCGGCAAATGCCCCCCAATACAACCTTTCTTAAAAGGGTACACAAGTTCGAGTATATTATTTAGCGGCGTACTTATCGGCATCATTAAGCTGCACGATTTTAATCACTGTGAAAATGTCTTCGCAATACATAAAAGGCAGATGCATGGGTACGTAAACGTATCGGCTATTTATTAAATAAATTGTACACGCATTACGGGATCCGGTCCAGGGCATGAAAAACCCAAAAACCCTGGTTTTTGGGGGGATTTTTGGGTAGCAAACAGAAAAACCCTGGGTTTTTTTTCAAAACCCGGGTTTTTGGGTTGGGTTTTCCCTCCCCAAAAGCAAAAACCCTGGGATTTTGCGCTAAAACCCTGGGATTTTGCGCTAAAACCCAAAAATCAGAGTTTTTGTGTTGGGTTTTTCCTCGCCAAACGCAAAACCCCGGGTTTTTAGGATGGATCTTTCGTCAACAAAAACGCAAAAACCCGGGTTTTTGGGTTGGATTTTTCCTCACCGAAAGCAAAAACTTGGGTTTTTGGGATGGCTCTTTCCTCGCCAAATGCAAAAACTCGGGTTTTTCGGTTGGGTTTTTCCTCGCCAAACGCAAAAACCTGGGTTTTTGGGTTGCGTTTTTTCTCACCAAAAGTTAAAACCCAGGGTTTTTGAGCAAAAACTCGGGTTTTTGGGTTGCGTTTTTCCTCGCCAAATGCAAAAACCAAAAAAACCGGGTTTTTGGGTTTTTCCTCTCCAAATGCAAAAACCCAAAATTCCGGGTTTTTGGGTTGGGTTTTTCCTCACCAAAAGCAAAAACCCGGGTTTTTGGGTTGGATTTTTCTTCCCAAATGCAATAACCTGGGTTTTTGGGTTGGGTTTTCCTCAACAAACGCAAAAACCCGGGTTTTTGGGTTGGATTTTTCCTCACAGAAAGCAAAAACTTGAGTTTTTGGGATGGGTCTTTCCTCGCCAAATGCAAAAACCCGGGTTTTAGGGTTGGGTTTTTCCTCGCCAGGTTAGGTTAGGTTAGATTCGTTTTTTCTCACTAAAAGCTAAAACCCAGGGTTTTTGAGCAAAAACTCGGGTTTTTGGGTTGCGTTTTTCCTCGCCAAATGCAAAAACCAAAAAACCGGGTTTTTGGGTTTTTCCTCGCCAAATGCAAAAACCTAATATTCCGGGTTATTGGGTTGGGTTTTTCCTCACCAAAAGCAAAAACCCGGGTTTTTGGGTTGGATTTTTCTTCCCAAAAAGCAAAAACGCATGGGTTTTTCATGCCCTGATCCGGTCGGTAATCGGTAAAACTTTAAGTTTAGTATTTAATACTCGAAAACTGTTATGGAAAACACAGGGATTGATGTGTGATGTTTGCGAGTATATGATGTGATGAAGGCTGTATTTAAGGGGGAATTGTGGCAAACGCTCCCCCGTCAAAATCCAAAAAATTTAAACCTTATCTCAAAATACCCACAAATTCAAGAATTATGTGATTCTTAGGCAATTTTGGCCTCATTTTCGACAAAAAAACCTAAATTTTTCGCGCAAATGGTTTTTTCAAAAAGAAATGGCAAAACAATAGTATAGCTAAAATATGTGAATGATAGTGCTACATTTCTAGGCAGGTCAACATTATTCAGAGTTGGGTGTCAATGGAGTCACATGGCTTAAGCTCAATCAATATTCAAATAAGTTCATCTTCTCTGTATGTGAATTCTTTTTCCACCTGTCTGTCTGTCCCGTTATCCCTGTGCCCGATAACTTTCGACTCGAATGGATTCAGCTATAGAGAGTTCAAATTTTCTGGGTAAATACGTCTTCTAGCCTAGTTCGTAAATGGGCAAAATCGGTCAAACTTACTCCCTAAATTAAAAATCGCTAAAAATCAAGGCAAATTTTCTCCCTACCAGTCTCACAAAGTCTGATGAGATAGCTCAATTGAAAGCTGAGAAGGCAACGGACACTACTAAATAGGATACAGTCATCCCCTGACGGGGGAAGTAGGTGAAAATTAAAAATTGAACTTCTCTGCCATTATATTTCTGTTTATGGTTTATTTTGTCTATTATGTAACTATTGTTATTCCAATATGAAATCACAGGTGCCATGACTTGTACTCACCATGAAACTGGATATTGGTTAGAAAGACTAGATGATGCTTGGAGTTGGAAAGGGAGGTGGTAGATAGAGGAGTACAGTACGGAATACTTTAGTGTTTATAATCGTTGATTGTCCACTGTTGATTGATTGTAATATGTATTTTGGAAAAATTGTTGGAAACCTCAATAAACCATATAACGGCTGAGAATTGCATCCCCTGTCAAGGGGTGCTGTAACTTAATGTTTGGTAGTGTTTGGGGATATGTCAGCTTTCAATCGATCTATTACATGACCTTGTATAGGACGAATAGAACTACAGTTACATCGACTTTCAGTTATTTTTAAATTTTAAACCCCTCCCCCTATTAGGGGTGCGACTGATTTTGCCTATTTTCGAACTCCGCCTTCCGATTTATCTGTAGATAGTACCCTGAAAATTTGAACTTTTTAGTTCAAACTGTTCGAAAATTATCGTGCACAGGGATTTCCAGACGGACAGACAGACAAACAGAAACAGTATTCGCATACAAACAAGATGAACTTCTCTGAATAGTTGTGTAATTTTCACTTACAATCTTGGTAACACTTTTTCTAGCACAAGTGCTTGTCCAGCTTGTGATAGGCTTACCCTAATTATGATTACTTTTTAGTGGATGGATCTTATACTGTTTAGCGCTATCGGGGGTTGTAGTTTTTTCTTTGGGCGAACGGATCTAATTCGTCAGTGACCAAACAAATTAGTTAAATGATCAAACTTTGGTTCTTTGGTCGTGTGTACGACACTCAAAAATGATGCCCTTCTAAACTATGTGTATCAAGCAATAATTTTGCCAATGTTATTGAGAAAACATCTATCTATTGTACATATAAGTAACAAACAGAAAGAGTATATATTTTATAGAAACATAATCTGAATGCCGCAGAGAATAGAGTTTTATTCTAATTGTGGCATAAAAATAATATACACAAAATGCAAAAAAAAATAATTCTAACACTTTCGTCAATCCTACATACTACTTTCTTTTCTTGCTTGTTTAATGCCTCGGTAATTAACAATATAATTCTTCGAATTATGAAAACCAGATTGTCTTGACAACCTGGCTCTCTTAAATATTAAAAATTAGCAATATAATCACCATCTCCTCAAAGAATTATGTACCACATAAAAGACAAATCCGTTTCACATTCAACTCTTGACGCTATGGTAAACAATAAATTGTTATCTTCACTATTCACTAATAACATACCGAAAGCACAAAGTTAATTAATCACCTATTAATGATATTAATTGACACTTTAAATAAACTAATCTGAATGTAAGTATGCAAATAATAGAGTTAGTTTACTTTGCAAAACATTATTATTGCTTTTACATTATTGGTTATACACTACGATACATGTATACAGCTGTGCATTTAATATTTAGGCACTAAATAATCATTTACTATTTATTAGGCACTAAAAATCATATACTATTTATTAGGCACTAAAAATCATATACTATTTATTAGGCACTAAAAATCATATACTATTTATTAGGCACTAAAAATCATATACTATTTATTAGGCACTAAATATTCGTTACTATTTGGACACAAAATTGTAATAATAATGTAGGCACCAAATTATGATCATAATATACTATGTAGGCACTACATTATAAAACCGTAGTTTGATTTTATTATATATTTTTGTAGCAAAACTCACATTACCTACATTACATAACTAACAGTTCACTAAGTTAACATAACTTTTGTATTTCATACAGTTTACATGTAGTAAAATGTGAAAATTGTCTTCACTGCAAAAAATTATATAATATAGATTGATTTTTGTCCACAAATTAGAGTACCTAACATAATTGGACTATTAGATATTTGGAAATTATAAAATCATGCAACTAAATAGCCTGTAGTCCCTGTTAACTACACTCATTTCATTTACTTCTGAACTATTTATTTTGCAATATACAGCGCCATAGAGATTTAAAATCCTCATTTCTAGAAGAATAATAGTTTTTTTACAACTAGAAGGTATATATCACTACATTTAAAGTTATGCTCAGCATTAATTATGAACTGTTTGAATACGGAAATTATAAAAACATTCAACAATATCCTAATACTTTTAAGTGTAGTTTAGTAAACCATACTTCAATATTTGCTACTTAACTATCTACTTTGCAACAAAAAAGACATAGTACGATAAGCTAGATTTTAGAATAATAAAAGTTTCTCTTCACTCGAAGGAAAATACTAACACATTAATAACAGTAATGTTAGCAGTTACTGGCCATGATATTTCAAACATATACATAGTATTTAAGTCTATATCTTTTATCTCCTCAGTTCTTAAGATACACAAAATAAGGCATGTTTAAAAATTAATACTTAAATATCTGCAATACTGCATAGAAATTGTATACCAAAGAAGAAAAACCCCTAAGTACAGTTAAAACACAGTTAGCAGACAAAAATTATCTTGCTACGCAAAAACTAACAATGTTAACGGTATTTTTATTGATGTTTGCCAATATATTGGCTATTCTTAATACATGAAATGGACAACGATAGTAGAGCAAAATTAAGTAATTTAAAAAAATTAGTGTCCTTTATATTAGTGTTGATTAATATATATATAAAAATTTGGTACAATTAAAAAGGTTTCTATCTAAAATTAAACTTTCACCGTAGTAAAACAACTTTAGCATTTGTCTCTTGTTTCTGGCCTTAATCTTTCTCTCTCTTACACATAGACAACTACTTTAACAAGCCTACACTTAAATCTTAACAGTTAGTAGTGCTAATGTGCGAATACGTTGTCAATGGGACAATCCCATGATAGTGTTTTTAGGTATACCATACTATGTCACTAAAATCACTATCTACATTCAATAAATCCCATCTGATTACAACATTCGGATGTTAAAAACATTCCACGATAATAATTACCTAAATATCTAAAATTATGAATAAAATTGTGGTATAAGTAGGTGTACAATTATTATTATTTAGATACATTTGAATCAGAACCAACAACTATTGCTAATCATCGACGCTGTCTTTTCTCTCCGCCGTTCTGCTGCTTCATCGTTAGTAACTGCTTTTTGAGATTTTCTATGTCAGAGTTAAGTTTTCCAATAGTTTGCTCTGCTTCTTGTTTTTTCTTCAGACGATATCTGTAGCAATTCAATGCTTTTTGTACTCGTCTTCTATCCCGTCCCGGCTGCACGCTTTTCGGATCCAGATGATAAAGTCTTTTTGAAACCTTCTCAGCCGTACTGAAGACAAAGAGAAAAGCAAAACAGTTAAATACCACACACAAACAATAATCAACAAATTTTAACACAAGCCTAAATAAATAGTGAATGAGTACACTGAAAAGCCAAATAAATTAAGCTCCAATGTCTAATGAAGCTTTGAACTTCCATCCATACTTAGTATCATCAAAATAAAAGGGAAATTAAAATTTTCATTTCCGGAAATTAAAATAAAACTCAATAAAATTCAATATAACAGGATTGGGAGTTACGTTGGTACTTGAAAATAAATTACTCCAAAAATACTCCTCGGAAAAAAATGTTGTCAAATCCTATTTAATATTTAACCCAAAACCCAATCTCCCCAAACACAACGTCGTGGTGGTGATTAGTAGTAGTAGATATCAAAAATTAAATACTTTTTTCCGGATTGGTCTCGAGGTAAGTTAGGAATTACTTTTAGACTAAAAACTATACATAATTAATTTTCTAATACGATTAAAAATAGATTCATCAAATGATTACAAATTAACTAGTTTGGAAACATTGAAATACAATTAATGACATTGAAAGTTATAGCTACAGAAACCATTTTGTTATATGACAGCAATTTTTTCGCTACATTTGATACTTTAATCATAAAGTTCATCGAGTGTTCAATGAAGTTGGTACAGCATTATTACTAGTAAAATATTTGGTACAGCGAAATATTGCTTTTTAATTATGAGGGCTGGTGAAAAGTTGGAACACAGTTGGCAAAGAAAGATTAAAAATAATTAATTAAAGATTTTTCCTTGTTAACAATTTGTAACTTCAAAATTAAATTGTAAATACCTATCTGCGTTGCTACTCGAGTTGCTCTCTTCAGCTACTTCAGCAAGTGGAACCAATTTTGTTTTTCTCCGATGCCTCGAGGATTCCGCTGGAGTGGCTTCCGAAAGAATGAAAGCTTGGCTACTAGGTCCAGCGCTGATAACAACTATTCAGATGTTAAGAAATAATTAGTTACTGAAAATATGACAAAAGTTTCTGTGGAATTATGTACATAGAATAATTAGAAGCTGCAGTAGCTACGTTAAAAATTAATATAAATATACTTAATAAATACAAATGAAATGTAATTAGATAATTTTTAAATACCTGTTTTCTGCATGGGAGGAGGCACGTCGTCGATGTGAATTACCGGTGGCATTTTAGAATCACCTTCGGTGGTAAAATATGCTGCAGACGGAAAATACACTGGGGATTTACCACCATTGGCGCCTTCGTCATCTTCGTCCATGTCATCATCATTTTTAATTTCTACATAATTGTCATCATCTTCGTCCGGAATACCAAAAAGTGGATCGTCAAATTCATTTGTCTTGCTATCATCAGTATTAACTGCCAGTTCTAAATAGGGTTCCTTCGTCGGAAACCGGGACACTGACGAAGATGCAGACCAAGAGTCACATTCGATCAAACCGGAACAATCCACTTGCAGTACTTTAGTTTTTACACATCCTTCTGCATCAGGTTTCTTAGTAGGATTGGGTGTTCTACTTCTTCGATGCAGAACTCCCATTGAAAACATCAAAATCAATTCGGAAATACTTTTTTGTAGAAATTCCATCTGTTCCGTCAAGTCATTCAATTCAACAGCTGACTCGAAACAGTTTTGACAAAATAACAACAAACTATTCTCAGCAGACAAATCCCATTTGGCAGCCAGCGTCTCCTACAATACAATTCACATTTTATAATCATCGCATCGTTGAACAACAAAATATAAATAAACAAGTATTAAACCTAATTAACATTTTCATAAATGGGAAAATAACTCAAAACGCGAACAACGACAATGATCAAGAGTTATTTATTGCCAATTAGAACTATTTTTAATTTAATATAAATCACTAATTTGAAAAATACCAGAAAATTGCTCACTATTTTGTTTGTTTCTGAAAATTTGGAGGATATAAAAGAAAGATTCGTTTGTTTTGGAAACATTCTGTTTATTGAAGTAAACTAGTACAGTTTATTGTTTATGACTTAATACTATAAACAACAAAACCAGAAAGATGTTATTGTTGCATGTGCCGATAAACACAGCTAAGAACAGCAAACAGTCAGTCAATGTTTTGGTTTGGACCTCCAGCTGCTCTGAAGTATTAGTTGTAACAGGCACGTATCCAAGAATTAGACCAAGGGGGGCACACCAATTTATATTGGAAAAATTATGACAAATATGACGAAGAGTGAAAATATTTGGAAATTTTAACATTTTTAGAAAAAAATATCCATTTTTTCATGAAATTTAGGAGGGGGAGATCGTGCCCCCTTCGAAATACGTGCCTGACGTTAACACTTAAAAGTTGGATTCGTTGAAATCAGGCACGTATTCAAGAATTTAAACCAAGGGGGGTGGGCAAAATGTATTATTAAAATTATTACATTCTCGCCAAGCGCGAAAATTTTCTGTATTTTAGCCTTTTTTGACAAAAAAATCGTCTGGAAATTTAGGGGGGCTCGAGCCCCCCAGCCAGCCCCTCTAGATACGGGCTTGCGTTGAATACATAAATAATAACAGTAACACAAATAACAGAATACATAAGTAAATCAATAGCACGTAATTTTTAGCAACTTTTTTAAATTTCGGGAAAAGACCTGTTAAATTTTCTAAGTATTTTCCTATTATGTTGCCTGATTTTTCCATTTGGAAAATAACTAAACTATTAGTTTGCGTCGTCTGGAACAATCCAACCCAATAACACAGATAATTTCCATAATTTATTCCCAAACGTACCTTCATAATATCAGAATGTAAATATTTTCGACAGAGCTTGTACATTTTGTCTGATATACTCGGAGGAGTGTTGTTTATCTTGAATTGATTGAAGCAAATGACACACTGGTTCATGGTGTCAATTTTATTAACGGCATGATTCAGTTTTACACTGTCCATTTTGTTACTAAATGAGATTAAAAAGTTTTAAAAAATTTAAATAAAAAGTTAACAATGAATAAAAAACGATTACGATTGTTTTAAAATGCTAAAATTAAAAAAGAATTAAAAATTTTGAGATGCAATTTTGCAGTGTGACTGATTTTAAAAGTAGCGGTGAAGGAATAACTCCGGTAGGAACTCTGAGAATCGTGAAAGAGTTGTTTGTGGATAATAATTTGTTTTCCTTTCCGTGGCCGTGGCCTCGCTTCAAGGTTCGAGCAGCTTGGAATGAGATACTCAATCTCAACATTTAGAACTCGATATTTCTTAACATGCCCCAATAGCTTATCCATACAATTTGACACTACTACAAATCCTACTTACTGTACGTGTACACTACACTCGGCACTCTGTTCTGTCCTCCACACTCTACAATCGCACTCGCACTCGTTCCACAATCCACACTCACAGCAAACTGCAATCTACTTTTACTATATGACTATACAAACAAGTCGGTAACAGAAAGTCCTCAAGTGGTATTCTCTATTCATGTAGCTTACTTACAGTTTTGTATTAATTTGCTAATTTTACTAGAAATATTTGCAAACATTTGAGCAGAGTGTAAGCAGAATGCAGAACATAAAACTTTATATAACTTTTGACTGCCATGCACTGAATAGCAGAAATAACAACTCTATATTTAAATGATAGTTTATAAAATGACAGATTAAATTTATCATCGTAAAAATTTTTCTAAGACCTTGTTATCCTTTGGCAGTTTTTTGTTATTTGCAGGTAATAGAGCTTGTAACTCATCCATGAAGAGATTTGATTAACGGGTATGTACCAGTTAGGAGGGAGGAGTACTCAGTAGCCTTCTCGACTGCTAATACCTGTATACCGTAAGTATATTCGTAATTACATTATTACATATACTATATTTTTATAGCTTAGCATTATTAGTACATATTATTAGTGCACATATACACATTATTAGTTATACGTATATTATTGGTGTTTGAAATTTGCGTTGCATTGCACCGGAGTACTCTCTCTGTCAATATTTTAACAGAGCAGAAAAAGGAGGAACCGTTAAAGCAAAACACATTTCTAAAATTTTAAATTAGCCTTCTCAGACTAATAAACTATAATTTGATTTTGAAGTTATAATAATGAGTAATTCATGCAAAGGTGTTTATGAACACAATGTTCTGAATATTCTGTATGTTTTTAGTCGCTTGTGTAGTTAATGTAATGACCATTCACTGTACGTAATTATATATAATGAGAACAACAATGCATTCCTTGAAAGGCGATACATCATTTTCTAAATATTCCATGGAAATGTTGCCTTCCACACTTATACCTTTGTGTAATGAGTAACGACTATTCACTGTGGAATTATGTTTAAAAAAAAGTAAAATACAGCATTTTAAGAAAACTGTTTAGTGTAGCATTATGTTACGGTTATAACTAAACTAATAATTTGATTTGATGCGTCAATGTTTTGGCAAACATTGGATTATCCCCGTATCCAAGCACATATCCAATAGGGGGCAGAAGGGGCGCTGCGCCCCCTAAATTTGAGAAAAGGAAGATTTTTCCCAAAACAGGCCAAAAATTACAAAATATTTTCGCATCATTTATGATTGCGCCCCCCTTAACCAAATTTCTGGATACTTGCCTGACTGTATCCATTTTAGTTTTTCCGTTGTTCCAAGTTACAGTAGTTTTTGTACCATGTATATTAAAGAGATAAAATCGAGATAATTACACTTTTAATTCTAGCCATTTTATTTCAGAATTGCATTAGGAAAAGCAGTGTTTAAAGTTTCTATTTAGATATTAAACCTTATGGGCCAAATAAAAAAATCTAAACACAACTAGTACAACGGGTTAAATCGGATAAAATAAAATCTGGCAAGTGCTTTAGAACTGTATAGAAATTAAATATTTTATAGCACAAAGAATTTCAAAGAAGGTCTAGTTTTAAATATATTGTAAATCCTAAGACAAAAACGCAAATTTATGCGTATAAATCCAGTGCCTCAGTCAGAAAAAAATCCAGGGTGGCTCGCCGTACATGGAAGCGAATTTTTGCCTTTTGATGTAAAATTTTCCTTTTCTTCAATTTTTGGGGAGACCCGCCCCGCACCCCCCCTCCTCCCACTCTGGCTGCGGTCATTTCACATTCGGCTGGCCAGGGTATTTAAATTAAAACATTTACGCTTTCCAACATTAATTAAAACCGATGTCATTTTGGGTGACTTATAAACCTTGGTTTAAAAGAAACCCTCTTCGTGCCTACCAAGCGATACGTAACTCGGGACACTAAAACAATTTGAATTGGAGACAGTTTCTCCTCAAAATGTTGGTTACACTATGGAATTAAAATACAAAACAATTTTAAACCTTCCCATTAGTTTTATTTTAAATAGGCTTGGAAGCTTTTGAGTGCAGAAGTTCCAAAGCAGTCTTAGACACATTCTGGGCCCAAAATATTCTGTTAATTTTACTCGGGACTAAATTTTTAAAATTGCATAGACTGTAGAGCAGACATTAAAATGAATTGATCCTTATAGTACATATATATATATTTGGTGTACAAAATTGCAATGTTTTCTAAGCATATAAATAAGGCTGTTTACTTTACTGGAAAATATATGGTCAACTTGATCTCACGCTTTACAGACCGAATATAGCAGCTGGCAATGTTACATCAGTGAAATGGAGGGGCAACAAAATCGTCATTGCAGGGTGGTTGGTCATGATAGCAATCACGAATGTCGTTATTTGTGGTCTTGCAGTCAGATTCATTCACATTGTGTCAATATGCACCCTTGGCAATGGCTTCACCATTACTGAGGTCATGACGACTTCTCTCATGGTTGTGCTAACCATTGTCATGGATATTTTGATCTTATCTGTTTTCTGGAAACCGCACTTTATGGCTGATGCTTCACTGAGTGTCATTTCAATGGACCGCAAACTAAAAGGTAATTCTCACACTTCGCTCTGCCACTCTTCGCTCGAGGTATCTGGGAAAATTTGGTATGAATTTGAATATTTAAGCGAGCCTCCCCTAATTCCCAGAAAGGAATTTTTTTTTTTATCAAAAAAGGTTAAAAATTCAAAAATGTCTTACTTATACCAATATATTTTGGTGCCCCCCCTTCGGTCAAATTCCTGGATACGTACTTGGTCTGAGGTAACCCCAGAGCCCCAAATTTTGAGAACTGTTTTTAACATTAGATAAATATTTACTTTGTATTAAATTAAATTGTACCCTATTTTAGGAATGTTTAACCGGTAATTTCAAAATTTCATTTTCAAAGACAATAAAATTGTTTGAATTTTTTATAGACTGTTTTGGAGAAGTGGGGACAGTCGAAGAACCGAAAGCAGGAGTAATTGAAAAGTCGCTGTATTTAATAATGCCAATAAGTCTTTTCGCAATCATAATAATTGCGATTTTGTTGGTATTTCTTCCGCACAGTCCCGCCTATCCAGTAGTCAATCAGTTTCCTCTGGGGATTAAGCTGATTGGCGTTCTGATAATATTCTTTGTTGTCTATCACATCGGCGGCCTGTTTATTTTTCTCATGATGTCGGGATTGATGTACATACAAACATCTAAAGGCTGGCTGTACTACATTACTCAAATGACGCCACAACTTCTACAGGAGTTGGAGAGAGAAGTTGAAAATGAAAGCCCGAGTAAGAATCTTGAACGGCAGAAGAAAATCCGGCATCTTTATTACTGGATTAGACAAGCTCAAATAATGCTACGGATGATTAATATCCAATGCAACGACTTCACAGTCTTAGTAGGTCCAACGTTGTATGGATTCGGATTTATCACGGCCGTGATTGTCAATTATGCCATGATCACAACTTACGATACTCTCGGCATGCCTGCTTACTTACTTTGGCCAACCATCTTGGCAATAATCCTCATTTTGGCCATCTGTCTCATTCCCCAAGGAGCAGAAATGAATGAATTGTCATTGAAATTTATTCACGTATGGCAAGAAAAAGGGGACAAACAAATGAGGCGTTTCTGCAAAGGATGCAGATCAATCAAAATTGACGTCGGGCCTTTCTTCTATCTTAAAAGATCAACCACTTTCACGTTTCTGGCATTAGTCGTTGAGCGCACTGTTGACGCACTTTTGACCGTGCAATAATTGTTCAAAAATCACAAACAATTATACAAATTTGCGAAAAAAATATCTCTATATAATAAAATTGTTTCTTCCTATGTTGCATGTCTCTATCTATCTATCTGCGCCATGGACAATGCGGCTTTTAGTTGCAATGCACATGCGCGTATACAATTCGTATTTCATAAAACAAGGAAGTCCAATATAGGTGAACGTTAGCTTATTTCAAAATTAAACAATGTTAATATTATGCATAATCAGTTTGAAATTCAGTACTGGGAACCTAGTTACTCTATGGTATAATCGTGTTGTTCTAGTTGCGCATTGAAAAACTCGGTAAATATGTTTGTTTATATCATCGTGTGTTAATTTGCCGCTCTGATAACGCAGCTAAACAGAAGCCAATCTTAAACGTTACCTAAATGTGGTAATAAGTTCGTACATTTCATGGTATCAACCTAATACCCCCCGAGTTCGAATACCCCCCCTATTCGAATACCCCTCCGTCCTACTACTTCCCGGCATACTACCCCCCGGTTCGATTAGCCCCCCGTTAGACTACTTCCCCGTTACATTACCCCCCTCCCCGAAACGTATTATTATGTATATTATGTATCTGTAGTTATCAGTAATGTTTACATTCACAGTGATCAAGTGGACAGGCTTCGTTAACAAATGTACAATGGAAACTAAACAACTGCAAATTAAGACTGAGTGTGTGGGATTCCAATGTAACGGAAATTTTTGTTCTATATATGCCCCTGTACCAAAAGCAAACTGTTTACTTGTGCATCTACTGTTTTAAAAAACAATTTTAGTTAAATGTCCGGAGCGGTATGCATTACTAATAACTACAGATACCTAATAATTATTATCAAGTAATTAACAGTAGTGACCAATCTCGTTTTTACCATTTTTCTTTAACTATATAGCATCGTGGACGATTAAAATCAATTATTTATTATCGTTTCGGGGCGGGGGGTAATGTAACGGGGAAGTAGTCTAACGGGGGGCTAATCGAACCGGGGGGTAGTATGCCGGGAAGTAGTAGGACGGAGGGGTATTCGAATAGGGGGGTATTCGAACTCGGGGGGTATTAGGACGTATTCCATTTCATAACAAAAACAAAGCATTTCATGCGTTCTGTATGCAAATATTTCCAGCTTTCGGTTCGCTTCCTATTATTTCATGTGCGGGAAAATTTTAAATTTGGCCATTACATTGTTGAAATTATGATACAAGACATACACCTGCTAAGTACCGCCTCCCTGTCCGGAGATACTGACAGTTTTCTAAAACATAAGTCCCTATACATATCAATGTAAAATCTCTACCTCCGACGCCGACCCACCAAATGAGAAACCATAAAAAGTAATTAGAAAAAGCTATGCATCTGAAATACTTTCGTCTCATTGTGCAATATTGCCCCAGGAATACACAAGCTTTATTTATAACAAGGCCTAGGCCCTATGACCGGCCAGTTAAATTATAACCACCGTCTAGCGTCTTAGATAAAGCAATAAATTTACCTACCTATTTTATTTTTGATTTTCAACTTTTTCAGTAAAACTAAAAACTCTCAAGACTGTACTAAGTACTAGTGAACCTTTGCTTATAATTATAACTATTGCGTCAGATTACAGATATGTCTATATGAACTTATCTTTAGTTCATATTTAACTATCTATCCAATTTGGCTCTATATCGAGTGTGTAGTTTTATATAGATTGCATGTATTTAGTTTGTAAGTAATCTAAATAATATAATCCTCCTGCCTTTCTACTGTTTCTACAATTGCTAAACTGGGATTGGCGCGGGCGTTTGAACCAGGCACATCTGGGTTTTTACCGTGTCCGTCGATTGAAGAAAATGCCTGGAAATTCCTATTTTTACGATTTTCCAGGCATTTTCAAAAGTGTAAAACTGTAAGGCTGTACCTCAGGTAAGTGGTCCAACTTGTGGTTTTACTTTATCGTATTTAATTTACCATTAATTGTGCAGTGAAGAAAACAAATTTTTTCGTTTTATTAGGTTCATGGTCATTGCTGGGAACTTCGGCACTGCGCCATCTCGGGGGGCACTCAGAGTAATGTGCTACTTGTTGACAGTGACCACAAGATGTCGCAGGGCCGCCTTTCTGGAATGAAACATAACCAACATTTTTCTCAAGTTGTTCATGTATCAACATCATGAACTCGAGACTGTGTTGTGTGTGTGATGTTGGGCATGAGACGATGATGCATTGCGCCACTGCACTCTGCCCATAATTCATACACCCAACCTCATGCACGGTAAAAATTTTATTCGTTTTTAATTGATGCGGGTGGATTTTAATGGGGGTGTCGGGTGGTGCTACTCGGGATTGTGGGCGTGGTCATGCGGGGGGGACTGCCGCGGATTGGGGAGTCTGTACCGGGGTCTCACATTGGCTCTTTCCCCGGGGTGCCTTACCATACCGCCGTGTATAGCCGCCGCCTGGCCTCTCTCTTGGTTTCGGGTGGGGCTATTTGATGGCTCCCATTGAAATCCTAGGACACATGTCAACCGTGTCCAGGAATCAGTACTCAGAAATGAGGACTGCATGAAAGAGATGGGGAGCTGCAGAGCCAACCTGTCTCAACGTACTCCATTTACGTGCGTAAGTGGGGATCATATTTTATGAGTAACCACTTCCCAAAGCAGCAGGTATACTGCCGACGTGGCAGCAAGAACTGCCAGAACCGGAGAATAGGGGGCTAAAAGGAACCCTAGAATCCCAATCCCCCTGGACCGCAAGATGAGGTAGGTGGGGCGGGGTGCCCAATTTCGTTCTTTTCTTATTTTATTTTGTGGTGGCAGGTGCTGCTGCTAAAACGCCATATCTAAGCACTGGTATGGTGTGGCAGAGCCTGCCGGGAATCAAAGTTGTCGCCAGGGGAGTTGGCAATAGGCCCGTACAGGCGGCCTGCGCCCTTGTCGTCAGTTCTACTCAATAGGCTGATGACAACCCCTTATAATACATACATACATAAATACATACATACTGTTTCTACAAGTCGATGCCATCAATTCCACGAAGCTTGATATTTATGTTTTCAAGACCTATCTAAATAGATAAAGGCCAACACTTATATATACACTTCCTGCACTATAAAATATTCCGATGAAAGCATTGACGTCAGAAGGAGGTTAGAGTCCATATTAAAACACACGATATCGCTCACCTATTCAGGCTCCCTTCGGCAATAATCCAAGGTTACCTTTTCCATTTTTAAAAAGCGCACTGCATAGTAATCCCTAAATAATCTTTTCTGAGAATGCATCCAAATAAGGTTCGCTATCAGGATTCAGGTTTTAAAGAACTATATACTGGTGATTTAAATTTTATCCAACGTACTTGCTGATACATATTATAATAAAGTAGGGTAAAAAATAGATATATTGATATACACATTTAAAAACGGAAATTTGAAGCTCATTTTTATATATGCACTGATTGTTGTAAAACGGCTTTTCTCATTAACAGGTACTTAGTCACAAAAATATGATCTTAGTCCTTACCATGGTCATGGTTTATCTACCTGATGAGTAATGCATAACTATGGACAGGCAGTAATAATATTTACACAATACAAATTTTCTTTACTATTTTCCCATTAATAACTCATTAGTTGAAGCTATCTGTGAATTTTTCTTTAATATAGAGTTCAGACTTTTACTTCAAACCATTCGATATTGTCAACCGATCGTGTCATCATTGTGTAAATTATTTGCTCCAAACTTACTCAAAAATGTGGTCCTATTTGCTGTTCGTTTTTGCTGCTAACCTTGTTATAATTTCAGCAGGTAAGATTACACAATTTAAAAATATAATTATTATAAATAAAAATTTAATTTTTGTCGATTCTGTTAATTTCAACAAATGTTGTAGTTTAATTAGACAGAATACGTTCATTATATACCGATATAATTTCTTTACTCAAATTTAGAATATGTAATAATTTTATTTCAGATATGGAGAGAGTCAACGGCCTCGTAAGTGCAAAACGGTAGTATTAAACATTTTAATATATTAAATGGTGTTTTGTTGTACACTTTCCATCTATTGCTAGAGAGTTGTAAAATAATATACGAATGCGATGCATACAAGTAAAATGTAGAGTTTTAGATCTGTATAAAGAGACTCAAAACATTACATTTAATTCAAGAATAAAAATTTTACTGATCACTTAAAAAGTAAAGGCAAAGTATATTATGACACAATGTTTGAATGTCATTTAAAAGATATTTGCTTTGTATTAATATTGAACTAATTTCCCGAAGCCTAATACGAATTTTTTAACTTTGAAATTTTATCCTTGATTTGGGAAACGGTTCGGTTAGATTAGGTTGGGTTAATTTAGAGTTAGACCGGTTAGATTGTTTTTTAAATTTTTTGTTTGCTTATGTCTAACCTATTCTTGTATAGTGAATAAAATACTTTAATGTTATATTTTCCAGGAAGATTTAAATAAACACCTCTCCACAGCTGAATCAAAATTGGTCGTCCTACAGATTGCCCCCGACTGGTAAGAAATTTGCCCATGCTACAAAAAATGTTTCGTTAATTTTTTATGAAATTAGGCCATAATGTTTAAAAACTGAGAACTCCCTTGAGCCCCAAATATTTTAATTTTAACAAAAATGTGGCTTTATGAAACAATTTCTCGTTTTTGGAATTACAAAGGTCATTTTTAGAATTTTTAATTAAATAAAGGATGTTAAATTATACATCATCCTCTGATATTCATACAAAGCATCAAATTTTTAGGTAATTTAGTTTCAATTAAAGCAAAAATGCTCAAAAGATGAAGTCATAATATTTTGTAAATTTTTTGTTCGTCCACGACCCCGAGGCCCGATCCTAGAAGCGCGAGGTCTTGGGCTTCTGCACTTTCCGAACCTACCTGTGTATCTATTCTATCTTACAAACATATTTAAATGGTATATTCTATTATTCCTTAACTAACACCTATTATTAGGGTTCTGGAAAAGTGTGACCCTTGTAAGGCATTGGACGCCGACGTGGAGAAACTGTCTCGCGAATTAACTGATGTAGTCTTTCTCAAGACGGATACAAACCAAAACATTTTACTAAAATATCATCCTAGTACAAATTCAATGGTTCAAATTATTCTCATCAAAAATTTTGTGATGGTATTTATTTTTAAAGTCTCACATGATCATCAAGTTATATACTATGTAGACACAGAATACTGTATAACGAATTATTTGTTGCAGGTGGACGAATTGAATGGAATGAATGCACAAGGACTTGTCCAGTTGATCAAGAAGCACAAGTGAACCAGATGAAAAGAAATTAATTTCTTGGTTAATAATGATAAATTACATTCCCAGTCTTCTATTTTGTCTTCATCACTAACTTTTCATGTTTTAAATAAAAATGTTCTCTGTGTTTAAAAGTCATTATATACCGCATTCACTCTATTTAAATCATGGACTACAAACGTTAAAAACTAATTAATAAAACTAAATAAAATTATTAAACTAACTAATAAATTAATTAAAACAAAACTTTCGAAAATGTGCATTGACATTTTTATTGTAATGTTGAAGTTGAATTTACAATGATATTAATAGAAATTTCATTCTCTCTAAAGCTTTTTTACTTCATGCATCGAACTTGTTTAACGCTGCTACTAATATCTAATCTTGTGATATCATAAACTGTAACTGTTCTGTAATATACTGACAGTCTGAGTGCTCTCATGCATCTACTTCTTATGTTTCGAAACAGATTTTTTATATTTCGACGTTTTTCTACAACAAGGTAGTTCATATACTAAGATTAAGCCTGAAACAGCTTAATATGCCCAAAGTCTTTGTTATATAATTTGATGCCATCTCTCATAATTTAATCATTACTATTGGCTATTTGACAGCCAATAACAATGACTAAATTATGACCACCTCAGGTGGATTGGAGTTTGAGAATAGGCGCCAATTCGTGGCGCAATAGTTTGGCAGTATAGGCATTCAAATTTCCCTTCCCATTGGTAAATGGACTCTGTGTGTCTTATAGCAGAAAAAAGCTTTTTTCTGCTATGAATACTTAGTCTATGAAGGTAGTTATACTTATACTATTATACTAGTTATAATATAATATTATAACGGCGACTGCTGCATACAAAATATGGTTAAAATTTAATTATTATTTTACTTACTATAAGAATGAGCTTGATGCATCGTATTGTGGTAACATACAGCACCAATTGCTGAGAACGCTTTTTCATACAGATGATAATTCGTAGACTCAATTAAATGAATCGGACCATCAACACAAATCCTATATATACCAGTTCGTTATGACATTCTAGAATACATTGCATTCACATGCACTCTCCCATCTAATGCACAAATACATGCATAGCAATTAGCATAACGCCACCACATCATCATGACTATAGTATAAAAGTAAATTGACGCAAGCGCATTGAAAAATTCCTTATGTTTGTATGTATCCGTATGTTTGGCAAGACGGTCTACATATTTCAAAACTTTTCTAGCACACTATGCGTGCTAGGTTGTAGCTAGTAGTATTATACTGATGTTTGCTGTGACTAGTAGCATTATCTAGCCACTATCTAGTATGTCCATTGTGCTCATTTGTTTGTTACATCGTAAAACAACTTTGTTTCCTTTTGAGCAAGACCGTCACAATCGAAAGTAAAAGATTTGAACGGTGAAGTATTTACTTTCAAACATCATTTACTGGATAGAGTCTAGTTGCAGTTGCAATAAAGGATGTTCAAGGTTACATCCATTTTCAGGTAAGTAGCACTATTTTAAATATTTACACCATATCTTTATCGCCTATCACGAATATTTTAGCTTCCAGGCAGACAGGTGATACTATTGGCAATATCTTACAGAGAGTTTCCATAGATGGGCATTTTTTCAATAACGCACCTCAACTCAACTCATTTTCACAAGAAATCGAGTTATAAATCACCTCAGCCCAAATACAGATAACTGATTTAACCGTGAGTCAGTAGCCTGACTGAACTCATTTTTCACCCTGAGTTTTAGTAGTCGACACGACTCAACTCAAAGTTTCAATTCAACTCGGCACATATGCCAGGATTCCATGAGTACGTAATCAAACTTACCCCACCCATCCAAAAGATTCTAACTTCCAACTTACTAGCAATGTGTAACACAGTGGTATAGTACATTTTGGAGCCAAAATTGGTTTGAAGTAAAACAATGGTTGCACATTTTAAAAATCGCGCCATGAAATACACAGGGCATACTAGGACCCGCTTTCAAGGGACCTAACCTAATTAAAACAATAACATGTATTTGTGTAACCACTTCCTCACTTAAACCCAAAATAGAAACACAACCAAGCGAAGCTCGAAATTTTTGGTCTAGGTATGTTGCAGTCTTAGTTTTGTGTCTACTGTCATTGATAAACAAATGATTGCTATGATAGATAAATGTCTACATTGACTAGCTCAATGTGTTTGACATTTGGGATTGTTGTTGCATAGAGTAATCAGCATTTGTCGCAATAAAAATGCGAACTTCGCATTCTTTGCCATTGCCCCACCTAATTTACTTTCTTATCAAATCTACATGTCGCCAATACTATCTTTGTCTTTCTTGGAATAGTCTCCAATTGCTACTACTGATATCACTTACCTGCCTGTCCTATCCTGATTTATCTATCTATGTTGATTATCATTCAATTTCTCCTTTTGAACTCCTGACCTTACTTTTGGGCCCAGTCCGGGTACACGGATTGCTAGCGTTTCCGGATAGCCCTGAGAAAATTTGAAAATAAAGCCCAGAAATTTGAATTTTGGCGCAATTTATGCTCTATTTTCTACAATGTCCAGGATCCCGCACTTCTCATTTCCAATTTTCCGTTAGTGCATTCCCCAGTGGAAACCTTGCTTCAAGTATTAATAAATCCTCAATATGTATTAGTGTATTACTCAAAATTCAATTTTTTGAGCACAGTTAAAATTGTAGCTCCAAACGTTCAAAATTCCAAAATTTTCCGCGCAACGTGATAGTATTCCTTCTTTTCTCGCAATTTAATTGGAAAGGACCTATTCGTTGACAGTAAATAAAGGTCACAGCTTCAACTCATCAGATGATACATCAGAGTTGCTAGATTTTCGTTTCATGCTTTTTACTTAGGTACTTACTTCCATGTGAAATGTCAGATCGACACCATTTGGCTCGGGTAAACCAGAGGGTAAATCCTAACCTATCAATGTTATTGTTTTAATTAGGTTAGGTCTCTCGAAATTGAGTATAGGTATCCCCTGTGTAATTCATGGCGCGATTTTTAAAATTTTTCCCTCAGGTTTACTCCAGCCCACCATTTTTACTAGTGAAATGCACCATTGCTCAAGAACACGCACAAGGTTTCTTTGGATTATCTCTCTATCCCTTTGGGATTTATCTGATCATAGTCACTCATAGATCTCACTGATCATAGACAGACAGACTGCATGTGTGAAACCATAAAGCATAAGCGGCTTAACAAGCTGCTATAGTATACTAGTATATATACTAGTATATAGTATATATACTAGTATAGTAAGACTTATAATAAATTATTAACGATTTATATGTAGATGACTTTTACACGACGATTAAAAACTAACTTAGTTACGTCATTTTTCTGTTAATCTATGCTATATTCCTCTTTATTGATTTTCGACATAAAATATTGGCAATACCACTGTGATTGGGCCTACAAAAGGATTTGAATCTCTCTCATTGACTTAGTACAGATTCATAGAGCAAAAATGTCAACCTGCTGCAGTTGTATCGAATTGCGAGCTGGAGGATTTATTATCGGAGTTCTCCAAGCAGTAAGTATCAAGGAATAGAATTGTATAAATAAAACTTTTTCCTTTAAATGAAAATCTGAATAATTATAAATCAGTGCTTTGTTCATACTTGGCGTCCGTTTTTTAATAATAATAATTAGGATAGTAATGTTTTTTTGTAAAATACTTTCATGATGTTAGTTTTGCTATCATATAACAAAGGTGCAGGCACGTATCCAGGAATTTGACAGAGAGGGCACACCAAAAAAATTGCCATCATTTTTAGAATTTTAACCTTTTTGACAAAAAATTTTTCTGGGAATTTAGAGGGGACCCGTGCCCCTTCGGCCCCCTCTAAATACCTGCCTGCTAAGGTGACAAGTTTTTATCATTAAAAATGGACTATAGTTATTTTATTAAAAAAGATAAATATTTATGCTTTCAAAATTAATATTTGACAGATTGGAGTAATATATTACATATATTGTAATGTCAATGGAATTCTTACAACTTCTGCTGAGATACACAAAAAGGAAATAATGGACAGTGGTATAATTGATAACATCAATTTAGGTAATTATTAATTAATTTCCGAGAAATACTTAACTAAAACTATTATAGGTACTACATATGGGTGAGAATTTATATGATTATGATATCCAGCCTTACTATAACTACTTAAAAAAATTGCAGGGTTACAAAATTTGCTGATGATGCTCTATATCGTTATATGCCTAAATATCATACAATTTTTCGTCACGAGCTTATTGTTGATAGGAGTAATAATGGTGAGTTCATCAAATATTTGGAAACGTTTTGTTTCAAATTATGTATTCGTTGTAGTAGTAAATTAATGTAACATTTTATCTTGCATCATAGCGAAAGGTGACATTCATGTATGGTTGGATCCTCTACAGCTCTTTTCGCATGATTATCCTTTTTATTATAATGAGTATTATTTTGATTGTATATACAATTTTCACACTCGAAGTTGTGATAAACTTTTTACTTTTGCTTGCAGAAATGTATTATATTTTTAAGATTATAGAACTTCAAAAGGAAATAACAGAGAAAAACACTAGTCAAGGTAATGCTGTGTTCACAGTGAAGGTGTAAATCTAATTGCTGCTGTTACGATTTCAACATCGCTTTTTTATCCAAATATGAAATAAACTTTTCTTCATTTCATTACCGGATATAGGTAAATTATTTCGTCTTTGGTATGCACTTAAAATTATTTAGAATTAGTCAAATCTATCTGCTCTACTTAAACAATTCGACTTCGACCCAAATTAACTTGTGTATAACTTTCGGCAAATTAACACACGATGGTACATACATATACATACATACATACCGAATTTTACCGCGCAACTCTAACAACACGATTATACTTTAGTAGTGATTGATATAACTGGAAATGTACACTCTAATTAGAACACTGGACATATTATGAAACAATTCCATTTTGTTTTTGATACTTCAACATTTAACCGAACACTCAAATCAGCTCTTCCTCCCCTTTATAGTTACAAAGATTGGTACGAAAATCGTCGTTAAATTATGGAGATTTTTAAAGGTCTGTATTGAATGTGACCCATTCAGATGTATACAAGAAAATATACAGGTATTTTATGCCATAAACTGATGTACATTTTCACAAACTTTATTTGTTACATATGCACATTAATCATGTATGTAGCAGGGAAATGACAACACAAGTTTAGGGTTAAGTGAGCATAACTAATAAAATTATAATAATGTTCAAAGAAAAAGATTTCACCAAACAGTATTTGTGCACCAGAAACACTAGAAATCCATTATCATTTCCTGTGACACCGAATGCATATTCAATTTATACTAATTGTTTGTGTCCGCATGCATATTCTACATACTATTACAGCGCATTTAAGTACAGTTTCTGCATACCATTACTTTTACCCTTTAGAAAGTTTTGTTATGCATAGTCAATAGTACTAAAGCCAATTTTGCGCCTGTATCTTAAATCTAAGATGCTTCCAAGCACCTGCAAGTACTATAAACCATTCGGATACATTGTAGCACTCATAGAACAGGTGATCATTGATTTCAACTGCTCATTAATCATGAAACGGTTCGTAAATTGTTATAAATCGTTTAAACTTATAAGTCACAGTTATTTCGAATTCTAATAATTGTTTTAGATGATTTCTATTAATTTTAAATGGTTAATGCTCTAGGGATGTTCCAAGGTATCACGGAAATGCCTTAGAGCACCTGCAGGTGCTCCAAAGTATTCCCGATAGGTTTGAGTTTGCGAATAGAAAGCAAAGGAGAAGGAAGACAAAATAATTTTAAGGTAATACTATGTCTGCATTCAAATGATTTCCGAGTAATACATACTCAAATTTTCACAAAGGTTACTTACCGACTCCTATTGTTAAATTTAATGAGCTTCAAGAAAGGAAAATATAAATACGAGAAGATTTGTCTGCACGGAGTGCATTTCCATTATAGAGATTCGCCAAGGTTTTCTTGAAGATCCTATCTTCCTATACATCTGGGTCATTTATCCTGACATTTACAATGAAGAACAGTTTTCAGTTCGCTTTTATTTTAGTGATTGTTAACTTACGCAAAAGTAATGTTATCGCTATAAATAATACTGTTTCGCTTAGTGCGGGTAATATCACATCAAACAGTAACAGTGATAATTTGTTTATCAAAGCTGTAAGTCCGAAACCAGAAAAAAATTTCGACATAGCGTCGTTAATTACATTGTTCACGTAAGAAACTTTTATCATATTAACTTATGTCACACTTATTAATGCGAGATTGCGATTTCGTCGTAAGTCGAAAGCAAAATGCGGTTAAAGTAAAGCAGTAGTTGCACAAGTACCTATCAATGTTATTGTTTTATTTAAATTAGACTAGGTTAGGCCCCTCGAAAGCGTGTCCTGGTGTGCCCCATGTATTTCATGGAGCGATTTTTAAAATGTGCAACTACTACCTTACTTCAACCCAAAATGCAAATTACAACTATAAATGACAAATTGAGTTAGGGGTTTGCATTTCAGCTAGGGCATCCAACCCCGGTGGCTACCATCGATCTTGGATGTCCTAGCTTTAAAACGAAAGCGGGTTTGAAAATCCGAATGGTGGAAGTAATATCGATTTTCAGTTTTTTTAAATTTTTGAACCTCTCCACTAGTCAGATACTTTGGGATTGTACTCTGGAAATTTGAACAATCCAGCTCAATTCATTTGAAAATATCTTAAGAAAGACAGAAATATTTTTTGATTACAACTTTTATAAAAATTTAATATTAAACATTTAAAAAAAGAAAACCGACAACGACAGTGTCAACGACACCGACGACGACAACAACGACGGCATCATCCACTAATACAACTTCGAATACAACGGCATGCACATGTGGAAAAGGAGCCAAACCTAACTACAGAAATGACAATGTTGACGACTATTTTAGAATACAAAACGGAACTGTGTCCAGCATTCATGCTTGGCCATGGAGTGTAGCTCTCGTCAATGTAATAAACGTATTTAAATTTTTAATAGATTTCACGGTTTCAGTTACTTGTCTTACTTGTGTTAACAAAATTGCATGTTGGGAAATGAAATAATATTTTATATTTTTCCATTAGGTAACTGCATCCAAAAACTATGCTTTATGTGGTGGTAGTTTAATTTCTAGAGATTATATTCTTACTGCAGGTAAGACTTTACATTTTATTAAAATCATTAAAATTAGTAAAATTTACTATTTTAAATATTAAAGCAAATTACTTTATACTTGACTCTGATCTATTGAAACCTTTGGACCATTTTGCTTTATAGCACATTGCTTCGGCGGAGCCACAAAAGCCAAATTCATAAAGGACATCCGAGTTTATTTGGGTACAAATAAAATAAATGGAAATTCAACTAAGTACACTCCCGTAAAGATTACCATCAGTAGTTACAAAATACATCCAAAGTAAGTTGATCAAAAAATAGTTAATTAATTGCCTACATAATTATTTTTTCGCATATACGCCATTGTTTGCAAATAATTTGGTGGGTATGGCTTTTTAAATATCAGAAATAGCATTTTTTGCAAATTAATTTTGTATTCATGAATTCACGTAGATACAGCAATCTCAATTTCGACGTTGCTGTCATTCGGTTAGCTACTCCAGTGACTTTTAATAGTTCCATAAATCCAGTGTGTTTATCCCAAACCGGTAAACCTTTCGCTGGGAAAAATGCCACCACTGTTGGGTGGGGAAACCTCTTTCTAAACCAAAGCACTATCGGGTCTAATGTTCTAAGAGAAGTTGGAGTAAGATTAAAACACTTTTACCACTACAATGTAATCCAATAGTCTAATTCAGAAATGCGTCTTAAGTGTTAACATGTGGTTAAAATACTTTAGCTAAAGGTATTGGGAAATACAGCATGCAATACAACTGTAAACGGAATAATCACTCCACAAATGATTTGTGCCGTTGGGAATCCTACTGCTAAAGCCCCTTGTAAAGGAGATAGCGGTGGCGGTTTGTTTTATAAGAAACCTACTGCAAATACCTACACAATAGTGAGAATTATTTATTTATTTTTGATGTTTGTATTAACATTTGATTTTTCTCCAACGGATATTAAACCGTGATATGCTTTACAGATAGGCATAACATCATTTGGACCGCAAATCGATACAGAAGGTTCTTGTCGTTCGCCATCGGTGTTCACCAGAGTTTCAAGCGTGATTGATTTCATCAAAGGAGCCACCATGAACAGCACTACTTATTGCTCAAACACTTTCTTCCCTTAACAAAACCAAATTATAATACTTTCTATACTAGGCTATTATTATTATCCCGTCCGCCGTAAGTTAGACTTAAATAGAGGAGGCAAAACAAAAAGAGAACAAAGCCGTCTTCATGGACGACTGAGCACTTGCTCGCTCAAATCGCTTTTGTTCTTTCTTTGTTTTGCCTCCTCTATTCAACCATAATTTACTACGGAAGGGTTATACCGTAGGTAAACTTAATTTATGTAGATATTATGTTTTCTTTCTACGATATTTTTATGGATTTATGGCGATGGACGTTTACTAAGCAAATGAACCGAAATACGTAAAGATGTTTCGGATAATTTCGTATCTAATGTCCAACTAAGGCAATAGATTTGCAAATACTAGGGAGTTAAAAAGTATTTATTATATTATCCCTTGCAAGATATTTAATTCCCATGAAATTGTTAGTTTATAACAACTGATTGGTCTAATTTTATTTGTTCGTAAAATGTAAATATATCTGAACTGTATTTCACAAAACAAGGATTGTTAAATGTTTGAAAACTCTAAAAATAAATTTTACACTTCTAAGTTGGGACTGATGAAAATTTGACAAGGTGTGATACCATTACAATTACAATTGAGGGCGTACAAGAGGGTCTTATGGTGTAAAAACCTGGCTGGCTGTACGAATCTTGGGTTCGAATCCTAAGAGCGCATCATGTTGTGTGGTGGTTAGTCTGGATTTAAGATAATCTGTCTATGCCGTACATTCGTTATTAGCATTGATTTGCCGATCTTGGTGACAATATGACTATCTATCCTTACTCTGTCTGCAGTCTGCAGATTGCTCTCTTGGTTAGGTGTACACTACGAGTTTTACCTAGCGATATACTGGACTGAGAAGCACTTGCGAAGGGATGCGGGAGGTTGCGATGACTGTCACACCTAATGTGGTCAGCTCACCTAACTTTGCCACCTAAGCGCACAAAGGTAGAGTACAGTACGGGACTGTGTAGGGCTGTACCACATAATGGTTCAGTACCCCTCACCAAAGTCTCTTCGTGTAAGTCTGTACACTCAGTAAAGTTGTCCGGGAGTCACTGCAAGTAAGCCACCCCAGGCTTGAGCGGTAGCATAGCTCTACTACTATAGTAGATGCTGTGCTCTCCCTAACACACCATTACAATTGAAAGAGTAGTTACATGCAAAATCTCGATTCATGAAAGTAGTTAGTACAAATTACTAAAAGCTACAAATAGAATTAAAACAGCTCTATTTCTCGGGGTATCATGAAAATACCTTACAGCACTTGCAGATGCTACAAAGTATCCTAAGTAGATCTCAATTTGCCAATGGAAAGCAGCGGAGAAGGAAGACAAAATAATTTTAAAGTAGCTTACTATATATGCATTTAAATGATTCCCAACCAATACATACTCAAGTTTTAACAACGGTTACTAACCGACCCCTATTGTTAAATTTAATGAGCTTTAAGAAACTAAAATATAAATACGGGGTGATTTGTCTGCACGGAGTGCATTTGCTTTCAAGAGATTCGCCAAGGTGTTTTTAAAGATCCTATCTTTTTAAAAATCTGGGTCATTTAAACTGACATTTACAATGAAGAACAGTTTTCTGTTCGCTTTAATTTTAGTTATTTTTAACTTACGCAAAAGCACTGTTATCGCTATAAATAATACTGTTTCACCTAGTGCGGGTAATATCACATCAAACAGTAACAGTGACAATTTATATATCAACGCAGTAAGTCAGAAGCCAGAAAAAAATTTCGATATAGCGTCGTTAATTACATTATTCACGTAAGAAATTTTCATCATATTAACCTACACCCTACATAATATTAAGGCTATCTCGACGATGTGCAAAACAGTGATAACACTTCCCTCGTGGGGAATAAAAAGTTATCATATTTTAAAAATATGTACCACATATTTTCTGAGAGCTTATTGGGGCCGTTTTTTCTAAAAAGTCCCCTAGTTTTTCAAAATTAAATAGTTTTTGGAGAGGGAGAAATACATGTGAATTTGATAAACCCGTCTCGTTCTCTGTTGTATGAAACCTTAAAAGAAATAGGTTCACAATAAGCCCTCCAGAATTTTGTGCTCTATTTTTCGAGGTACTACATTTTGAAATCCGTTGCCCCAAATTTTGCTTATTAATGTTTTCCGTTTTTCCAACACTATTTCTTACGGTACCACTAGACTGTGCCCAGATTTCGATTTCGTACTTCCTAGAAAGCAAAATACAAATTACAAATTTAAATAACGGATTAAATAAGGGTTTTGCAATTCAGTTAAGGCATCCAAACACGGTGGCTACTGGCTACCATCGCCTTTGGGAGCTCTAGGTTTAAAATCGTTGTAAAACCGTGTTTTGAAAATCCGAACAACAGAAGTTATAGTAGTTTTTTTCATTTTTGAGCTCCTCCATTTTTCAGATACTTTAGGATATTGTACATTGAAAATTTGAACACTCTAGCTTGATTCTTTATAAAGTAATCGGATTTTCAGAGAGACAGGCATATATAATATTTAAATACAAATGAGATACACTTTTTTGAGAATTGGCTTTAATTTTAAACGTATTTTTGAAGAAAACCGACAACGACAGTGTCAACGACACCGACGACGACAACAACGACGGCATCATCCACTAATACAACTTCGAATACAACGACATGCACATGTGGAAAAGGAGCCAAACCTAACTACAGAAAGGACGATGTTGACGACTATTTTAGAATACAAAACGGAACTGTGTCCAGCATTCATGCTTGGCCATGGAGTGTAGCTCTCGTCAATGTAATATTAAACGCATTTACATTTTAATAGACATTCACTGTTGCAGTTACTTGTCTCAGTTCGTGTGTTTATAAAATTTATATTTTAGGAAATGAAATAATATTTTCCATGTTTCCATTAGGTAACCAATTCCACAAATTATGTTAGATGTGGAGGTAGTTTAATTTCTAGAGATTATATTCTTACTGCAGGTAAGACTTTACATTTTATTAAAAGCATTAGTATTGGTAAAAGTTAATAGTTTAAATTTTAAAGCAAGTTACTCGATTTTATTGAATAACCTTTCTAAAGAGCTATCTCATAACATTCTACGATGTACAATTTCGGTTCCCTAAATTATGTACAGGATGTTAGAACTGATTATGTTAAGTCGTTCTTTAGTGTTATCGTGCTTTCAGACAGACAGACTGATAGGGCTCCCTCATAAAGCAGCTCCGCTTTTCAATCACTTATATTTTGGTCTGTAGCACATTGCTTCGACGGCACCACAAAAGCCAAATTCATAAAGGACATCCGAGTTTATTTGGGTACAAACAAAATCAATGGGAATTCAACCAAGTACACTTCCGTAAAGATTGCCGTCAGCAGTTACAAAGTACATCCAAAGTAAGTTGTTCAAAAGGTAGTTAATTAATTATCTGCATAATTTTTTTCCATGCATGAATTTGATGTACATGGCTTTGTTAATATTAGGAATAGCAAATTTTGCAAATTAATTTTGTATTTGTATAGATACAGCAATCTTAATTTCGACGTTGCTGTCATTCGGTTAGCTACTCCGGTGACTTTTAATAGTTCCATAAATCCAGTGTGTTTATCCCAAACCGGTAAACCTTTCGCTGGGAAAAATGCCACTACTGTTGGGTGGGGAACCCAATTTTTAAACCAAAGTACCAGCTCTAATGTTCTAAGAGAAGTTGGAGTAAGTTAACACTTTCACTAATATATAATGTAATGTAAGTCAATAGTCTGTAATTCAGAAATGTGCCTACAGTGTTAACATGTGATTGAAATACTTTAGCTAAAGGTATTGGGAAATACCGCATGCAATACAACTGTAAACGGAATAATCACTCCTCAAATGATTTGTGCCGTTGGAGATCCTAATGCTAAAGGCCCTTGTAAAGGAGATGGTGGTGGTGGCTTATTTTATAAAAAACCTACAGCAAATACCTACACAATAGTGAGAATTATTTATTTATTTTTGATGTTGCCTGTTGTGCTATAGAGTAGAATCTATAAGTACAGACAACATCAAGTTTGCATTGTCATACGATTTTTCTCTACCTCGAATTAAACGATTACTTACTCTACAGATAGGAATCACATCATTCGGACCACAAATAGCGACAGAAAATTCTTGTCGTTCGCCAGCTGTGTTCACTAGAGTGTCAAGTGTGATTGATTTCATCAAAGGAGCTACCATGAACAGCACTGCTTATTGCTCAAACACTTTCTTCCCTTAACAAAAACAAATTATAACAGTATTTATAAAATACCATTATTCCCATAGGGTAACTTAATTTATGCAGATATGTTGTTCCCTTTCAACGAAGTTTCTATGGGTTTATGACGATGGACGTTTAATAAACAAATGTACCGAAATATGTATATATAGATGGTTCGGAGAATTTCTTATCAAATGTCCAACTAAAGCAATAGACTAGGAAAGGTTAGGCAATAAAAAAGTATTTTATATGTTATCCCATCCAAGATATTTAAATTATATGGAATTGTGAGTTTATAACTGATTGGCCTAATTTGATTTGTTCTTAAAATGTAAACATATTTGAAATCTGAACTGTGTTTCACAAAACAAAGATTGTAAAATGTTTGAAAATTGTAAAAATAAATATTACACTGTTAAGTTGGGACTGATGAAAATTTGACAAGATGTGATCATATTATTACAATTGAAAGGGTGGTTCTATGCAAAATCTCGATTTATGAAAGTATGGCAAATTACTATAAAAGCTACAAATAGAAATAAACCATCTCTATTATTACTATTAGCCTCAGGGCGAATGGCCACATATTAAAGCTTCCAGTAAAATTGGAGACATCTAATACAAACACGAGACATTATGTAGGAGCTCAAAGGTTCGCATTAAAGTTTTGGGCTGGGAGACATTCATTTCATGCAGTATGTTGTATAAATATTAGTAATATTTCCATCACTAAAACTATTTGTAATTGGTAAAAACTTTACACAATCTTACGAACTACAAAAAAGGCTGAAAACGTACGTGCACGTTTGCAGACTAAACAGTTTCAATAACAGTGAAAACTAAAATATGTAAAAGTTTAAATATATGTCGCCGAAAATTGAAGTTTGCGCCACAACAGAACGACAAGCAGAAGCGAGCGAAAGAGAAGGGAAAGAAAGAAGAGAAGCCAGTAGTTGCATTGAAGCAGTCGAGCAAGTGTGCCACGCCGAAAGTGACTCTCCGAAAATAATAATTTATATTATTATTGAAATTGATTTAATTGTAAAAATTGATTTGATTAGTGCCTTAAATAAAAGCACTAATTCTGATCTAGTTTGCTTTGTCAGTTGACAGTTTATTAGCATCTAGAAATCGTCATTTAGACAGGGACAGTCAGTCTTAGAGTTAGACAGCATTGTGCAGTGGCATCCCTTCATTTGACATATTGAACTATACAAGCCTAAGTGGCAGATATAAAATTTGGACAAACGGTCCGCTTCATGGTCCTTCGATCTCAGATGAACAGTCCTAAGGAAACAGTGACAGTGACGACAATGAAGCCATCAAGAGCTGCATTATTACAACAACCAGAACGCCAGAGCCGACGACTGGCGGGGGATAATCCCGAATTCAACCGATTGGAGAGCCCACGGCGGCGAAGGAAAGAAATGTTGGAGTTGTCATCCAGTGAACCGGAAGTGGCCAACTCAACATCCAGCGTACAAAGTAGTGTCTCCAAAAGCAGAAAATCCAGCTCTGTCAAGACGACATCCAGTCAGTTGTACCGCCGAAAATTGGAAGCTGAACTGGAAGCTGAAGAAGAATTATTCAGACTGGAAGAGGAAGCAGCCGCCAAACTCCTCCAGCGACGAAAACGACTGACGTTGAAACGATTGGAGCTTCAAAAAGCCCGAATCAACGAAGAAGAGGAATCAGAGCCACCTCTCAGCTCAGAAGACGAGTTTTTGAGTGCCTATCGACAATCAGAAATTGAAAACGACGATGAACCTAGCCGTGACCGAGTGGAAGATTGGGTGGAAGATGCGGCAAGACAGCCTCCACCATCACCGGTACGTAGTGAGTCACCGAATAATAATAATATTAGTCCTAGTGCTATGGACCTGATGGCTAAAGCCATAACCGCCCTTGCTGAGTCTCAAACGAAGACAGCCACTGGGGGTGGAGACCTAAAGACATTTGTGGCAAGACAGTCATTTGCCAAAGAACTCCCACAGTTCTGGGGAGACCCCGAAGATTGGCCGACATTCTACAGCATGTACAAGCGTACAACTGACAGTTGTGGATTCGGACCAGACGAAAATATGCTGAGACTGCATAAAGCCCTGAAGGGAAGAGCCAAGGATTCAGTGCAAGCTCTACTTACAGTGCCAGAAAATGTCGATCGTGCCATATCGACATTGGAAATGTTATTTGGAAAGCCGGCAGATATTGTTCGTATCTGCATTGACAAAGCTAAGCAAGCCGTCTCCCCGAAGGAAGACAAACCGGAAACCATTGTTGACTTTTCATGTGCAATAGTGAATTTAGTGACAACAATGGAGAACTTGAAAGAAAAAGGACATTTGACAAACCCTCAATTAATTGAAGAGTTAATTGAGAAACTACCTGGGAATCTGAAATTGCAGTGGGGAACGTTCTGCCTGACCAAAGAAGCCTCACCTGACTTGAAGGATCTCTCAGATTGGATGAGCAACATTGCCAAAGCTGCTAGCCGTTTGAAAACGTCAAGTAAGCCATCCAAAAATGAAAAAGACGATAAAAGAAATAGGAAAGAAAGCAACAATCGTGGTAAGGAAATAACACGTACTACCATCGAGAGTTGTGCCGCCGTCAATATTTGTGGATTCGACGGAAAAGTTGGACATGAAATTGACGAGTGCAGAGGATTCATCCGACTAAACGAAAATAAAAGATGGGAATTCGTGACAAAAGAAAAACTCTGTTTTCGGTGCCTACGGAGGGGACATCGAACTAGCAACTGTGAGGATAAAAGCCCCTGTGGGAAGGATGGCTGTGAATCACCACACCATTATCTTCTCCACAAAACGATAAAGGAACCGCCAGTACCAGTAGTGAAAACCGAAGAAGTGAAATATTCCAGTGGCTGTGAAAAAGTGGTACTTTTGAAGATATTACCAGTGACTTTAATTGGACCAGCTGGCTCTATTTCTACTTATGCGGAACTGGACGACGGGTCAACGACAACATTGTTGGATGCTACCATAGCGAAGAAGTTGGGACTAGACGGCCCAAAGGATCCATTTCGGATGAATTGGGTTAAGGATGCTGAACACGAGGAATTGGAATCTATCCGAGTGTCATTGACTATCGTGGGAGCTGACAAGAGCAAGAACTTTCTACTGAAAGATGTACGTACAATGCCTACTCTTGACTTGACAGCCCAATCAGTAGATGCCCGGCAATTGGCAAAGAAGTGGTCTTACCTGTCTAGTGTGCCAATTGTCAATCTACAAAATGCAAAACCGACCATACTCATCGGACAAGACAATGCCAGTCTGATTGCTGCAAGACAATTACTGGAGGGTCCGAGAGATGCACCTATCGCCACCCGAACAAAATTGGGATGGGTTCTACACGGAAATTCAACGAAATTTCGTGGACGCGTGGATGACCGATGTATGCACGCAAGAATTGTCAATAAAAATGACTACGACTCGTTAAAGATGACCAAGAAGCTGTTCGAGACAGAAATCTGTGCTGCCTCATCATTATCAAAATTGTACGATGACCAGACAGATGATGAACTACATCAGTTGATGAAGGAACAATTCCGAACTGAGAATTTTGGAGTTATGATTCTACCAAGCCTGCCTAAATCAAAGGAAGAAACTCGTGCCTTGGAGATCATTGACAAGACTACCCGCCGTGTTGGAGAAAGGTGGGAAACGGGACTTCTGTGGAGAAGTGATGATGTTTGCTTACCAGAAAGTAAAACAAATGCCCGGAGACGACTCACCTCCATGGAAAAGAAAATGGATCGTGATCCTGAATTTGCTCAAAAATACTGCAGCAAGATTGAGGAGTATCTGCAAAAAGGATATGCCAGGAAGCTGTCACCGAACGAAGCTGATATTGAAAATGAGAAGACCTGGTACTTGCCCCATTTTGCCGTTACGAAAGCTAGTAAGCCAGGAAAGATTCGCCTTGTTTTTGATGCCGCCGCCAAAAGCAACGGGGTTTGCCTTAACGACGAACTTCTGAAGGGGCCAGACTTATTGTGTTCATTAGTTGGAGTTCTCTTCAAGTTCCGACAGAGAAACATCGGATTTACTGCGGATATCCGCGAGATGTTTCATCAAGTATTAATTCGACAGGAAGATTTACCTGCTCAACGTTTTCTCTGGAGAGCCATGTGTGTCAGGGGGAGAGCACAGCATCTACTATAGTAGTAGAGCTATGCTACCGCTCAAGCCTGGTGTGGCTTACTTGCAGTGACTCCCGGACAACTTTACTGAGTGTACAGACTTACACGAAGAGACTTTGGTGAGGGGTACTGAACCATTATGTGGTACAGCCCTACACAGTCCCGTACTCTACCTTTGTGCGCTTAGGTGGTCAGGTTAGGTGAGCTGACCACATTAGGTGTGACAGTCATCGCAACCTCCCGCATCCCTTCGCATGTGCTCCTCAGTCCAGTATATCACTAGGTAAACTCGTAGTGTACACCTAACCAAGAGAGCAATCTGCACACTGCAGACAGGGTAAGGCTAGATAGTCATATTGTCACCAAGATAGGCAAATCAATGCTAATAACGAATATACGGCAAAGACAGCTTCTCCCAGATCAGACTAACTAACACACAACCTGAGGCGCTCTTAGGATTCGAACCCAAGATGCGAGACAGCCAGCCAGGTTTTTACACCATTAGACTGTCCTGTACGCCCTCTGGAGAGCCATGGAACGGAAGAAAGAACCTGAAGTGTACGAGATGTCGGTCATGACATTTGGAGCAACATCCTCACCGAGCCTAGCTCAAATCTGCAAAAATAGGAATGCAGAAGTATTCCGAGATGAATTTCCAGAAGCAGCTGAAGCTATCATCAAGCGACACTACGTCGATGATCTTCTGGATAGTTGCCGGGATGAAGAAACTGCCGTTAATTTGATAAAAGATATCATCGAAGCGCAACGCAGAGGAAGATTCGATTTGAGAAATTGGAGCTGCAGTTCTCGTGGAGTACTACAGCAAATCCCCCCTGAGCTGCGTTCGACTGAAAATAAAGATTTGAATCTGGAGTCAGAACTGCCTACTGAAAGAGTTCTTGGACTTCAGTGGAACCCGAACACCGACACTTTCACATTTGCTTGCCAATTTCAACGAGTGAAAGCCGACATTCTGAATGGAACTAAAATACCGACCAAGAGGGAAGTATTGCAGCTGGTGATGTCAGTCTACGACCCCCTTGGATTCCTTACTCACTTCATCGTTAAAGCCAAAATTCTGATGCAAGATATTTGGCGGAGTGGAGTTGGATGGGACGATGAAATACCTTACAGCCTAAACGAGAAGTGGAGAAACTGGATTGAAGAATTAACTGGAGTGACTACAGTCCGCATACCGAGATGCTACTGTAATGACATTGACGACGCCGTGTCAACACAGTTACATATATTCTGTGATGCCAGCGAAAAGGCCTTTTCCGCAGTGGCATATTTACGTGTTGACACTGGAGCCGAGATCAAGACAGGATTCGTGATGGGGAAATCCAGAGTCTCACCATTACGCCCTATGAGTATTCCGAGGCTGGAGCTGCAAGCTGCGTTGATGGGAAGCCGCCTCGCCCAGACTATTAAAAATGAACATGAACTGAAAATTGATGCCACGTATTTCTGGACGGACTCCAAGACTGTTTTGTGTTGGTTGAAATCCGATGCCAGAAACTACAAGCCATTCGTAGCCCACAGGGTGGGTGAAATCTTAGAAACGACAGATGTATTCAAGTGGAATTGGGTGCCGACTTCAGAAAACGTTGCTGATGAAGCCACCCGGGATGTAGAGCCATCTGAACTTTCTCCAAATAGCCGATGGTTCAATGGACCAGCATTTTTGAAATTGGACGAAACTGACTGGCCCAAGGAGAAGACTGTATCTCGTGAAGTAGATGTTGGAGACTTGGAACTGAAACCAGAATTTGTGAATCAAATTGTGGAAGCACCTCCAAATGACCGAGACAGAATTTATGAAACATTTCCCAATGTGACTGACTTCTCGTCCTGGTGGAATCTGATTCGTTCCTCTGCCTGGACAAGAAGATTTGCAAATAATCTTATTGCAAAATTGAAGAAAGCGAAATCAATTTTTGCGAGTTATCTGACACCTGCTGAAATCAAGAAAGTAGAAATCTTATGGTGGAAGCTGGCGCAGTCAGAGAGTTTTGGAGAAGATCTGGAATTGTTGCGGAAAGGAAAATCTCTGCCAAAATCCAGCAAATTGGCCTTGTTGTCGCCATTTATTGATGAAGATGGAGTCTTGCGGATGCGAGGAAGAACGATGAAAGCCCCAGCAGTCTGCGACGACTTTGGAAAACCAGTGATACTGGATGCCAAGAATCCTTACACTAGATTAGTGATCATGCATTACCATGTTCAAGCTGGACATCATGGTTATGAGCTAATCATGAATGAATTAAGACAGCGTTTCTGGATCATCGGATTAAGACCCGCAGTGAAGGAAGCAAGAAAGAAATGCCAGGAGTGCAGAATTTCCGATGCCAAGCCACGGATTCCTGAAATGGGAGAACTGCCAGCATTTAGACTGACAAGATATGTAAGACCATTTACAATAACTGGTGTTGACTACTTCGGCCCAATGGAAGTGTCAATTGGACGACGACGGGAGAAGAGGTACGGAGTCCTCTTCACATGTATGACGACCAGAGCCGTCCACCTTGAAATTGCAGCGTCTCTTTCGACAGACTCTGCCATTATGGCCATCCGAAGATTCATTGGACGTCGAGGATGTCCTAAGGAAATACACTCCGACAATGGAACCAATTTCCACGGAGCAGACAACGAGATGAAGAAAGCCTTGGAAGATTTTGACCAAGAAAAGCTTAATCAAGAGATGACGAAGAAGGGAATCGAGTGGCGATTCCTACCACCCTCTTCCCCATTTTTTGGTGGTTGCTGGGAAAGATTAGTGCGATCCGTCAAAATCGCATTGAAAACGACACTAAAGGAACGAGCCCCGAAAGAGGAAATTCTTCAGACACTATTTGCTGAAGCGGAGCACATGGTGAATAGCCGTCCTCTCACCCCAGTTTCTATGGACCGTGATGAGGAGGAAAGTCTGACGCCAAATCACTTCTTAATTGGAAGATCAAGTGGAGTGGCGGTGCCAGGTGTATTTATGGATGCCGATCTTTGTCTCCGGAAGCAGTGGAGAATCGCGCAACGACTCGCCGACCACTTCTGGAAGAGGTGGGTTCGAGAATATTTACCAACATTGACCAGAAGGAAAAAATGGGTGAAATCAACGCCGCCTCTCAAGATTGACGACCTTGTTTTCATTGTGGATGGAAATGCCGAGAGAAACAATTGGCCACGAGGAAGAATCGTGGATGTTTTCCCCGGAAAAGACGGAAGGGTTCGAGTTGCTGATGTGAAGACACAGTCAGGGATCCTACGAAGACCAGCGGCGAAACTCTTTGTTATCGACGTTGAGCAAGATTTAGTGGATGACCCCAGAGGTCCATCACTGGGGGTGGTATGTCGTCGAAAATTGAAGTTTGCGCCACAACAGAACGACAAGCAGAAGCGAGCGAAAGAGAAGGGAAAGAAAGAAGAGAAGCCAGTAGTTGCATTGAAGCAGTCGAGCAAGTGTGCCACGCCGAAAGTGACTCTCCGAAAATAATATTTTATATTATTATTGAAATTGATTTAATTGTAAAAATTGATTTGATTAGTGCCTTAAATAAAAGCACTAATTCTGATCTAGTTTGCTTTGTCAGTTGACAGTTTATTAGCATCTAGCAATCGTCATTTAAACAGGGACAGTCAGTCTTAGAGTTAGACAGCATTGTGCAGTGGCATCCCTACATTTGACATACTGAACTATACAAGCCTAAGTGGCAGATATAAAACTTGGACAAACGGTCCGCTTCAATATATATTACAGAAAATCCATACTAACTTCATATAATATAACATTTCTCATTTACGTCATTAATTATAGGGTTATCAATTCACTGAACCATATAGTAGAGCATTCATGTCAAAATTACTTGGTAATAAGTAAGGGCAATAAAATTGAAGGATATGTAAAAATTGTAAGTGAATATAGTATTAACTTAATGTAACATTTTTCCTGCAGACAGTCGTCGACTCCATTGACATGTCGGATACTCGGTATTCATAATTTCAAGTTTTTTAACTCCTCCATTGGTAGTGTACAAAATACCATTTACCAGTGGTAAGTGATTTTTAATGGTATTTAACGTTTTTTACCACCACCTAAAAGTAGTGGTAAGTGGTATAAATGGTAAAAAATGGTAGAAATAGGTTCATTTAAATTTCTTGTTTAAATTTGGAATAAAATTGGGTGCCAAAGTATGAAATAGCTTAACAGCTGATGATTGTTGTCAATCAGAGTTGGATTCAACCAACAGGGGCACTAATCGTCCTTATTTGCCGATAGAGAAATTAATTGCAATTAAATTAGCACATTCATATCAATTGTGTATAAATTGGCGATACCAAATACATTAATCTCTTTTTTTATAACTTTCGGCGAACCTATAAAATAAATAGGATTAATTTGATTAATTAAGGGGCTAATTGGAAATATTTCATAGACAATAAAGTTTTAAAACCTATATAAAACCTGTATGTTAGTAACTCTTGAGTTACACCTATGACCTAACAATTTTAGTTCATCTTACGACTACGTAAGCTGCCAACCAACGTGCTCGTTTGAAGGTTGAAGATTTAAAATTAAACAGTTTAAAGATAGCGAATAAAAATGATATGGTTTTACTATATTACAGAAAATCGATACTAACCTAATATGATATTATAATATTTCTCAATTACGTCGTTTCTTATATGGTTATCAATTCACTGAACCTTGCAGTAGTGTATTCAAAGTATTCGTCGTAAACAAGAACTTCATATTCACACATATATAGTTGCTTAGTATAAAAGGGAAACTGTGATTTTATTTTTAGTAACCTAAGTTTGGTTTAACGGTAAAGGTAGGACTGTGTGAAGAATAATCAAAGTCCAACAGAATAGAAGCTAATAAATTATACACAGTATAAAATACGTTTACACATCTTTTTCTTTCAAACATTACATGCAAGTGTCAAGTCTGCGTGTTTCGCTCATTTGCAATAACAAGGTATTATCTCATTATGTTTTAACTATTTTTAATGGTTTCAATAATAAATCAATTATTATCGTATTTTTTATTGCTTTAATTTTAAAGATCTTCAAGCATTTTACCACGACAACAAAATTACCTTTCAAATCGTCAGTTAGAATTAGCTAAAACCTCCACAGAGTTACATTACTTGAATAAATTGTGTAGACTTGTGTATCATGGAAGGTCTAGTGCATGTCTAATCACGCAACGTATTATCAAATGCTTACTGAAAACAATTTTACCCCAAAACATTATTTATATGAAAAAAATTGTAAAGATGAAACTTAAATATATGATATGATTCCTAATACTTTCTTGTTTTGTTTAGTGCCGGCAGTTTACTGAGTTTACCCATCCAATATTTTTTACAAACACCAATAGTATAATGATAGCTAAGCTAAAGTATCTCATTTGCTGCATCTGTTTTCCATATCTTGTGGCCCAGTCATCTCCAGCAATTTCTGATAACCAGGAGCACAAGTATCAAAATAATAGGTAAACCTAAGATAATATTTGTATTTATATTATTAACTAGTTGTAACCTACCACAACCACTTGTGCTAGAAAATTGTCGAAATAATATGAATTACAAATGGGCATATAAACGGACATTCTGTGATTTTCTGCATTGAGTAAGCCCTGTAAGGTATAATTGGCTTAGTTTCGGTTACCAGAATGCTGCAGATTAACACATCGAAGGTACATACACACCGACATACGGAAATTTTCACTGTACATGTCCGAACTTCGCGATTATACTATAGTAATGATGTCACATTTTCAATATAAATATACTTTTCAAAACCAAACCTGAAATACATGTTGAGATAGTAAAAATGTAGAAAGTCAATCATAAATTACTTAAATATTACTCGTTATTTGATGTAAATTATGCATCAAAATGGATGTTGTATATTTTCTCTTTCCTTTCATTAATTTACAGTGACATCTTGAAAACTATATTCAAATTACAAAATTCGGTAAATAATACATTTGCAAGGATGGCTTTGTTGGAGTATCAATTTAAGGAATTAATATCGATTCCAAATTCAATGCAAGTGGAAGAACAATTGAAGAAGCAGCAAGGATTATTTGGAAACGACTCAAAATTAGTTGTGATTGTGAATATTGGGAATTTGGATTCGTCATCACAGGAATCACAGGTAAAATACTCTAGTATTATATCTAATAGTTTAAATTATATCCATTTCACATTTTGAATCCAAGTTGGCTGAAGCAGGGATATGAGTAAACTAACAAATATTAAGACTAGGCAACTTAACTTCTCAGATTCTTTCTAACCTGACCTAATATAAATTAACTAATTCTTATTTATTTACAAATTCTTTACTATTTTAGTGTACTTTGTCAGTATAAAGTAGACGTCATTATTTTTATGATTTTGTCATTATCTTTAATGGATATTGTCTTCAAAAATTAAAATAAAATGGCAGTAAATAAATTATAGTTGTTAGTAAGATAAAGTACAATATTTAAAGTCACTAACAGAAAAAAATGTCAGATACCATGACGGAATGAAACGAGAATGAAATTAAATATGCTAAGAAAATATGGAAATGACTATACAATCGATCCAAGAGAACTTTAGAATCAAAAGCAGAGTTAAGAAACATCCGCATCCTTTTTAACAGCACTTTGCGTAAAGCAAAAAGGGATTCATGGAGAACCTTTTGCAACGAAATTGAAGAAACTCAACAAGCATCAAAGCTAGCGAAAATTCTCGTGAAAGACCGAAGCAGGAGACTAGGTCCACTAGAAACTGCTGATGGTAGCTATACTTCGAATATGGATGAATCATTAACATACCTTCTGAAAATTCATTTTCCCAATGATCACAAACTGATTTATACTATGCCAGACTATAACATCTGTGCTGATAGCTCTATTGCAGAGTTAATCACTTTAGAGAAAGTCCAAAGGGCTATTAGCTCTTTTGGGCCGTACAAAGCTGGTAGTGCGATGGCATTCTCCCAGTCATGCTTCAGATGGCTAGGAAAGAATTAACTCCACATTTGTACAACATTCTTAAAGCCAGTCTCGATTTTGGGTATATACCTAAAGCTTGGAGACAAACTAAAGTAATCTTCATACCAAAGCCAGCCAAGAGTAGCTATCAAAAAGCTAACTCGTGGCGGCCAATATCACTTATCTCTACTTGTATGAAAATACTTGAACATCTTATTGACTGGAGTATCAAAACTCCAGAGCTTGAAAACAAAATGAAGGACGCAGGACAGTTTGCATATTTACGTGGTATATCCACGGATGCTGCTCTTCATCAATATATTGCTCGCACGGAATGTGCTCTCAAAAGTAATCAAATGGCTCTTGGCATTTTCCTCGATATCGAGGGGGCATTTAGTCATGCCACTTTCGAATCAATTCATTAAGCTTTAGAAAGAGAAAGAATAAATGTAGCCATCATTCGTTGGATAGAACGAATGTTAAGGGATCGTACCGTAAACGTAACAGTTGGATCCGCTATTCAAAGTATTAAAGTTGAAAGAGGGTGCCCTCAAGGGGGAGTACTATCGCCTTTATTATGGAATCTAGTCATCCATGAGCTCTTAGAGAAACTGTCCAACGTCAGTTCTATCTATAGACAAGCATTTGCAGATGATCTTGGCCTTCTTCAGGTTGGCATAGACGAAGATACGATGAGAGCTTTAGGGCAAAGAGCCCTTAATATCATCGAAAATTGGTGCAGTCAGCGGGATCTTTCCATTCACCCTGACAAAATCGAAATTATTATATTTCATACACGGCATAAAAAACCCAAAATGAAACCTCTCAGATTAAGAGGTAAAAATATTGCATTTGTCAACAATGTGCGGTACCTAGGTGTTCATCTGGATAGTGGACTGACTTGGAGTACCCACTGTAATGTTAAAAGTGGCAAGGCTAAAGCAGCTCTTATGCAATGTAAAAGAGCTGTTGGCCAAACGTGGGGTCTTTCACCAAAAATCACCTTGTGGCTATATACAGCTGTAGTCAGACCAACCTTATCTTACGCAGCTTGTTCGTGGTTAACGGTTGTTCACAACAAAACTAGAATATCAACTTTGGCTAGTGTTCAACGACTAGCCTGTTTAATGACTACTAGTGCAATGCATAGTTCACCCTCTGCAGCGTTAGAATGTATAGTAGGTATTGAGCCTATAGATATATTCCTTACTAAGACCGCTATTTCAACAGCACATCGATTGCGTTGTACTGGAAAATGGCTGCCCTGGTATGGGAGAGGGAGCCTTAAAAGATTAACGCATGTTGATCTAATTGCAAATCTTTTGAAACAATTGCCTGAGTTGGAATTTCCAATGGACTCAACTCCCTTCACTGCCCTCATGGGTAAAAATTTTACTGTACTTGACACAGAAAAACCTGTCATTCTTCAACCTTCAAACCAGAGACTGGTCTGTTATACAGACGGGTCGAAAATGGACAATTTAGTAGGATGTGCTGCTATAATTACTAGCACTGATAGTCATATCATCATACAACAATGTTTAGGACAATATGCTACTGTGTTTCAAGCGGAATTAATAGCTATACTTATGGTCATATCTAAAATCACAGATCTGGACTGGAGAGATGAAGTAGTCATCTATAGCGACTCTCTCAGTTCTTTAAAAGCCCTTGAGGCTAATTACACGGACTCGGCCTTGATACTTGAATGTTTCAGAGCCTTGCACAAACTTTCAGAAAGTGCATCCGTTACTCTACAATGGGTTCCCAGTCATACTGGTATTATAGGAAACGAAGAGGCTGATTTATTAGCCAAAGAATCCACAAAAATGGCAGTTTTTGGTCCTGAACCAATACTGCCATTTTCTTCGCAATGTGCAAAAACTGTTATCTCCAAAGCTTTTAACAAATTAAATATTCAAAATTGGAAAAGACGTTCAGATTGTAAAACTACAAAATTATTTTTACCTTCACCCTCATATACCAAAAGCAAATATTTCACAAGTTTGAGTAGAAGAACGCTCAGGGTCTTCACTCATTTAATTACTGGTTTCTCCTCCTTGGCCAAGCATCAGAATCTATTGGGGAATCATTCGTCTCCGCTCTGCCCATTGTGCGCACTAAGCGTTGAGACGTCGGTCCACCATGTGGCTGAATGCCCAGCTTTGAGCGAGTTGAGATTCAAACACCTGAGTAAGTTTCTCATTCACGTGGATGAGTTACCGGGGTTGCCCTTGTCGTCTCTGCTTTCATTTTGTATGTCTGCAGGACGAATGAGTGGCTTCTCCGAACAGTAAAGCTGTTCAGGGAGCAACTGCAAGTAAGTCCTCGCGGCTTGAGCGGTAGTGTGTCTTTACTCTTCAATAGTATTGATCATACTCTCCCACTAACACACACATACAATCGATAAGCTTACGTTTGGGTTGACAAAAGCTGTATAGTCCTGCCTCTGCCTTGAACGTTGTCTACCACTACTCCACAGGGCTGGTTGCAGGAGAGTAACAATCCATACAGGTCAACGTTAACTGCTGAACTAAAAAAGTTAACTTTGTTGTTGGATTAACTAAGTTCATGTTTACTGAAAAAGTCGATTGGTCAATTTCTCCGTCTCCAATGCTAACTTGCAAACCAGGGTAATATAAGAAATTGGGGTCTGATGCAGATGTCGAAATAGTAGTCAAAACTCTTTTTTGATTGCCAGAAGGGTACTTATTTGAACACAATTCTTTTTAAAATAAGTAATAATCGAAAGACTTGAGTACTGCTTTTTATCAAAATAAGTAAGTTATCACTATTTTCATTTTTACCAATGCCGTAGTTTATAGTCAATACATCGAAAAATTCAACATTTTTAGCAATTAAAATTGACGAATTTGAATTGTAATCCAATCCGTCACACTGAGCCGCACTTTGTGCTATTCGTTGTATAACAGTTGTATATTGATCTCCAATTAATATTTTTAATTGTAATACTTTTTTATAGATTTCTGCAATGCGAAAAGCAAACCAGCAGTGGCAGATTATGGTTGTGGGAAATGACACCGAAGGTGAAGTCGTTCAATTTAAAAACACCCTGTCCAATAAGTGTCTGCACAACCTGAATAATTCACCAGCAAACGGGAATCCTACTTTTCAGTTCAATTGTACTTATAATGACTCCAATAAATCTGGCGGTCTCGATGTCCAGAAATGGGTCGCAGTTCAAAATGGAATGTATTTTCTTTTCAAAAATAAGTTGACCCGAAAATGTTTTTGCCCTGGCGGATCGTACAATGATGGGGCTCCACTTATGCAATGGGATTGTAATGGTAGAGATGAACTTAGTTGGCTTTATGACAATGGGCGTCTGATAAACAAAATGAGTGGGAAATGTGTAGATGTTCCCGAGAATTTCTTATCTGATGTCCAATTAAGGCAATGGACGTGCAAGGACTAGGGCAATCGACATATAACTTTGCAAATTATACAAAATTCACTTAAATATTAGTCTAACTAAATGTATGTTTAGATAGAATAAACGTAAAAACTAACGATGTAATGTGATTAAAGTTACTATTATTATTTTATTGACCTTTATCTACTCTAATAGAAGAGACTACTTCAATTAAAAGGTGTTCAGTTTCTTTTTATATATCAATATCAATACTTGGTTAAAAATGATTAGATGCATTGCTTAAAAAATACACAAATACATAATAAAAATTACCGATGAAATTGATAAACCAGATATTCAAACGTATTTATTCCAATGGTTAAAAAACACAAAAATGACTACTAATCTAACAAAACTATTTCGTGCTTGATAATTCTATAAATCTTTTAAATGAGACATATAATCCCAAAATATTATTGGATCGCCACCAGCTAGTTTTACTTAGCCCCACTAAAAGGACAGATAAATTTGATTCGATTAAAATGATTTACAAGAGTAGAATGTTTTGTTTTGCGTTTGCGGGAGACGAAAGCAGTAGTTTTATTCAGTTTCCAGAATGTTTTTTTTAAATTTTATAACCATTTCTGTCACAGGTTTCTGTCGCCTATGCAATAATTCGGAGAAGTTGGGCTAGTTAACTTTTGTTACGGTGGTATGGGATACTTTGGCATGTTAGATATTCCTGTGTTTAGCCATTACATATGCGAAGATGGATTCACAACCTAAGCCTATTACAATTAAATTGATTGATATGTTTACTTTGGCTGTCATGGCAAGTTTGAATTTATTACACTGTGCTTATAAGCCTTGATGATATGATTCACAAAAATTTGTATCCCAGTGCAACACCGCTTTATAGGAATGCCTGATCTGTCTACGTCTATCTGTCAGTCTGTCTGTTAGCACGATTACTCAAAAACTGTTTGAGATAATCAACTCAAACTTTCTGTACGTGATGTAGGGATGAAAAGAGAGGTCAAGTTCGAAAATAGACAAAAACAAAATCGGACACACATTTATTTTCAAAACTCCCCGCAATTTTTAAAATTATAGTTTTTAGAGGGGGAGAGATGCATAGGAATTTGACAAGTCGTCTTGAACTCTGTTCTATGAAAAGTTAAAAAAATTGGACCAAGATACAAACTGCACAATATTGTGCTCTACAGTACCATAATATTTGGAAGTCGGTTTTCAAGGGGAAGTGATAATGCCCAACATATTAGATGTGTTCGTGCGAAAAGAGAAAAATGTATGCTCTTTTTGCAGAAAATGAGGCAAAAATGGCTTAAAAATCGCAATCGAATCGCAAAATGCAATCGGTTGCTTCAAATTTAGGTTTTAAAATCTGTACGAAATAGCAAAATGTAATGTTTATATTTAGTACCCTGTAGAGAGTTCATTTCGTTTAGGGATCAATAGTTACTTCACCCGATCAATCAGAATTTTTAAGATAGGTCTTTGTACACCAATTTATTTTCGAGTAAGATTATTTCTAGCCGTAGCTGCTGCATGCTTGATCTTGACGCTATGTGATTAATTTAGGTGAAATAGTTACAATAATTAAATTATTGCTAACATTATGCCATCCTTCGGTACCTACTAGGTTATTGTTAAGATTCTTCAATACAATTTTAATCACATTAATTTCACGTCTTTCCCATGCAATAAATAAAATTACTTTATCTAACAGGATTAATTACCAGTGGATATAACATTTTAGAACTTTTTATTCTTTTGCAGTGATTATTGAAACCCTTAAATCTACATACTTTTGGATAACAAAAATTAGTTATGAATCTATTTATTCTTTTTTGAGTTACCCAGGGGTCTTACGTTGTGTTGATTGTCCACATACTAATAGCACAATGAAACAACATACCAATAATTTTTCGGTTACTAAGCATTTTATTTAGTATGACCGCACGAAAGCAATGCCTACTAATGTCTTCAGTTTTCATTCAAGCATTTCAATCATTAAAATTATTGGAAATGGCTAAAAAAAAGTACATCAGGTAATGTTATTAAAATAAGGGTTGAAGTAAGACAAGGGTTGCACGTTTTAAAATTAGCGCAATGAAATACACAGTGTATACCAAGACATTTTCGAGTGACCTAACCTAATTAATACAATAACATTGATATGTATTTGTGCTACCACTGCCTTACTTCAACCAAAATAAGATTTTTTGCTTGATTCCTAATCACTTTTCACCGACAACTAGTGATTCATCACTAAATTAATTCATTTCGACTCTACAAATTTGCAGAAGAAATAAAAAGGGATGTTGTGATATGGAGACTGGCGTTATAACAGTCTAATGTGTGTTTGTGTTTCACCACTTGAAACATTCCGTATTGAACCCCAAAAGCCTTGGTACTTGCCAACATTTTCCTGCAATATTTCTTATCAAAACAACCGACCGGTAACTCCTTCCTTAATGTATTCAAAGTGTCCCATGAACTTTTGTAACAAATGGAACATGTGAACAACGTGAAACCGACAAAAAATCCACCTGTACCAAATGAAGTTGCCATTAAAATTAAATTACCCACTTCTTCGTTTGCACTTAGCTTTATAAGAGCAAACATAGTGATCGATTGCACAATCACAAATCCATATATAATTGACGGGACAATTTTTTTTGTAAGAGAGTCGTTGAATATTTTGTTTAAAATGCGTAATCCATTGAAAGTCTTGATTTTCTCCTCTAGAGATGCTTCACTTTTTCTGCAAACAATAATTTAATAGTCAAATGGACAATTTTATCCACAGACAGGAAACAACAATTTACGACGTTAATCAAAATCACTAACCTTATCATATGCAAATACAAACACGTTCTTGTTGAGTATATGAAAATCAAGACACTAAGGAAAACCATTACTATGCATCCTAGGAATGACACGAACCAACATTGTAAGGCTGTCAATGTACTCTCCAGCCTATTAAGATGGAATATTTCCAACTCTTTGACGCTTTCCCCAATAACATGTTTATCCCGAACAATATAACACATTAAATAGCAACCTAAAAAATAGGGAATGGGGTTGATTCCTATAATCCATTTCGATAACAGGACTTCCCAGAAAATGAAGGCCTTAATTCCTGGCCTTTGCCAACCTGTAAAAATTTTCTAGATCAGTTATTTTTTTATTCGGCCATTAATTTAGACAAAAACTGTTAGAGATCAGAAATCGGAAAAAAACATGACACCCCGAATTAATTTTTTCCTTCAAGATGTTTTCTTGTAATGTCGTAAGCTGTGAGAATACCTTAATGGTTTTAATCCGGAATGTCATGTTTTTCTTCATTATCATATCTCTAATAATTTCTGTCATAATATTGTTTTAGATCATACCTTTATATAGAATAGGGAATCCTTTTAGGCTGAGTTGATTTAAGAATTGAACAATATATTTTGATTTTGTCTGAAAATTAGAGCAGCAATTGGCCATAAATATGATGGGTAACAAATTATTCAGAACCAAAAGAGCTTTACTGTTGAGATTCTCCCCAGACCGGAGGAATTTAGCAAATTGTATTGCCTCATACACAACAATACCCCAAGAAAAGTATTTTTGGAGTCTTAGAACAGGCGATGGTGGGATTGTGTGAAACCTTTTAGCAGATTTATTATATTTTATGGGAAAGTATCCCAATGAGATGTTGAAGTAGAAACCAATCCAGTCCAGAATTTCATCTCCGCTGTAGTTTGAAAGATTCGGAATTATACTCCTTTTTACTTTATTTATGACATTCCTGACGAGTCTGAGGAGCATTTTAGGATGTTGGCAGTGAAATTTTATGAAATCTAAAAAAAATAGGTTGGGAATTGTAGAGCAAAACCTGTAGACGTTTCAGCTCTGTCGGCTGCACGGCTATTTATAAGACGATTTATTCGTCTTAGAGTGGACAAATAGATTGACCCTATCGAAAAATTTCAACAGAATGCTGTTGAACTATCGCGATTTTGTCTGCTGGACAGTTACCAACTAAATACCACATAATTCGGCCGTCAGTGTTACTCGGGAACAGTCGGCCGAGATTTCCATACTCAAACGTCAACAAAGAAATGTTATATTATGTGGTATTATATGCCCTTTTAAAACCATAAGTTTTTTTATATTCGTTGAATCAAATAAAATTTAATTTACTTCTCTTTTTTGAGGCATTTAAGGTTATATTGTATATTATTTCAATGTCAAGAAAATGAATCAACTGTATTTGAAGTCACTTAAAAAATTAAAAATTGAAATAACTTCAATCAAACTACCCTAGAGATTTTGAGTTACTGACATTAAGGGTCGCTAACTACCACGAAGGATAAAGCCAGCCGTTAAATTATTACAGGCTATCATTTAATGTTTACCTCATTTTACATATGGAATAGCATGAATTCTATTAATTTCTACAAGGTTAGAGAAGATTCAGTTTTAAAGAATGATGGATTACAATTAGAGGATTAAGCAACGCTAAGTACTATGTTCAAGTAATACGTAATATGATTATTAGTGAGCACAGTCTACAACTGCCTCTTAGGATATATACTTTACAAAATATCCATATTTTCCAGCAATGAATTGGTATTCAGCGACATTCAGCGTTGTTGTATTAAGTGCAATAAATATGGTATAGAAGAAGAGTCATGAGTTCGAGTTCTTCCATAGAATTGCTTTAGGTCCGAATTTAGCCTTTCTGCAGAACTTCTCGGACTGTTCTTGTTGATACATTTCTAACGGGATATGCCCGCACTTGCTTTCTGTACTTTATTTATAATGTATGAAATTATAAATTGATGTATTTGTGATAAACCCGATTTGTGTTTGCACACCAAGTGTAAAATTGCAAAATTACTTTTTCCTCGAAACAGCAGTTCTATCTATTCTATCCGACAACCTGAATAATAACGAAGATTTTACATTCCGGCATTGCATCAAATATTTAAAAGAAGTTGTAGTGTGTATATCAACTAGAAATTACTAGAATAGTATTATAGAGCCCGGAAAGGCAGGAAACATTTTCGCGGTTCGCGCGGTAGTATCAGCAATTGTTAATTTACTAAAGTTACTAAATATTAAAGGATCGGAACTTCCATCATTGCTTTCACTTAACCGAGAAAGTAAGATATTATAATTGCAAATTCTTTTGTTTTCAATGGGAAATGCGACTGCGAGTATCAAAATAAAGTTGTAATGGTAACTGGGAAACAGCAATAGTGAAAAAATTCCAAATATTGAGTCTTTTCTAAAATTGGAGAATAGTATCCAGAATTAAGCTCATGCATATCCTGTGCAATATATTACTTTATTGTGTGTAGAGTCAAACATCTATGAATTTTTTATTAAAAATCCTTGCTCATATTTGCAATAAGCAGATAAAAGCCCAATAGTCTCCAAAAATAGACTATGACTCAACCTGACGGCGACTACCAGGACGATTTGATGAATTATTTATTTATAACTATAACCACCGTCTTATACAAAGCAAAAAATTTATCTACCTATGTATGTCACTATATGTGGTGGGTATAAATCAGGCACGTATCCAGAAATTTGGTCAAATGGGGGCGCTACAAATGGTTATGCAAAAACGTAATATATTCGTGCGAAGTGCAAAAAATGTTTACGGTATAGGTATTTTTGGGAAAAACTTTTCTTTGAGGGGTTGCTGCAGCCCCTCCACCCCCTCTACTGGATACGTGCTTGAGCGAGCTAGGATAATACCAAAAAGCAAATGGATATGTTTCATAAAATTTTCAGTGACCTCGACTCTCGACTGCGTGAAAATATAAGTGTTTTACTAATGTAATGTGTTGGGCATGGTTGGTGCTATGTGGTTGAATTTAAAGTTTCGTTTTTGACTATTATACGAGTCATAATTGAGAGAGAGAGAGAGAGAGAGAGAGAGAGAGAGAGAGAGAGAGAGAGAGAGAGAGAGAGAGAATTGTTGACCTGAACTCAACACCGAAACTTCCTCTGTGGAAGGAAACTCATTGCGAAGAAAACAAGGTACTTAGGTAAAGAGTAAAACGTAAAAAGCGAAGATATTATACACACACATAATTTGAAATTAAGGTTATACATGGCATTTTCAGTTTAATCTGTGTGCTAGGTTCATTCCTTTGCTGGGTTCACTAGTTATTAATAATTGCTTTATATTTTACATGAATACACAGCATGAATGAAAATCACATTCATATGTTCATCTATATTCAAATGATTGCAAGTATTTGACAATACTACTCAATTAGATTGAATATTAAAGTTGGACGTAGTCCTACTATAAACTTATTATTGTATATATAATTCTATAGACTAAATTTACATTCCTATGTTCAACTTTATTCGGAGGATTACAAGTATTCGGCAATGCTACTCAAAGTCAAATATATAGAAAAGATGGATCTAGGCCCGTCGGAATGTATATGTAACCCTTTATCAATTTCCGAATAAATTCGACAATTTTCGAATAAATTCGATAATTTCCGAATAAATTCGAGACTTTTCGAACAATTTCGAATCGAATTTATTCGGAATTACTCGAATGTGGCTGTTAACATATAGTCAGCTGTCGGTCAGGGAACAAAAGAGGACCTTTTTTGCCTTTTACCTTTTTGCCTTTTTTATAAAAAAGATAGGAATAAGATTTTTAAAAAGCAGACCTTTTTTGCCTTTTTACCTTTTTTGATGTAGCATAGTGCCCCATTTACTCTCTTTACATGTAAATAAGGTAAAAAGGTAAAAAGGACTGCTTTTTTAGAAAAAGTAGTACTTTTAACTTTTTTGTAAAAAAGGAGTACCTTTTTAGTTCCCTGCTGTCGGTAGTATCCACTTTCGAGTAAATATATGATCAGGTGATTGGTAGTGCATTAACCCTTGTATGGATAACCCAGGCTGTCTGCAGACTTTTTGACTTTGGTGTGTAATAAAGCAGGGATGGATTTGTCGCATAACCTCGGGATTTTTTGTATTTGTCACAAATGTGTTTCTCTACTTATATATTTAATGCGAAGTTATTCGGCGAATATTTAGGGTATGAAAAAAATGCAAAACATGAAAATGGGACCTTTTTTACCTATTAAAGGATGACCTAGGCTGCCCGCAGACCTACAAAGTTTCGTAATTGCATAGTCTGTGGGAAGACTATGCCATGAAGTAGTGACTGTATAGAGTTGATTTCTGTGGTAAAAATGGTGAAATTGGAATGTAATTTGCATATGTATATGCAAAGTACATTATAGAAATTGTACATATTTGTAGTGAGCTACAATTTCATTAATGTAATTATTCTACAATATTTCCTGCCCAGCAGAAACCCTTAGTCTGCGGACAGACTATGCAAAGTCTGTAGACAGCCTAGGCTCTTTTACACATAGTCTTGGGAACAGACTATGTCATACTTTACTGTTGATTTGGAAGGTCATCCATACTAGGGTTAATAGCTTGGCGGGTCTTTACTCTTACAGCCATTGGCTCCAACATGCAGTTTTAATTGGCACAGGACGAATTTTGCTTATTGATACTGATCATACTCGTTATTTTCGAGTAAGATTATTTCAAGCCGTTGGTGCTGCATGCTTTACCGAAATTGATCTTGACACTTGACGCTTGATATTAGAAACAGTGAGAAATAGTTACAATAATTTAATTATTGCTAACATCATACCATCCTTCGGTACCTACTAGTTTATTGTTAAGATTCTTCAATACACTTTTAATCACATTAATTTCACGTCTGTCCCATGTAATAAATAAATTTACTTTATTTAACAGGGTTAATTATCAGTGCAAATAACATTTTAGAACCTTTTATTCTTTTGCAGTGATTAGTAGAACCCTTAAATTTACATATTTTTGGATTAAAAAAATTGTTATAAATATATTTATTCTATTTTGAGTTATATTTTGACTTATCCAGGTGTCTTACGTTGTGTTAATAGCCCACATACCAATAGCAGTAGCACTGTCATACAACAAAATAACATCACAATGAATGAGCATACCAATAATTTTTCGGTTACTAAGAATTTTATGTATAACCGCACGAAAGCAATGCCTACTAATACAACACCGCAAAATGTTTTTATTCAAGCATTTCAATTATTAAAATAATGTGGAAATGGTTAAAATAAAGTATACATAGGTAATATCATGTTATCAAAATAAGGGTTAATGTAAGACAGTGGTTGGACATTTTAAAAATAGCATTTATACCAGGACCCTTTCGAGTAACTTAACCTAATTAATACAATAGCGTTGATAGGTATTTGTGCAACCATTGCCTTACTACAAGCAAAATAAGATTTTTTTGCTTGTTGTATTCCTAATTCTCCTTTCACCGACAATTAGTGATTCATCACTAAATTAATGTATGTGCGACATATTTTGATTCTACAAATTTGCAGAAGAAATAAAAAGGGATGTTGTAATATGGAGACTGGCGTTATAACAGTCTAAAATGTGTTTGTGTTTCACAACTTGTAACATTCCATATCGAACTCCAAAAGCGTTGGTGCTAGCTAACATTTTTCTGCAATATTTCTTATCAAACTCCCCGACCGGTAACTCCTTTCTTAATGTATTCAAAGTGTCCCATGAACTTCTGTAACAAATGGAACATGTGAACAACGTGAAACCGACAAAAAATCCACCTGTACCAAAGCAAGTTGCAACTAAAATTGCATTGCCTACATTTTCGTTTGCATTTACCTTTATTAGAGCATACATAGAGATCGATTGCTCAATTACCAATGCATATTTAATTGACGGGACAATTTTTTTTGTAAGGCAGTCGTTGAATATTTTGTTTAAAATGCGTAATCCATTGAAAGTCTTGATTTTCTCCTCTAGAGATGCTTCACTTTTTCTGCAAACAATAATTTAATAGTCAAATGGACAATTTTATCCACAGACAGGAAACAACAATTTACGACGTTAATCAAAATCACTAACCTTATCATATGCAAATACAAACACGTTCTTGTTGAGTATATGAAAATCAAGATACTAAGGAAAACCATTACTATGCATCCTAGGAATGACACGAACCAACATTGTAAGGCTGTCAATGTACTCTCCAGTTTATTAAGATGGAATATTTCCAACTCTTTGACGCTTTCCCCCACAACATGTTTACCCCGAACAATATAACACATTAAATAGCACCCAAAAAAATAGGGCAGGATGTTGATTCCTATAATCCATTTCGATAACAGCACTCCCCAGAAAATGAAGCCTTTAATTCCTGGTTTTTGCCAACCTATGTAAAGATTTTCTAGATCAGTTTTTTTTAATTCGACCATTAAATTCGACAAAAATTATTAGAGATATGAAAATGAAAAAAAAAACATAACCAATTAATTTCCGGGGGCAAGGCGGTCCCAAAGGGAACATTTTTGAGAATTTTTGAAAAAATCACTGCATTATTTCAAGACAAAATAATTTTTGAACTTTGCCCCGTAGGTCATGGTATGGCCAAACAAATACCATATGATTTTTCAAATAATTACCTTTTGATTGATACCTCACATGCATGCGTTATTACTAACTTGAGTATATTGACCTGTAACCCCCAATTGAGGTCAGAGGTAACAATTAATTTTATATGCTGGGATGTTGACATTAAAAATCTTTTTTGATTGGTTTCCGGCAGAATTTTATAAAAATTCTTGTATCTTTTTTAAAGGTTTTTGAAACAATAAACGAAATAGGTTTTATTTAAATTGGTCCAGTAGTTATTTTTTTAATTCTCAAAAACTTTACCTTTGGGACTCCCTCCCCCTGAAGTGGGCGGAAATTAATTTTTTTTTCCTTCAAGGTGTTTTCTTTTTAATATCATAAGCTATCAGAAGATCTAAATGATTTTACTCCGGAATTCCTTGTTTTTCTACATTTACATATATCTTTAATAATTTCTGTCAAATATAGTTTTAATACATACCTTTATTTAAAATAGGAAATCCTTTCAGACTGAGTTGATTTAAGAATTGAACAATATGTTTTGATTTTGTCTGGAAATTAGCGCAGCAGTTGGCCATGAATATGATGCATAACAGATTAATCAATAGAGAAGAACTTCACTGTTGAGATTCTCCTTAGAACGGAAGAATTGTGCAAATTGTATTGCCTCGTACACAACAATACCCCAAGAAAAGTACTTTTGCAGTCTTAGAAGAGGCGATGGTGGGATTGTGTGAAACCTTTTCGCAGATTTATTATATTTTATGGGAAAGTATCCCAATGCTATGTTGTAGTAGCAACCAATCCAGTCCAGAATTTCATCTCCGCAGTAGTTTGAAAGATTCGGAATAATACTCCTTTTGACTTTATTGATGACAATCCTTACGAGTCGATTGAGGAGCATTTTAGGATGATGACAGTTAAATTTCATGAAGTCTGAAAAAAGTCAATAATTTTTTCTTAATAAATCAGAAACGATTCAAACTATTAAAATTGAGTCTACTAAATATAGTTCACTTACTAATATTTTAACTGGATCAAAAACGGGTTGGGAATTGTAGAGCAAAACCTGTAGACGTTTCAGCTCTGTCGGTTGCACTTGCACGGCTATTTATAAGACGATTTATTCGTCTTAGAGCGGACACCCTATCGAAAAATTTCAACAGAATGCTGTTGAACTATCGTGATTTTGTCTACTGTACAGTTACCAATTAAATACCGCAGAATTCGGCCGTTGATGTTGCCGTGGAATTGTCGGCCGAGATTTCCATCCTCAAACGTCAACGAGGAAATGTTATTAACAGGAACTCAGAGAGATTTTGAACATAATATGATATGAAAAAATACTAATATTATATGATATATACATAAGCCCTATTTGAACCAGAAGTCTTTTAATATTTGTTGAATCAAATAAAATTCAATTTTTACTTCACTTTTTTGAGGCATTTAGAATTACATTGTGTACTATTTCAATGTCAAGAAAGGAAATCAACCGTATTTACACTTAGGAAACTAAAAATGGAAACAAATTTAATCAGAAATTATAATCAAACTAAAATATATATACTGCCAGCACAAGCCTAGAGATTCAGGGTTCCTGATATTTAGGGTCACTATTAACTACCACGAAGGATAAAGTTAGCCGCTAAATGATTACAGGCTATCACATAAAGTTTACCTCATTAAGCCTCATTTTGATGGAATAGAATGACTTCTACTAATTTTTTCATTAACCAACGCTATGTACTATGTTAAAATAATACATAATATGATTATTACTGAGCACAGTCTAAAACTGCCTCTTCGGATATATATTTGTACCTTACAAAATAACCATATTTTGCAGCAGTGAATTGGTATACAGCCAGGGTTGCGTTTTTTTCGGACAAAACTATTACTGTCCAGGATGAAATTAGTTTTGTCCACTTTCTATCCAGGACAAAAGTGGACAAAACTAATTTCTTCCAGGACAAAACTAGTTTTGCCCTGGATAAAACCACTTTTATCCACTTTTGTCCACACCTTCCTATCCGGACACCGCAACCCTGTATACAGCGTTGTTGTTATATTGTTGGATTAAGTGCAATAAATATGGTATAGAAGAAGAGTCATGAGTTCGAGGTTCTGCCGTAGAATTGCTTTATATCCGAATTTAGACGTTCTGCAGAACTTCTCGGTGTGTACTTGTTGACACATTTCTAACGGGGCAATCTCTATGCCCGCCCTTGCTTTTTGTATACTTTATTTATAATGTATGAATTATAAATTGATATATTATTTGTGATAAATCCGTTTCGTGTTTACACACTAAGTGCAAAATTACGTTTTCCTCGAAACAACAGTTCTATGCTATCCGACAACCTGAATAATAACGAAGATACTACATTCCGGAATGCATCAAATATTTAAAAGAAGTTGTAGTGTGCATAAGAACTAGAAATTACTAGAATATAGTATTCTAGAGCCCGGAAAGGCAGGATTTTTGCGTTTTTGTAGTATCAGCGTATTGTAGCTTTTTTTATTAATTTACTATAGTAACCAAATAATATTAAAGGATCGGAAATTCCACCATTGCCTCCACTTAACCGGGAAAGTAAGATATTTAATTGCAAATTCTTTAGTTTACCATGGGAAATGCGACATTAAGTATCAAAATAAAGTGGTAACTGGGAAACTAGAAAATTCCTAATGTTGAGTCTATTTTCAAAAATGAAGGGAATAGTATCCATCATTAAGCTCTTACTAATCCTGTATATAATATATTACTTTATTACGTTTAGAGTCAAACATCTAGCATGAATTTTTTATTAAAAATCCATGCTCATATTTGCAGTTAAAGCAGATAAAATCCCAAAAGTCTCCACAAATAGACTGTGACTCAACCTGACGGCGACTTCTACGAAGATTTGCTGAATTATTTATAATTGCTCGTCTAAATAGTCGGGTTTAAACTAGCGTAAACTGGCTTCAACATAAAGTGCAGTCTGTTTCCTGTAATATTCATCGACCAATTAAAACCCAACAGTTCCTCTACATGCACAACTTACATTACAGTATTGGCCACCAAAGGACATCACATCAAATTTCCACGTACAATCAAACTTTAAATTGTGTACGGCGTCAAGGATCTTTTTGCATAAAACAAAATTGAATTGTAAAATATATAAGTAAAAACTTATATAAAATATATAAGTTTTGTAATCGACTATTAAATCAGAATTTATGAATAATCCATCAATCACTATTTATTAGGGATTTTATTATTGAATGCAATATTTGGGTTATACATAGAAATATTATGTGTTCCGGGGCTCAAAATTTTTGGGAAATAACCAAATTGTAAACATTATGGAAACATAGTAAACATTGACAAAAATATGTCATACTCAATAGTTAATTTGAATTCTAGCTACCTATATAATTTTCTCCGTACTGTTATGAGTATGACATTATACCTCTCAGAGACTCTAATATAGACAAATTGTAAACTAAAAATAAAATCATACATAGGTATCCAATATAGCAAACAACATATGTACAACTAGTATTGCATTACTCTCAACGTACCATGAATAACAACAAAATTTTTTAAAGTATGACAACCTTAGCTAGAACTCCCAACTGATAAGATAACCACAGTAATTTTCCTCAACTGCAATGCTTCATTCTCTCCTGTAATGTAGCCATTGAAGCACGATGGAATGAGACACGACGGCTGCAGTTGTCAATCAAAGTTTACTCCTCCTAATTAATTGCACAATATTAGGTAGGTGTAACTATTCCAAAGGTTAAAAATGATGACGATATCTGCCAATTCGTGTTAGACAAATGACTAACATGTCAGATCACATTTATTTATTCATTATCTGCTTGTGAACCATTTAAAAGGCCGACAATTGTAATTGAAACATGGTTTTACTGTATTACTTCATATTTGTAAATTGTAAATGGGTTAAATCAGGAAATCTTTAAAAAAATTGCTTATTATTTTCTTAGGAAAAGCATTGTTGTACTCAGATGGTAATTTTGTAACTGATATGACAATAAATGTATCTAGAAAATATTTTGTATCAACTTTTTATTCATAACTAGGTTCCTAAAACGCCTGCTAAATTTCTAGACCTTGCCATAATATGGTTTAATTTGAACTTGCTAATGTTAACCCGTATTGGACTTATTTATCGTAAATAATATTGTTGGTTTAGGAATTATCGTTTAAAAATTTCCTTCCTGAGAAAACTCGTGCCGCGGTTTATCATGCTTTGTACTGGTGGTCGCTGGAGTAAATCTAAACTTGTTCATGTATGATCTAATATTATTGGCTGACCTGGGCGGATATCTAAAAATGTTCACAAGTGTTTTAGAAAACGATTAACGTCATTACAGTGTATCTACTTTTATGAGTTTGCTCTCTCAGTTCCACCGTATTTGTAAAATGATCGCTTAAACTATCTATAACTATAATACTAATAAGTTTATAATTCAGTTATGTAAGGATTAGTTGTGTCATATTAATGACTAAACCACAGTATAGATACTAATAGATAGATAACGATTCACTTTGTCAACAAGCAGTACTAAGTACTAGTTTTTATCGCACTACGCCCAACACAATTATTTATCGCACAATGAATCATCTACTAATATATAAACAAGTTCGACTGGCATTTTAAATCAAACTAGTTTGAGTTTCTGAGCTGGATAAATACCTCTTGAATAATTTGCAACATCATTAACAAAAACGTGTACCTAAAATTAATTGAACTATGCGTCAATCAAGGACAATCACCTTTGTACTTGCGGCAAGGTAAGTTTGACATTTAAAACAATTTTGAAAATCGCACAAAGGTTAATTTTTTGTTAATGGATTATTTTATTTATAAATGAAGAGACTTGCCCATGAAGGAGCGAGGATGTTTTGGACCAACAGTTCAGGATCCGTACATTAAATGGTCACAGAAAAACAATAAAGAAACCTTTAAACAAGTCCAAGTAACCCGTCACCGAAACAATGAACCAAATCCAGATTGGTACAATACTGTCCTTTCCTACGATTGGGTTGAGGGAACAGGCCAGGTGAGAAAAGCACAAAATTTAATTAAAATGTCACATCACAGCCAGCAAATTTTATGATTTTTGATTGTCATTTAAAGGTTTGGCATTTTGATGTGATGGATCATGATGTTCTGAGCAAAGATGATCCTATTGGATCTGTTGACGTGGACGTCGATAACTACGTTTTGGGGCGGAATGAAGAGCTGTCTACAAACCTGACTTGTGGAGGAACACTCCTCATCAAGAAATGCGAATCAATCCGATTTCGTCTAGCTGCAAAGTAAATTTATCCTCTTGATTTAAATTTAGTGTGTTAATTGAAATCAAAAATTATTTTACATATAATTACGCTTTTTCAGAGATTTGCCGAAACTAGATCCGATGAACGGTCTTAGTGATCCGTATGTTAAATGCTACTGGAGCTTCGGTAAAGACGGTCCAGAGTCTTTGTTTGCTACTACAAAGACGATTAAAAATGTTGAGAACGCAGTATGGGAGGAAGAAATTGAGTTTCCAAATTACCTCGTGGGAGCTAATCAGGTAAACAAAATTATTCACTTTGAACTGAAACATTTTCTAAGTAATCTTTGGTTCGGATTCGGATGATGTAATTGATTTTCATTGTACGATTATTATTTGTAGTATTGGACTTTGAAAGTGTTTGACAAGGATCCGTTGCCCAAGGATGATGTCATTGGACAGGCTTCAGTTAATGTGGACAACTTCCTGAAACTGAAAAATGTGGAAAGGTATCAGTTATCTGAGGATAAAGATAATATTGCACAATTGATTGTTTCGCCGGCGAATATAATTGTTCGCACCTAAATATAACTATTGCTCCCAAGTGAAATGTATAACTAATTACAACTTTTTATTATAATTGAAGAAAATATAAATCTAATAAATTGTCGCAAGACGCAAAAAAGTACAATTTCGTGGGAAAAATATTCTTTGCTAGCTCTATGCAGACATACATGCAGTAAAATACATTTTTATAAAACAACACCCTTTTAAGAAGGTCAATTTTAGTAAATTTAGTTTTCCTTGCAAAAAATGTCTTTTAGTATCTGTGGCTGAGTAACAGGAATTGGCTCCAAGGAGATTATTGTTATATTATTTGTGTTGTGTTATTTTATGTTTTATCTATGATTAGCAAACAAGTAAGGGAAAATGTTAGAAATAAGTCAGTTGATTAGAATTACTCCTCGCGGTAGGACGTACATTTGTATTCCTCCAATAAATATGAAATAAATTGTCAGATTTCAGTCCGAAGTCAGGTTTGTCTTTGTCTTATGTATGTTTGCTGATTGTCAGTCAGTAACAGTATCAAAGCAGTCCAATTCAGTCCAATTCTGTCCAATATAGTCCAATGCTGTCCAATTCAGTCCAATTCATTTAAATTCGGTCCACTTCATTCCAATTCGATCCAATTCGCTCCAATTAAGTCCAATTCGGTCTAATTTGGTACAATCAAGTCCAATTCGGTCTAATCAAGTTCATTCGGTCCAATTCGGTCCAATTAAGTCCAATTATGTCCAATTCGCATTACTTTGAAAAATGCTCATATGCTACCCATAGCAGTGGTATTTATAGTTTTGGATAATATATGCAGTCCAGATAAAGAGAGATATAGAGTTGGGTAAAGGATGTCTTGGGAAATCCTATTTGTGGTAGGCTACCCGTTATACCCAGTTCGCCTGAAATGTAGACAATGAAACTTTTACCACTAAAAGTATATAGTCTTATGTACCCATTACATGCGGGCTCAGCTTAGTTACCGAAAAAATTGCGTTGAAAGTATACACCTTTTCCCATAAGAATAACATTGAAATATCATTTTATTAACTTCAAAATCGTATAAAACTGTGTTCGCACAAAATTTTTTGCGTGGTTCTTTTTTTGGCCGAAAGCCCCTAATGTGCACTATACATCAGCCAAAAATTAAGTGCGGGCTCTCTTTAGGTCAACTGGAATTATTTTTTTTTGCAAAATCGACTACAGTTTGGCTAGAAAGGTCTGGCAATCGATATGATTTTCGCGCAAATTTTGTATTTACTTTTCCGTGTAACTTACTATAGTTACTAAAAGCCGATTTATCCTGAATAAAGTACAATACTGAAAAGATACACCGCAAATTTTGGGGGAATATGAAATCGATTGCCAGACCTTTCTAGCCACACTGTAGGTATAGCTACGTATCTCTATATCCTTATATAGCTTTATACCAAGGACAGTAAAGGGGTACATGCCATCATTATGTCATATTATATATCATTATGCAGTAACTATTTATGTTTCCATAGATAGACGTATTTTTGCATGTTGATAAATAGTCTCAGCCGAGCTTGGTGCTGACCAAGGAAAATAAACTGTTACCAGCCCCGCCTCCCTCTCCTTCCCCGCATCAGATGGGTCCAGTAGAGTGAGGTCCCATAAGAGAGGCAAAAAATATTTTTTGTTGCTAGTGGAAAATGTACCTTGCAGTACGTTTTAAGTGGGATTTATTGGAAATCAATTTTTCGAAATGAGAATTTCCCATTTAAAATGTACTGCAGATGACGTCTCAAAAATATTTATTATTTTTTGAGATTTTCTATATGGGAAGTTGCCACGAGTTGGCTATAACGGATGTTTTACAGATTTTCCAGATAGGGGGGAGGGATTTTAACAACATTTTGCAATTACTGCAAAACACAACACAATACATGAATTGAATATTACAATCAGAATTGAGAATGCGCACAAAGATTAAAAGCTTTGGAAGGTGCCTACAACAGAATCGTACTCATCATTATAATAATAGCTACACAAGTACCCTTTAACATCAACTTACGACTTTCAAATTTTTACTGAGTGTTCATCTTATAGTCAGAACCTTAAATGATCAGTTTCATAACGATCGGTTTCATAGAAATCGTTTTCTGATTTTTTGAAATTCAAATTTTAACATGGGAGGGATAGGGAAAAACTCAAATTGCAAAACCTATCTCCTCCTACAGTTTTCAACCAATCATTATCAAATTTTTTTTGCAGCTTCTAAGGACCAATATTGAGGTCCTCAAGTGGCGGATTTTTGATATTTTGATTCTACGATTTTTAAATGAATTTAGAAAATTCAATTATCCATTCGTGCTTCTCCGTGTTTAAGGGACTACAGTGACTACGCACTTTAAATGCGACCATGGCTCACATAGGTGCCGCATGTTCTCTTTCCCTTCAGCTTTAGCTACACCTAAACCTGCTCCGTTGTTGGGGCTGCGAGAAACGAACAGTTTAATAGTTTCAATAAACATGAGGTGAAACAGAAATAGATTTTTGGTTCTTCAGTTTTCATCTTTGAATATCTGTCAAATCATTCATGATTTAAAATAAAATAATTGGACCAATTAGCATATAAGGGGTAATTAAAATAACACGTTTAATTTAAAGTGACGGGATAGATTAAAACTAAATAACGAGGAAGATTAAAATGGGTTAATTAAAATATCGGGGTTGATTAAAATAACGAGGTTAATTAAAATAACGAGCTTAATTAAAATATTGGAAATGTTTGGAATAAAGATGTTGTTTAAGATGACGGGGTTATTTAAAATGACAGGGTTATTTAAACTAACGGGGTTATTTAAAATGACGGGGTTATTTAAAATGACGGTGTTATTTAAAATGACGGTGTTATTTAAAATGATGGGGTTGTTTAAAATGACGGGGTTATTTAAAATGACGGGGTTATTTAAAATGACGGGGTTATTTAAAATGACGGGGTTATTTAAAATGACGGGGTTATTTAAAATAACAGGGTTATTTAAAATAACGGGGTTATTTAAAATAACGGGGTTATTTAAAATAACGGGGTTATTTAAAATGATGGGGTTATTTAAAATGATGGGGTTATTTAAAATGACGGGGTTATTTAAAATGACGGGGTTATTTAAAATGACGGGGTTATTTAAAATGACGGGGTTATTTAAAATGACGGGGTTATTTAAAGTGACGGTGTTTATTAAAATGACGGGGTTATTTAAAATGACGGTGTTATTTAAAATGACGGTGTTATTTAAAATGACGGTGTTATTTAAAATGACGGTGTTATTTAAAATGATGGGGTTATTTAAAAGGACAGGGTTATTTAATATCACTGGGTTATTCAAAGTGAAAGTGGGATTTAAAACGACGGGGTTGTTTAAAATGACGTCTATTTACAATGATGGGGTAATGTAAAATTACGGGGTGATGTACTAATATGGGTAAATTATTCATGATGAGACTCCGTGTTGCACTCAAGTTACGTAAGTTTTAATCTTTGTGTGCATTGTATTGTACGTGTGCATAATATTCATGTATCGTTTTGAAATCCTCCCATGTGGGGAATCTATAACATATAGAATAGAGATTATTGTTATAGCAATAATCAATCAGATTGCTAGATGTCAAAAAGTCGACCAATAAAAGTGCGTATTCAGGTACAACTCCCAAATACTCCCAAATAGCAAGTACCAAGCTCGGCTGAAACTATCAGTAATGTAAAAATCAAAATGTCATTCAAGGTGAAGGCATAGAGAGATATTCCCCGATTTTGTTAATAGGCATACAGAAAATGTAATTTTACGGTAACCTCGTTACCGGGCAGGCAAAAAATATTCGGGCATTAATTTTGTAAAATCGGGCAGGCAGCACTCGTAATTTTACAAAAACGAACAGGCAGCGCGAAGTGCTGCCCGCCTGAACAGATTTTATATTGACAAATGTGGACTTGCGGACGCAAGACCTAACGTAGTTACCGGGCAGGCAACGATTTTTGGCTGCCCTAACCTGGTTACCGGGCAGGCAGCTTTTTTCCTGCCCGAAAAGGGAAGCCCAAAATATTTTGGTTACCGGGCAGAAAAACGTTTTCTGTATGCCAATTCGAATTCTACCCATACTGCCACAGAGAGGTACCCAAGTCGAAAGTAACCATGGTTATATGGTTTGCTTGCCTACTTCTCGGGGTAGTAGGTAGAATTCGCATTGGGTGCAATAAACCGGGGAACTCCCTCTCTGTCTCTACCTGTAAAACTAGTAAACATACCGGCGTTAGGTGAAAAGTCAATAGGATGTATCCACGACCACGGGCTCTTTCCCAACTAAAACTTAACTTAATTCACCCAAACCTCAAACTGGCTGCAGAAAGAGGCTTTATTGGCTATTGAAATCACCTTACGTTCGATCTACTTGATACCGGTAATCAACTCCAAACTAAATAAATGATTATTCTTAAACTGTCACCATATCAATAATTATGAGTCACTTCACTGTTATTAAAAGAGGAGGGCCTAATCTTTCACGGCAAACTAGCTAAATTTTTGCATTCGCAAGCTAGATTGCTAGGTGGCCCAGCTGAATATTTTTAACCCATGGGGTCCTTTATTGCTTTATTTTATCTCAATCTGCAGATTTTATATTTTAAGAATATCTGCAGAGTCAATAGTATAGAAGTTTTGCATGGTCCCTTTTCTTCCTATTTTTATGTTTGTTAATTAGGCTATTTTAATATTAAAAAATATGTACTAAACCGAAACTTTTCCGATACACTGACCAAACCATCAGGTTTCTGGCTTCCACGTGACGTGTCATTCTTTTACGTCCTTAATTTTATGAAACGGAAAGTACCTGTTTATTAATAAGACCTCCAGGTTACGAAGTCCAGCTTACGAAATTAATAGAAATTTTGGAAGCCAATTAAATTAGCATTTACTATTAAATTTATTTTCATGCTATAAAATAAATTTCCAAATGGGCCAATGCATTAAAAATAAAATTTATTTATTTATTTAAATGTGATTTAATAAATTCGCCTAAACGAAAAGTTAGTCAACAATATCCACTCACCCCTAATAACTCACTCATAATTGCATACCAACCCAACTTCGGGTAGTTTTGATTTGATTTTAAGATGTGCAAGAAAACCATTTTAAAATGATCATCATATGTATGAGAAAATGTGTATGTCACAATAAACTAGCTGACAAGATATGACCTTGCAGTGTCAGTATGAATTATGGATAAACAGAATATTGGTATCACTGGGGATAGGGAGAACCTTTTCCGATTTCCAAGTGTGCGCATGTTTTGTGTATAGCTAGCAAAAATTTGCAAATGCATCTGACTTTTTCTGACAGAAGTGCTAATGCTAAAATGATCTAATTAGCCTTAGATTCGAATTGTTATTAAGATCGGATATCCTAATTAAAAGATAAGGCATAAATAGTTTAAAAATCTTTTGGTAATCAGAGAAGTAATTCGTTTTCCTTCGATTTCGTAATGGATGCTTTCCCTAAATACGGCCTTGGTGCTCTATTTTTTGGATGCCATAGTTTGCAATCAGTTGTTTCAAATCGGGGTTATCTGTGTTTTTCCCGAACTTAAAGTTCAGCTTTTTTGCTGTGACAGTATCAGTAATAACAATTAAGCCACCACAGCTCTTTCACCTAAGTCGCAAATAAAAAAGATATAATCTGTACGAAATAGCAATATGTATATTATATTTAATACAATGTATAGAGTTCATTTCGTTTATAGGGATCAATAGTTATTCACCCGATCAATCAGATTTTTTAAGATAGGTCAACGTACACCCATTTCCGAGGAAGATTATTTCAAGCCGTTGCTGCTGCATGCTTTACCGAAATTTATCTTGATGCTACGTAATTAATTTTGGGGATATAGTTACAATAATTTAATTATTGCTAAAATTGTACCATCCTTCGGTACCTACTAGTTTATTATTAAGATTCTTAGAATAGAATTTTATTCACATTAATTTCACCTCTTTTTAATGTAATAAATAACATTACTTTATCTAACAGGATTAATTACCAGTACAAATAACATTTTAGAACTTTTTATTCTTTTGCGGTGATTATTAAAACCCTTAAATTTACATATTTTTGGATAACAAAAATTAGTTATGAATCTATTCCATTTTGAGTTACCGAGCGGTCTTATGTTGTGATTATTGTCCACCTACTAATAGCACTGTTATACAACAAGATAATATCACAATGAGTCAGCACACCAATAATTTTTCGGTTACTAAGCAATTTATTAAGTAAGATGTCTATAATGTCCCGGTTACCTTATTATTATACCCTTATAGTAAGCCCCGGCCTGTGCAACTCGATTTCGAAAGGCACTATTTAGTAATAATGCCTCCTTGGGTCTAGCGAGCTCACAACGCGCTAAAATTCAAATTTACCCCACCAGACATATATTGTATATAGGTGGGTAAATTTTTCTCAGTCTGCGATTATATAGATAACCGCACGAAAGCAATGAATGCCTACTAATAGAACACCGCAAAATGTCTTCAGTTTTCATTCAAGCATTTCAATCATTAAAATAATTTGGAAATGGCTAAAGAAAAAGTACTTCAGGTAATACCATGTTATCAAAATAAAGGTTGAAGTAAGACATTGGCTGCTCATTTTAAAAATCGCTCAATGAAATACACAGTGTATACCATAGGTGTCCCGTAAACTCTTTGTCTTTGAAAACTGGTCCCTTTCTAGTGACCAAACCTAATTAATACAATAACATTGATAGGTAATTGTGTAACCACTGCCTTACTTCAACCAAAATAATTTTTTTGCTTACTGCAATCCTAATCACATTTCACCGACAACTAGCGATTCATCACTAGTAATATAATGTATGCGCTACATATTTCGATTCTATAAATTTGCAGAAGAAATAAAGAGTGATGTTGTGATATGGAGACTGGCGTTATAACAGTCTAAAATGTGTTTGTGTTTCACCACTTGAAACATTCCGTATTGAATCCCAAAAGCATTGGTGCTTGCCAACATTTTCCTGTAATATTTCTTATCAACCCCACCGACTGGTAACTCCTTTCTTAATGTATTCAAAGTGTCCCATGAACTTTTGTAACAAATGGAACATGTGAACAACGTGAAACCGACAAAAAATCCACCTGAACCCAACGAAGTTGCAATTAAAACTATATTGCCTACTTCTTCGTTTGCATTTAGCTTTATAAGAGCAAACATAGCGATCGATTGCTCAATTACCAATGCATATATAATTGACGGGACAATTTTTTTTGTAAGGCAGTCGTTGAATATTTTGTTTAAAATGTGTAATCCATTGAAAGTCCTGATTTTCTCCTCTAGAGATGCTTCACTTTTTCTGCAAACAATAATTAATTTAACAGTCAAATGTACAATTTTATCCACAAAAAGCAAACAACAATTTACGACGTTAATCAAAATCACTAACCTTATCATATGCAAATACAAACACGTTCTTGTTGAGTATATGAAAATCAAGATACTAAGGAAAACCATTACTATGCATCCTAGGAATGACACGAACCAACATTGTATGGCTGTCAGTGTACTCTCCAGTTTATTAAGATGGAATATTTCCAACTCTTTGACGCTTTCCCCAATAACATGTTTACCCCGAACAATGTAACACATTAAATAGCAACCTAAAAAATAGGGAGTAGTGTTGATGCCTATAATCCATTTCGATAACAGGACTTCCCAGAAAATGAAGACTTTAATTCCTCGCGTTTGCCAACCTGTAAAAATTTTCTAGATCAGTTATTTTTTTTATTCGACCATTAATTTAGACAAAAATTATTAGAGATATGAAAATGAAAAAAAGCGTAACAAATTAATTTCCGGGGGCACGGCGGTACTAAAGGAAACATTTTTGAGAATTTTAAAAAAATCACTGCATTATTACAAGAAAAAGTAATTTTTGAACTTTGCCCCGGAGGATTTTTCGATTGATACATCACTTGCATGCGTTATTACTAATTTTAATGAACCTGCAACCCCCTTTGGGGTCACAAATAACAGTTAATTTTATATACTGGAACGTTGATATCAAAAATCTTCTTTGATTGGTTTCCTGCAGAATTTTATAAAAATACCTGTTTTTTTCAAAGCCGGATTTCAAAATTTCAGATACGCTTTTGAAACAGTAAACGAAATCATTAATTTTGATAGGTTTTATTTAAATTGGTCCAGTAGTTATTTTTTTAAATTCTCAAACATTTTACCTTTGTGACTCCCTGTCCTTGAAGTGAACGGAAATTAATTTTTTTCCTTCAAGGTGTTTTCTTGTAATATCATAAGCGTTTAGAAGACATAAATGATTTTGCTCCGGAATGCCATGTTTTTCTACATTTTCATATCTCCAATAATTTGTGTAATATATTGATTTAAATCATACCTTTGTTTAAAATAGGGAACCCTTTCAGACTGAGTTGATTTAAGAATTGAACAATATGGTTTGATTTTGTCTGGAAATTAGCACAGCAATTGGCCATGAATATGATGAATAACAGATTAATCAGATAGAGAAGAACTTCACTGTTGAGATTGTCCTTAGAACGGAAGAATTGTGCAAATTGTATTGCCTCGTACACAACAATACCCCAAGAAAAGTACTTTTGCACTCTGAGAAGAGGCGATGGTGGGATTGTGTGAAACCTTTTCGCAGATTTATTATATTTTATGGGAAAGTATCCCAATGAGACGTTGTAGTAGAAACCAATCCAGTCCACAATTTCATCTCCGCAGTAGTTTGAAAGATTCGGAATAATACTCCATTTTACTTTTTTTATGACACTCCTGACGAGTCTGAGGAGCATTTTAGGATGATGGCAGTGAAATTTTATGAAATCTAAAAAAAATCAATAAATATTTGTTAATAAATCAATAACGATTAAATTATCAAAATTAAGTCTTACTTATATTTTAAGTGGATCAAGAACAGGTTCGGAATTGTAGAGGAAAACCTGTAGACGTTTCAGCTAAGTCGGCTACACCGCTATTTATAGGACGGTGTATCCGTCTTAGAGCGGACAAATAGATTTACCCTATCGAAAAATTTCAACAGAATGCTGTTGAACTATCGTGATTTTGTCTGCTGGACAGTTGCCAACTAAATACTGCAGAATTCGGCCGTTAGTTTTGCCGTGGAACTGCCGGCCGAGATTTCCATGTTTCAACGTCAACGAGGAACATGGAGAAATTTTGAACATATGATATGAAATACTAATAATATTATGGGATATACAAGGGTGTATCCAGAAAACAAATTTAGTTGGGGCTTGAAAATGTGACCAGGTTATACTTATGTAAACTACTTTTCATAAAGTTTGAAAAATATCGACTGTGTTGGGAATTTTAGGGGGTGCTTAAGCACCCTAGCACTCACCCCTAAATACGTCCTTGGTTATATATTTATTGTCAGCCCAGCCCTAGAGATTCAGAACTGCTGACATTGAGTGTCACTAACTACCAAGAAGGATAAAGTCAGTTAAATGATTACAGGCTACCATATAACGTTACCTCATTTTACATCGTAGTCTAAAACTGCCTCTTCGGATATATAATTTACAAAATACCCATATTTTTCAGCAATGAATTGGTATACAGCGTTGTTGTATTAAATAGGGTAGAGAAGAAGAGTCACGAGTTTCAGTTCTGTTCTGCCATAGAATTACTATAGGGTCCAAATTTAGACTTTCTGCAGAACTTCTCTGTGTGTACTTGTTGACACATTTCTTACAGGGTAGTCTCTATCCCAGCTTGTACTTTATTTATAATGTATGAATTATAAATTGATATATTTGTGATAAATCCGTTTCGTGTTTACACACTAAGTGCAAGATTACACTTTTCTGGAAAAAGCAGTTCTATTCTATCCGACAACCAGAATAATAACGAAGATTTTACATTCCGGCATTGCATCAAATATTTAAAAGAAGTTGTAGTGTGCATAAGAGCTAGAATTTACCAGAATAGTATTCTAGAGCCCGGAAAAGCGGGGAAAATCGTCGCGGTTTGTGCAGTAGTATCAGCATTTGGTGTTTTTTAGTTTACTAATGTTACCAAATATTAAGGATCGAAAATTCTACCATTGCTTCCACTAGTTCCACTTAACCGGGAAAGCGAGATATTATAATTTCAAATTCTTTAGTTTGCAATGGGAAATGCGACTGCGAGTATTTCAAAATAAAGTGGTAACTGGGAAACAGCGTTAATGAAAAATTCCAAATATTGTGTCTATTTTCAAAAATGGAAGGAATAAAATCCAGAATTAAGCTCATACATATCCTGTATTACTATTGCTTTATTACGTGTAGAGCCAAACAGCTATGAATTTTTTATTATAAATCCTTGCTCTTATTTGCAATAAGCGGATAAAAGCCCAAAAGTGTCCAAAAATGGATTATGACTCAACCTGACGGCGACTTCTAGGAAGATTTGCTGAATTATTTATAATTGCTCGTCTACATAGTCGGGTTTAAACTAGCGTAAACTGGCTTCAACATAAAGAGCAGTCTGTTTCCTGTAATATTCATCGGCCAATTATAACCCAACAGTTCCAGTTCCTATACATGCACGTAACTTACATTACAGTCACATCGGCTTTCCCATTGGGCTGTTTGCGCAGTTACCCAGGGCTTCGAGTTTTGGAGGCTTCGCGCAGAGCTTTGACAGAGAGAAAATTTCAATTTGTTTATTGTGATTTCACTTCAGAATACTGGCTTAAGAAATTTTTGATAATCAATTATTACAGATTTAAATTTTTACAGCTTTATCACAGAAAAATTGGTAATACTTCACGGAAGAAAAGTATGCTACTTCTATAAAGTTTACATTATTGAAACTTTGAAGGCATCTCGTAAAAATATATTGGTGACTTGAAAACAGCATCTCTAAGAATTTTTTTATCCGATTTCAATTAACATATTTGTTGTATTTTGCGATACCAAAACTGCTAGACAGTGGATTTAAGTTTCTATTAATTGTTAATTTTAAATAGGGAAGAGATTTTGATACAAGGAATAAAAATAAAAATGCCTCAATATAGCGCTTATATGATCTTTTACTGAGTTTTAGGGTCTAACTTTGAAAAATCTTGTTTTCTTAAACATCTCTTCTTATAAGCGTAAAGTCGAACATGCGTGTAAATAATTCCGTGTGTGTATCTGTGTCGGTATTCGTGTAGGTTGCATGTATGTATCAAGAGTCAAGAGATTTCCATGCCACTGTATTAGAAGTAGAAGATAAACGGCAAAAGTTTGACATGCGCGGTGACCAATTCCGTTTGTATGTTTGTAATTCTGTGTACAGTGCGGTCAGTTGTCTTTTACGACTTACAACAAGGCGCAAAATATTTCATAACAGAAGTAGTGCATGCATTCTGTGCGCAAATGTTTCCAGCTTTCAGTGCTGATTGCTCTGAAGGATCCCATTATTTCATGTGCGGGAAAATTTATAATTGGTCCATTTACATTGAATTATCACATTTCTCAATTTCGCAACCAATAGTTAAATTGAAAAAAGAAAGACATAAATTTAATGTACTAGATATTTGTTGAAAACTTTAAAATTAGAACTAAATTAGAACTTAGGTACGTAGAATATTGTCTGAAAATATTTCACTTTTTACACGACAACTTTTTTGTCTCCGTTTTTCAATTAAGGACGCTCAGCACAGTTAGTTGCTATAACGAAATAAACACAAATTTCAAAATGTATTGCTGAAATATGCCTCAATTGTTGTTCAAGCCGAAAGTCCATGTTAATCTTTCCGGCTATTTCACTACCTCAGGGGCAGCTCAATGAATAAAAAGATAGTTCTAATTTACGTTGTGTTCACTTATGCCCTCGGATATTCCATGATTAACATTTCGGGTCAACCTCCATTGAATTTAAAATTTATTTTTACATCCGGTTGCATTGTTCCCCAAAGAGGTATTGGATTTTTATGGGTCGTACAATTTTGAAATCGTGGACTATTCACGAACAAAGTGTGGTGGTTGGGTTTTTGATATCTCTACTTAAATGGTTTTAAAAAAGTTAGATTCCCAAAAAAGTATCCCTAAGATGTGTATCTCTATTAAGATGCATTCTAGTCATCGTACAATTTATGCCCCGGAATAAACACTAGCTTTATTTATAACAGGCCCTGTGACCTGTGATGTATGTTTGTATTGTAAATGAAATAAATGAAAAATAAATTAATTAGGCCCAAAAGAGCGAAATCTTAATTCTAACTCAAGATGTGGAACTGGACCATTAGGACGTGTCATAAAATAATTCCAGTATAGAAAAAGTGTGATGATATGACATGCGTCAGCTAATTATTACTTGTTTAATAAACATGTTAACGCAGGCATTATTTGACAATGAAGAAGATATAACTAGTGCATAACTTAATAATAGGCATATTTATAAATTTGTAATAGGTTAGGAAAATAAGTGTTGTTTGTTAAGTGTAGTTTTGTTAGTAAGTAGAAGCTAAAAAATGAATTTTTAAAATCTTACAAATAGCTGTGAAGCATAGCAAATGTTAAAAATATATAATGTAAAGGAAAAAGTATTGTAAATAAGATAAACTGGTCGAGAAGGATGCGGCATAAAAAATAACTGCAATAAGGGCAGAGTGTGAAGGAATTGTTTGTCAGCAAAGGACCCTATAGATTAGATTCGTGAATTTGGGCCCTATGGTAAAGAATATTTTAATTTGATTGCCCAGTTCTTAATTACTGTGGCCTGGGCCCCTACTTAACCCCATAGGTAACCAAGGATAAATAAAAATCAACAAATAGACATTTAAAATCGATACATGTGCATTGTAATGTCATTGTCACCAGGGTAGAGAGTAGAGAATGAAGCTTATCGTTCAGTAGCGTAGGTATCACTAAGGGTACTGAGGATAAGGAGCGTAGTATAATACCCCTTTAGGGAGGGCAGAGTATTAACTGCCTCTTCCTCCTGAAAGTTTTATATACTAAAAGCATGCATTGAAAGCGCTAATTTTCGGTGTTTAGACTTTTTCCAATGCGCTGATCACGAATAAAATAAAATGTCTGAGAATAGCCCAGCGCGGGCACTGTGCATGCGCATAACTAAAATGATTTGTTTTTAAGCTAATGCTCGGTGTTCAACCGTTTTCGTATGCGCTGATTACGAATAAAATAAAATCGATTGTCTGCAAATACTGACATCCGACAACAGTATTCAAAGTACATTGCAGTACAAAAACCTACAGCAAGCCGTAACAGAAGCTCGCCTGAGTAAAGTTTACCGTGTACACATTTTGGTAGCGAAAAGTACTCGCACGTTGCACACAACCGAGCGTACGGATTTTGATTAAGCTTTCAGAATTGAGTCTTTATATGTGTGTCAAAATAGTGTCTCACTGCTATTCTAGAATAGTCAACATAATGTCCCACTCTCCCAATGCGTCAAGTGTCCCAATGGGTATGTATGTATGTTATATGGGGTGTACTGCCTCACTACATAGTGATAGTACTGGGCGCAGGCCTCAAATACGGACCCATTGCCAACTCCCTCAACACTGGTATTGTTGTTAATTAATACCCGAGAAGCCTAAGGCTGTCATTTACGAGTCACTGTCGTGGGACTGTTATCGGAAGTCTACTAGCCCAACAAAGACAGGTTATCCAAGCTACTATACGTACACTACACTTATACGAGGTATCAACAGGACGGCCCTTGTAATTGCGGGTTCGTGCTTAACCTTTGCCTTAGTTCCACATTGACAACTCAAACACTCGCCTTTAAACAGCCCTCGGCCATTTCACCCAGCCAAAGAATCGTACTGGCAGTGGAAGCACACATTGACTAGTCAGACGACTGAGTACTCCACCAAGCCAACGTGGCTGGGTTGTCCCAATGGGTAAAATGGGGTGGACACACACACAGACATACATACTCGAAGAAATTATAGTATAGTATAGATAATTAATTCATCAATAACCAAAAGTCGGTCATTGTTTATTACAACAAATGTTCACCTATCAAAATCATGGAAACCATAAAATGTCCAATATAATGTTGTGTAGTTATAGTATCGTGAGGTGAGAGTGATAAGTGTCACTATAGCCAACAGTATTGGATCTATATATTATGTCATATATCATTTAAAAGCGTCTAAAACACTAAATATGAGCTTAAAACAAGTCAATTTAGTTTGGCGCATGCGCGGTACGCGCGCTGGGCTATTTGCAGACAATTAATTTTATTTTATTGGTGATCAGCGCACTTGAAAACGTCTAAACACCGAATATAAACGCTTTCCATGAATGTTTATAACATTACAAAATTGCCAGGGAGAAGGGCCAGTTCAATTCTGTCCTTCCTAAAGGGGTATTATACTACGCTCCTTAACCTCAGTCCCCTTAGTGATAGCTACGCCACTGATCGGAGCAATTAATTGAGAGCTTCATTCTCTACACTGGTTGTGTAGTTATAGTATCGTAAGAGTGATAAGTGTCACTATAGCCAACTAGATCTATATAGATCCAATTGAAGTACAGCTGAAAGTACTTATACATGGAAATCTTACAAAGAAAATATAATTTCTCATGAACAAAAGATAGGCCATCCTCAATTTTAACCAATCAAATGAAGAGTGCTTTAAGCTATTTAGGAAAAAAGTTTTGTCCAAATAATTTTATGCGAAGGCTCATTTTTGTATATTTGAACGCATCGGATATAAAAATCCTATGGGTTTAAATGGCAAAATGAATTTTATTGAAAAATCAATATTTCGTTAATGAAGAATAGGCCATCTCTAATTTGTTGCCACGATATGCCTAAGCGTATCCACTTAAAGGGGAAAAAGTCTCATGCTAATATTTTTATGCGAAGGCATTAATTCATGTAGCCCAATGCAAACAGGTTAACCTATAGAACCCTTTCTAGTGCAAACGTAGTTAAAGAAAAGAATTAGAGGTAAATAAGTTCTGTTTATGTGCATAAATGTGTAAGCTAAATTGCATAGTACTAGAAAGAAGAAATGTATACGCAGCAACATAAATGTGCAGGACATGAAAAAGGTTGCCTTTTTGCTAGCAAAGGGCCCTTTTTTGTACCTTTTTGCATTTTTGCCGTTTTCCTATGATATTCGCTACATGTGAAGCTGATTTATAAATAGTTTTGAGGTTGTTACCAACCTCGTTTTCACATGACACCATTATATTGCCATTTTCTATGACTTTTATACCGTATAACAGAAATTGCAATTTATTTCATTCATTTTAAATTGACCTAAAAGGCAAAAGGTCAAAGGTTACTATTTTGCTAATTTTGCTGGGCAAAAAGGTAGCTTTTTGCCTTTTGATGCCATTGATGCCCTGTAAATGTGTAAATGTGTACATGTAAACACTTATTAGTAATAGGTCAGCAAAATAATTATACTTAGTTTTAAATTATAATAATTGTCAATATAAAAAACTTGTAGTTTGTGTTTACGGGTCCATGGGTGAAAGATTGCAGGGACCGACAGAAATAAATAAAATATAACATTTTCGAACTTTTTATTCTTTTGCAGTGATTAAATTAAATCTACATACTTTTGGATAACAGAATTATGAATCTATTTATTCTATTTTGAGTTACCCAGGGGTGTTGCGTTGTGTTGATTGTCCACATAGCAATAGCACTGTCATACAACAACATCACAATGACAATCAAATCAAGACACTAAGGAAAATCATTACTATGCATCCTAGGAATGAAACGAACCAACATTGTAAAGCTGTTAATACCTACTAATACACCACCGTAAAATGTCTTCAGTTTTCATTCAAGCGCTTCAATCATTAAATGATGTGGTAATGGCTAAAAAAGTACATCAAGTAATAACATGTTATTAAAAAAGGGTGAAAGTAAGACAGTGGTTGCACATTTTAAAAATCGCGCGCAATGAAATTCACAGGGCATACAAGGACCCTTTCGAGTGGCCTAACCTAATTAATGCAATAAAATTTGCGCAACCACTGCCTTACTTCAACCAAAATAAGATTTTTTTGCTTGTTGTATTCTTAATCACTTTTTACAGACAACTAGTGATTCACCACCAAATTAATGTATGCGCTACATATTTCGATTCTACAAATTTGCAGAAGAAATAAAGAGGGATGTTGTGATATGGAGACTGGCATTACAGCAGTCTAAAGTGTGCTTGTGTTTCACCACTTGAAACATTCCGTATTGAATCCCAAAAGCATTGGTGCTTGCCAACATTTTCCTGTAATATTTCTTATCAAAACAACCGACTGGTAACTCCTTTCTTAAAGTATTCAAAGTGTCCCATGAACTTTTGTAACAAATGGAACATGTGAACAACGTGAAACCGACAAAAAATGAACCTGTACCAAAGCAAGTTGCAATTAAAATTATATTGCCTACTTCTTCGTTTGCATTTAGCCTTATAAGAGCAAACGTAGCCATCGATTGCACAATTACAAATGCATATATAATTGACGGGACAATTTTTTTTGTAAGGGAGTCGTTGAATATTTTGTTTAAAATGCGTAATCCAGTGAAAGTCTTGATTTTTTCCTCTAGAGATGCTTCACTTTTTCTGCAAACAATAATTAATTTAACAGTCAAATGTACAATTTTATCTACAAACAGCAAACAGCAATTTACAATGTTAATCAAAATTACTAACCTTATCATATGCAAATACAAACACGTTCTTGTTGAGTATGTGAAAATCAAGATACTAAGGAAAACCATTACTATGCATCCTAAGAATGACACGAACCAACATTGTAAGGCAGTCAATGTACTCTCCAGCTTATTAAGATGGAATATTTCCAACTCTTTGACGCTTTCCCCAATAACATGTTTTCCCAGAACGACATAACACATTAAATAGCACCCTAAAAAATAGGGAATGATATTGATTCCTATAATCCATTTCGATAACAGGACTTCCCAGAAAACGAAGGCTTTAATTCCTGGCCTTTGCCAACCTGTAAAGATTTTCTAGATCAGTTTTTATTTAATTCGACCATTAATTCAGACAAAAGTTAATAGAGATATGAAAATGAAAAAAACATGACACTCCGTAGTAAAATCATTTAAATCTTCTGATAGCTTATGAAATTATAAGAAAACCTCATAACGAAAAAAATTAATTTCCAGGGACAGGGGAGTCCCAAAAAGAAAATTTTTGAGAATTAAAAAAATCACTGCATTATTTCAAGAAAAAAATAATTTTTGTACTTTGTATAATTGTATGACCAAACTTGACAATGTTGAACTGCGACCCCTATTTGGGGTTTTAGGTAGCAGTTAATTTTATATGCTGGGATTTTGACATAAAAAATCTACTTTGATTTGTTTCAGGCAGAATTTTACAAAAATACTTGAATATCTTTTCAAAGCTCTATTTTAAAAATTTCAGATGCGTTTTTGAAACAGTAAACATCAAAATTTCGAAACCATTGTTTTTGGTAAAGGTTTTATTTAAATTGGTTCAGTGGTTATATTTTTTAATTCTCAAACATTTTACCTTTGGGACCACCTGCCCGTGAAGGGGGAGGAAATTAATTTTTTCCTTAAAGGTGTCTTCTTGTAATGTCATAAGCGTTTAGAAGACCTAAATGATTTTACTCCGGAATGCCATGTTTTTCTACATTTTCATATCTCTAATAATTTCTGTCAAATATTGTTTTAGATCATACCTTTATTTAAAATAGGGAATCCTCTCAGACAGAGTTGATTTAAGAATTGAACAATATGTTTTGATTTTGTCTGAAAATTAGAGCAGCAATTGGCCATGAATATGATGGATACCAAATTATTCAGAAATTGAAGAGCTTCACTGTTGAGATTCTCCCCAGAACGGAAGAATTGTGCAAATTGTATTGCCTCGTACACACACATTCCCCAAGAAAAGTATTTTTGCAGTCTTAGAAGAGGCGATGGTGGGATTGTGTGAAACCTTTTTGCAGATTTATTATATTTTATGGGAAGGTATCCCAATGAGATGTTGAAGTAAAAACCAATCCAGTCCAGAATTTCATCTCCGCAGTAGTTTGAAAGATTCGGAATAATACTGCTTTTGACTTTATTTATGACATTTCTGACGCGATTGAGGAGCATTTTAGGTTGATGGCAGTGAAATTCTATGAAATAAAAAAATCAATAAATTTTTCTAAAAAAACCAAAATAACGATTCAAATTATTAAAATTGGGTCTAATTAACATAATTCACGTAGTTATATTTTAACTGGATCAAGGTTCGGAATTGTAGAGCAAAACCTGTAGACGTTTCAGCTCTGTCGGCCGCAGACGTTAGAGATTATTCAGTTTTAAAGGATGATGGATTACAATTAGATGATTAAGCAACGCTTAGTTCTATATTCAAATAATACATATGATTAATACCTGTCTAAAACTGCCTTTTCGGATATATTTTATAAAATGTCTTTATTTTCCAGAATTGAATTGGTATAGAGCGTTGTTGTATTAAGTGCAATAAATATGGTATATAGAAGAAGAGTCATGAGTTCGAGTTCATGCAGTAGAATTGTATTAGTGTCCGAATTTAGACTTTCTGCAAGACTTCTCGGTGTCTACTGAGTACTTGTTGACATATTTCTAACGGGGTAGTCTCTGTGGTCGCACTTGCTTTTTGTACTTTCATGTATGAAATTATAAATTAATGTATTTATGATAAAACCCGATTCGTGTTTGCACACTAAGTTCAAAATTGCTAAATTACGTTTTCCTCGAAACAGCAGTTCTATTCTATCCGACAACCTAAATAATAACGAAGGTACTACATTCCGGCATCAAATATTTAAAAGAATTTGTAGTGTACATATGAACTAGAAATTACTACAATTACTAGAATAGTATTCTAGGGTCCGGAAGGACAGGGACGCGCTGTAGTATCAGCATTTGGTGTATTTTTTTACTGAAATTATTTTTTATTTATTTACTAAAGTTACCAAATATTAAAGGATAGGAAATTCCACTATTGCTTCCACTTAACCTGGAAAGCTAAGATATTATAATTGCAAATTCTTTAGTTGACAATGGGAAATGCGACTGCGAGTATCAAAATAAAGAGGTTGGGAAATAGCAATAGTGAAAAAATTCAAAATTTTGAGTATATTTTCAAAAACCTACGGCAAGCCGTAACAGAAGCTCGCCTGATCAAAGGGGACCGTGAACACATTTTTTGGTGGAACAATAAAAGAAATACATTTATTTTGATTAGTAAATTGTTATCCAAATTTGTTCAAAATTAATCTATTTTGATTTAAATAGATTAATATTAACTATTAAAATCAACAGAAAATCAAAATAGATTAATATTGACTATTAAAATCAACAGAAATTCAAAATAGATTAATACTGACTATTAAAATCAACAGAAAATCAAAATAGATTAATATTTACTATTAAAATCAACAGAAAATCAAAATAGATTAATATTGACTATTAAAATCAACATAAAATCAAAATAGATTAATGTTGGCCATAAAAATCCACAGAAAATCAAAATAGATTAATATTGACTATTAAAATCAATAGATAATCAAAATAGATTAATATTGACTATTAAAATCAATAGATAATCAAAATAGATTAATATTGACTATTAAAATCAACAGATAATCAAAATAGATTAATATTGACTATTAAAATCAACAGATAATCAAAATAGATTAATATTGACTATTAAAATCAACAGAAAATCAAAAAAGATTAATATTGACTATTAAAATCAATAGATAATCAAAATAGATTAATATTAACTATTAAAATCAACAGATAATCAAAATAGATTAATATTGACTATTAAAATCAACATAAAATCAAAATAGATTGATATTGACTATTAAATTAAACAAAAAATCAAAATTGTCTAATATTGAGTATCAAAATAGACAAAAAATCAATGTTGATTAATATTGAGTATCAAAATCAACAGAAAATCAAAATTTATTAATGTTGACTATGAAAATCAACAGAAAATCAAAATTGATAATTGTTAACTATGAAAATCAACAGAAAATCAAAATTGATAATTGTTAACTATGAAAAAAACAGAAAATCAAAATTGATAATTGATAACTATCTATTTGCATATAAATGCGAAATAGATTTATTTCCGTCCTATATTAGGTATTTTCCAGTTTTATTTACTTTATTATAAAATCTTAAATTTGGTCGAAGCGGCATTTAATATTTTGTACTATCCCGCTAACAATCCATAGGAAGCACATTTGAACTTTTAATGTCCATTTAATGTCACATTTTCATTTTGACTATCAAAATGAAGACAAAGTGAGCGCGCGTCATCTCAGCAACCTGTGAACCAATGTGGCCCAATTTCAATAAGCTTTGTCACAGGTCCATAGGCAATGTTTTTGCCAAGTTTAGTTGAAATCCATCAATGTCTTCAAAAGTTATCGTGTAAACGGACGCACGGACGGACGGACGCACGGACGGACGGACAGACTGTGCGATTCTATAAGCTGCCTTATCAGGCGAGCTAAAATGGAGGGAATAATATCCAGAATTAAGTTCATACGTATCCTGCATTACTATTACTTTATTACGTGTAGAGTCAAACATCTATGAATTTTTTATTAAAAACCCTTGCTCAAATTTGCAATAAGCAGATAAAAGCCTAAATGTCTCCAAAAATAGACTATATGACCCATCCGGACGGCGACTTCTAGGAAGATTTGCTGAATTATTTATAATTGCTCGTCTACATAGTTGGGTTTAAACTAGCGTAAACTGGCTTAAACTTAAAGTGAGTCTGTTCCCTGCAATATTCATCGACCAATTACAACCCAACAGTTCCTCAATATGCACAATTTACATTACAACAGTATTGGCCATCAAAGAACATCACATCAAATTTCCACGTACAATCAGACTTGAAGTTGTGTACGGCGTCAAGGATCTTTTTGCATGAAACAAAAGTGAATTGTTATAAATAGTCAGTGATAAGTTTGGTTATCGACTATTAAATCAGAAATTATGAATAATCCATCAATCACTATTTATTTTAGGGATTTTATTGCTTACTACAATGTTTGGGTAACACATTGAAATATTATGTGTTCCGGGGCTCAAAAGTTTTGGAAAATAATCAAATTGTAAACATATTATGTCTATTTCAACGTTGTGTATTCCCCATCAGATCGCAATTCCAAAACTTTGTCAGGTTTCCAGAGAATTTCACTTTGGGAATTTCCATAAAACGGGTATTTTGTATGCATGACTTGAAGTTTGCTTCTTTGAATCCGTGTCAGGTGAGAGAATTGAGAACCATAATAATATGTCTACGTGGTAGACTGGGACGTATATAATATCGCTCTCTCAGGTTACACTGAGATCTATTAATTTGTGATATTTGTGATATAGTTACATTATAATTACCAATAGCTAGAAAGATGATGCTAGCACCATCGATTAAAACTAGTCTAATTAGCCTAGATTCGATATTAAGATCAGATATCCTAATTCAAAGATATTGCAACAAAATCAAAACTTTTTAAAAATTAATTAATTTAATAATTTTAGAATGAATCATTTCATTATTATTTATAATACAATCAATACATCTGACGAATATAGACATATGGAAGCCATTATTAGCTATTGCATTTTAGATTACGATCGACTCTATAAATGTGCAATGCATGCTATCAAATTAAAAAATAAAATGTATTTTTTCCCTACATTTGATTTAATAAACTTACCTAAGAAAAAACGTTGGTCAGCGATCCCTTTTCAGCACTTAACCTGGGTTATATACATAATATTTGCATACCAACCCAACTCTCGATAATTTTTTTAATATTTAAAAAAGGTTGATGGTAGTATATTAGAAAATCGTTTCCACCTATTAATAATAAAATTTATGTCACAGCAAACTGGCTGATACACCCATCTATAAGTACTGGGAGTGTAGGTATTGGATTATGAATGTATGAAATGTATTGGTATCTCTGAGAACCATTTTCGAGTTTCCGCTTATTGGTACAATGTTCAAGTTTCTTTTCTGCAATGCTTACTCAAATTTCCTGATGCATCCAATTGTCTCAGTTATGCACACTTTTAAAGTTGGAATTGGGAAAGTCAAAGCCTTGATGAGCGGAACAAATAACTAAAATAATGTAACACTTAAAGAATTGATTTTTTAATATTTCACTTTGAATTTACTGCATTTCAAGTATCAAGAATTGAACCAAGTTTCTTTACGATGGCATTGCAAATATCTAAACTTTTTAATACCTCTTTTAGAGAGTTGTAAATGTTTGTACTAACCTAATCTTACCCTAAATAGTATTTTCTGCTCTGGATATTTTTTTGTTTACCCTATATATTAATGTTATTCCTACTGTTTGTAAAGTCCCTTTTTTAATTTGTTCGAGTTTGTATTACCTCATTGACACTCTTTCCTCCGTTAAAAATATATTCTTCTCCATTTCTTCTCTCCTCTATATTTATTTACCATTTTATTAGGTCAAATACTTTCTTTTTCATATAAAGTCCTATTCCAAAAATGAACCACTGCCATTTTCTTTGTAATAGTCATGGTAATAATAATAATAATTGCAGCAAATTACTTGTAAGGCGAGAGTTTGTATTATATCTGAAAGGTTCAGAAAAGTATTCGAAAAAAAGAAAATCATGGAAAATCGTCAATTATATTTTTTTATGAATATATTTGTCGCCTTAAACATTATGCACGTTGAAGGAATTGGTAGCTTTAAAAACCGTTTTGTAGAAATCCAAGGCTTAGATATCATTATACAGTCGTTTTCCTTTGAAAGTAGAGTTTCAATTCTATATGATAGTCAACCTCCAAATATTTACATTATGAGTGATCCGGTTTCTCTTGTGGAGTTTAAAGCTAAAGCAAAAAGGACCAAATCTGATTTCCGCGGTGACCCCGGCCCCACAGCCATAAAATTTGAATATAAATTAGATCAGGGGGACTCGGCCCCAGATATTTCAATAGTGACGTCATATTTTCAAAATTCTGAGCTATAGCAACACGATTTTTGATTTTATGTGACTATAGAAATGGGTAACGACAAGGGACGAACTTGCTTGGTGTACACATACTATACCAATGTGTTTCGAGCATAACTATGACAGTCCCTCCCCCTTTAGGTGATGTCAATAGAATGTTTTGCTCTTTCTGCAGCCAGTTTGAACAGGAAAACTGTGTGCATGCCCATGGAAGATCAGCGGCTGTATCCATGACCACGGACTTTTTCTCAGCTAAAAGCAAACTGAATGCACCCACTCCTCAAACTGGCTGCAGAAAGATGCTGAGATTGCAAGGATAGTATAGGGGAAGGTTCGGACACTAGCTGTTATTTTTATCGCCAAGGGCAGACATGGCATTTATTTCATTTTTCAGGAAATATTTCTTGAAAAGTGAAATATTTGAAATATTTCGCGAAAAATGAAATAAATGAAATTTTTGAAATAAATGAAATAATTAAACGCGCATGTGTATAGACATGCGCAGTTAATTTATTTCACTTGAAATAAATTGAAATAAATTGAAATAAATGCCATGTACCCTATTTATTTCATTTATTTCAAATATTTCATTTTTCAAGGAAAGCGTAAGTGAAATATTTCGCGAAATATTTCAAAAATTTCACCTATTTATTTCAAGCGAAATATTTCAAGTGCCATGTCTGGCCAAGGGTTACCCGGTGTCAACCCCGAGGAGAGTAGTCCGTAATTTCCATGTAAACCCCCTAAGTATGACTTCCGGTGACCTCACTCGAAGCTCTATCAATCCCATGTAATGTTCCCACAAACTCCACCCACTTTTCAGTTGCATAGGTGATGTCCACAGGTTGCTGAGATTGGTTATTGGCATTACCCAAGAAGCATAAACTGTAAAAGGAGTGTCCAGTAGCGAATTTTGCTATTTAGATTTCTGAAGATTTATATGATTTTTTCTGAGAAAAGTCCCTTATCTGATCTGACCTTTGCTACAATGCTTCAACACTGATTATCCCACTCCCCCACTCCAGCATTCAAGTAATCGTTCTGCATTTATTGCGTTTCCAACTACATAGCAACCACACAAAGTTGGATATTTAGGGATAAAATTAGTGAAACATGTCCCTAATAAACTTTCAAAATCCCTTACGGGAAGTTATCTATTGGACCCTCCTTATACAGTTTATACTTCTTGGCATTACGTAACATACATTGCCAAGATGCGTCGATTTTGTTATTCTAATAACGCATTTTATATCAACACCATTACAAGGTGAAAACATAGAAGGAGTTTTCCCGATTTTTGCACCCAATTCATATTCCACTTACTACCACAGGGAAGTACATAGATACCCCACCCAACCAAATAATCATTGTTACTTGGTCTTAGGTGCTTACATCTCTGTGACATCATAGGTAGAATTCCAATCGGGTGCAAAATCGGGAAATATCACTCTATGCCTTCACCTCAAGGCTAGTAGAAGTAAAATAGGTTTGGAACATAGAAGGAATTCTTTGTACTGTTCTTTAAGAAATCACCCATGCTGGCCAACAAAACATTTATCTGACCTAAACACAGCAAGTGAAAATAAATACGCTGTATACGAATCCACTCGTACCAAATATTAGTTCATCAATAGTACCAGCTTTTGCGGGTAATAAATATTACATAAAATTCGAATTTTCACAATTTAATCCGAAAACTCGGATATTATGTAATGTTTATTATCCGAATAAGCGGGTATTATTGGTGATATAATATTTGGTGGAAGCGTATTTATTTCCACTTGTTATGTTGAGGTCGGACAAATGTTTTGTTGGCCAGCGGGTGATTTCTAAAGCCTCCTATGTTTTGGAATTCCCAGGCACTCTCTGAATTTTTTTGCATGTAAACTGATTTATGACGTCACACGGTGACTTTCATATACATTTGCATGGGGCATCACCATAGTGAAAGTGCATGTCAAAAAATTAAAATAATTTTGTCTAAAATATTTTTCTGCCCCATGGAAATGTATAGGAAATGTCGCTGTGTGCCGTCACAAATCGGCTACATTACCAAAAAATCGAATGAAATGTCAACGTGGGTAAAAAGGGGGGTGGGCACACACACATACATAAATACCCCCGGAAATTATAATATAGTATAGAAATGTCAACATGGGTAAAATGGGGGAGGGTGGGCACACACACATACCTAAATACCCCCGGAAATTATAACATAGTATAGATGTTGACACAAACAACCGATAAAGGATTGTTGCATATTAGATGTCCATAGTTACCATCATAGAGAACCTTATCAGATATGACGTCATACTCTATGGTAGCAAGAAAAGTAGCATAAAAATCGAAAAACGTTCTTCCGGTTGCCGAAACGTAAAAAGTAGGAGGTGCAGCACGCTGGATTTTACATATGTTGTGCTCAAATATTTGATCGATTATGTCCCCGAATTTCATCTCTTTTGGAGTTTGCAGTATACCGTTTTTATATCAAATTCTGTAAGAGATTTTTATTTCCCTATTAATTACATGGAAAAACTGTGCCTACACAATAATTAATATCTCTCGTTTGGGTGGGTGCAGCACTCTGGTTCTTGCATGCTTTGAAAATAAGGAATTAAATCTACACCTCAGCAAAATTTCAACTTCATATTCCTTTGCAGTCCCTATTTTAAGATAGGGCCGAATATTACACAAAAATGTGGATTTCGTCCTTTACAGAATAACTCAATCAAAGGACACGACTGGGTGAGGTGGAGTCTTCCATATACAAGAATATTCATTTCTTTCGGCCAATGGAGTAAGACGCAGCGGAAAAAAATTTCAGGATATTTTCAAAATTTCCTCAACAGTTGTATTCATCAGAGCCATTTGATTAGAATCAATTTCTGTCGTGACAATTTTGGCTACGATATTTTTATTGGGCCTAATGAACTCGCAATAGAGTATCAGGACTGTTTACTAGAACGCTCTAACGATCAGCCAAGTGGTTACATTACTACAATATTTTTCCCGATCGAAAATGCTTGTGCATTTTTTGATAAGTGTATGCTGACGAAGGTTGAAATAGTTTGTCATTCTTGTTTGGTGCCCATGAAGAAATGCGATACAGATCATGACATTCCTTTGCTAATTGAAATATCATTTGGAAATTCGACCGAGGAAATAATCGCCATTGAGACTATAATTGAATTCATTGAGACCTACCGATTCAAAACCTTTCCTGATTCACAATATTGTAGAGAATATACAAAATCTGGGGCAAATACATATCCGAGCATTTCCTATGATAAACACTACTACGCACCAGAATTTGCAAACGATAAGCCAATGTCACCATTTAAATATCTGACAGGTCGTTACAGTTTTCAAGAGACAGTTTTTCTTATAACGACACGAAATATAAGCACCAAAAATTACATCAAATGGAAGCAAAGCAAATACAGCCCTTCTCTAATCTATGACGTTGGTAGTAGAAGTGAATTTCTAATTGCAACGGGCGAGGAAAGTTGGAATTACGTTACCTGTGCCGGATTACAGAAAAATATTAAATGGGAAATGTATTTTGCAGCTTATGACAAAGTCTGCTGGATATTTATACTTCTATCCATATTTTTCGTTGCAATAATGCACTGTTTACAGCAGTTGTTTTTTAAGCAATTGCATTATTCTGCACCTAAAATGTTTTGCCAAATTTTATTTTTATTTGTAAATTACGCTGCAGCTTTATTGGAGCAAGGTGTATCCATCCAAAAAAGGATGAAGAAAAGTAGTCTAATGTTCACATTTGGCATTTGGATTATCCTCGCTCAAGTTTTGAGCAATGTTTACAAATCTGTAATTGTAGTCGAGATGTTTTCTCCAATCAATATTAAGAGTAGCTATCAGCATTTTTATGATCTCGATAATTTTATTATCATGCTAAATTGGCCTAAGGTAGATAAATATATTTATGATTTAAGTCTCCTAAAAGAATCTTCTTTAGATTTTTCAGATTCAGTTTTTAAAATGGGTTCCTTAAGAATTGATTACTGTATAGATGAAAAAGTACCTGTTGACCTGGAAAATTATTTAGATACTAGAGATGAGTTGCAATATTGCGCTAAACTGTACGAAGAAGATGAGGATATGAAAAATAAAATCATTTTGCAGTTGATTTCGAAATTCGAAATCATTAAGAGTCTTCACTTTTTTGAAGATTGGCAGATAAAACATGATTTATACAATCATGTGTTTATCAATAAAACTGAAATATCAAATGAGTTAATAAAAAATTCTGAGGCTAAGGAAATATCAGCAAAATTGCTACAGTTTCCTTCTAAACAATTGATTCTGGCTAACCATATGGAATCTGAAACTGATAAAACATATTTATTTGATTCGAATTATGAATTTTTGAAACATTGCGACAAAAATGCATTTGTATCTTCTGATAGTTGGTTGGACACTTATCAAAGCTATTTGTTTCGTGATGTCAATTTTGTACGGGGCAGAGATCAGTTTTTAGAAAAACAAATATTTTATTCAATTCCGTATTCTTTCAGTCAATATCTTTTGCAGTCCAGAATGCAACGTTTAATGAGCTCGGGAATATTCTGGCTTTACAAAAAATGGAATAGATTTTTTGAAGAACAAGAAATTAGAATTGCGATGAAATTAAACCATTCTCTATCTTTTCTCAACGAGAAGCAACGAAACTTAGACAATTCAAACATTTCATCAATATTTTATTTATATGTATGTTTCATTTTGCTTTGCATTGTGGCTTTCTTCGTTGAATGCTTTTACACCTTTTACTCATTAGTCACACTGACTTTGGCAAAGGTTTACAAATGATGAGACAATCAAAAATTAAAACCATATGTTTATATGCGCACTCGCATTTAAATGGCATGTATTACAGTTTTATTTCAAAACATGTGTATAAATCATATTATTACAATAGATATATATAACATAAGTATTTCTGCCAAATAGCCTATCTCCATTTTTCTTTTTGTTTATGAAATAGCCTAAACGCCATAGCCGAAATGCTGCGCCATGCATGTAGAGAGTGTCTAGGCTAAGGAGATAGGCTATATCGTACACAAAACGAAAAACCTACGGCAAGCCGTAACAGAAGCTCGCCTGAATGAAGGGGACCGTGTACACAGTTTTTGTAGAATAATAGAAATAGGGTTATTTTCGTATATATTGGTTAATATTGAGTATCAAAATCAAAATGTATGAATGTTGACCATCAATGTCAACAGAAAACCAAAGCAGATTAACATTGACTATGAAAATCAACAGAAAATCAAAATATATAATTGTTGACTATGAAAATCAACAGAAACTCAAAATAGATTAAGATTGACAATGAAAATCAACAGAAAATCAAAATTGATAATTATTGACTATGAAAATCAACAGAAAATCAAAATAGATAATTGTTGACTATGAAAATCAACAGAAAATCAAAATAGATAATTGTTGACTATGAAAATCAACAGAAAATCAAAATAGATAATTGTTGACTATGAAAATCAACAGAAAATCAAAATAGATAATTGTTGACTATGAAAATCAACAGAAAATCAAAATAGATAATTGTTGACTATGAAAATCAACAGAAAATCAAAATAGATAATTGTTGACTATGAAAATCAACAGAAAATCAAAATAGATAATTATAGATAATTGTTGCCTACGAAAATTAACATAAAATCAAAATAAATAGTTGTTGACTATTAAAATCAACATAAAATCAAGATTTGATTAATGTTGACAATGAAAAGCAACAGAAAATCAAAATTTAATAATGTTGACTATGATAATCAACAGAAAATCAAAATTTATTAATGTTAGCTATCATAATGAAAAGCAATTCGAAAAATATAAATTTAACTATATATTTGCATATAAATGCGAAATGCATTTTTTTCCGTCCTACAATAGGTATTTTCCGGTTTTATTTACTTTATTATTAAATCTTAAATTTGGTCGAAGCGGCATTTAATATTTTGTACTATCCCGCTAACAATCCATAGGAAGCACATTTGAACTTTTAATGTCCATTTAATGTCACATTTTCATTTTGACTATCAAAATGAAGACAAAGTGTGCGCGCGTCATCTCAGCAACCTGTGGATCAATGTGGTCCATTTTCAATAGGCTTTGTCACAGGTCCATAGGCAATGTTTTTGTCAAGTTTAGTTGAAATCCATCAATGTCTACAAAAGTTATCGTGTAAACGGACGGACGGACGGACGGACGGACGGACGGACGGACGGACTGTGCGATTCTATAAGCTCGCTTTCTCAGGCGAGCTAAAATGGATTTAGACTATTTGGTACACAAAACGAAAAATGGAGATAGGCTATTTGGTACACAAAACGAAAAGTGGTTTTAGACTAAATGGTTTCTTAAGGGACGATATATTATATTTATGTTTTTTTCAAGTCCATTTGAGTATTAAAAATAATTCTTGCAGTTTAACCATTACCAAAAGGACAGGCTATGGAATTACTAAATAGAGCATCACTCATTGCAGTACGTATGTTAACGGCAAATCATTCAGTCTGTTATGCTGTTCTATTCCAACCTGCCTAAAATAAACAACAAACGGTCTTTAGCATTGTCGATTAATAGTTGACTATATCTACAGATAAATTAGACGAATTAGATAAAGACGTTTAAGAAAATTATATATCCCATGGCTATGAATACAAACATTCAAAAAATTATATTAGAAAACCAGTTAGCTCTTGCGAGCTCTACTTATAGAAAGAAGGTCAACTATTCACTAGTTCAACATAAGTATGACTACCTGCAACCCACAGACAAATATTCTAATGTCCTATAAACCTATTCTGTTGTGCAAAGCTGACGTAGCTCTAACTTTCCTGGTATTTTAGTTCGACTTCTGCCAGTCTAACATGTCATGGTGTTGTGGAAGCGCTAGACAATGTATAGAAACTTTGTATGCATAGAAACCTTCTATATAAACGCAATGGGAATGAATATTATCAAATTTTTAGTTTTATTCGGTTGGTCATCCATATAATGTGACGCAACCTAAATTGCAAAGACATTCATTTGAAACTGAAAAACTGTATTTTGGATTGACACATTCAATAATTACCTAACATTCAAATGTAATTTTGAAGGCATTTCTATAGATGAAACGATAGAAAAATAATTTCTGTGATTCAATCTTTATTTTTTCACCAATTCATTCAATACTTACATCGAGATCAGATACTGAAGTCCAATATGAATTTCAAATTAATTGGCAATTTATTTTCTTTTGAAGTTGTCTGTCTCTCAGACAACTAACGGAATTCCAAATTTATCATTTTACAAAAATTTCGTTCCAGAATGGCTATTTAGCTACATTGGTTATGAAACAACTGGACCTAATTTAATATTTTTTCCTTTTGTTGGTTTCACAATACGCCAAAAACTAATAATTTGAATCCACTTTTGCAGCAAAAGGGGACACCAAACCTATTTCATCAACGTTGTTGGAACACCTTGCCATCTTTTTCTTGGTATAACTTCTGGTAGCCAACATATTGGTTAATATTGAAAAGGAACATTATCTTGCCAATAACGTTGTTTGCCAATAACGAGATAAAAGCGGTTAAAGGTCAATATTCTATTCTGTATCGAAATTATAATATATCGCTGGATGCGTAAATTAGCTTTTAAATACTGATAACATAATTTTCAAAATAAATAAATCAAAAGGTTTCTAAATTATTTATTGCTTTATTAATATATTATTATTGCAAGAGTTCTGGAAGGAGAACTAATTTATTCAATTTGTGATATTTCTTTGACATACAAAATTAACGTTACTACTGCTACAAGGTTTTGCCCTCCACTGTGTGATGGGTACATTCGGAAATTGATGGAAAGCTTCAAATGTGATAAGACAATTATTAGTTCCTTTTTCATTGGGTTCACCAACGCTTAAATTTGGATACAATGAACTATTGGTTGGGTCTCCATTAAACCAATACCAGTTTTTATCGTCGACACTTTCGATTTTTGGAAACCGGGCTCCTAACCAAGTTGGTTGACTAGTGTTGTCACTAACAAAGTTTTTAAACCAATCAATAAAAACATTGTTTTCTACTGCACTATGAATTGTGACCATTTCAGCACAATGTCGCCTACACAGTGCAAAATTGCTTATCCAGGTTCCATTTGGTACATCAATCGGTAGCAGAAAAACTTTTCCGTTGACTTCCGGACTTTCGATAAATGCATCATTGCAAGTTCTTGCTTCATCACAGCAGCTAGCTGAAATCATCAAACTTGGTTTAAATATCAAATAATAAGTTATTCATTAATGTCTCACTTGAATTATATAGGAAAAGTTATTCCTTTTCAAAAAAATAGAAACGGTAACAAATTAGTTTAATACTACATGATTTTCCTCACAAAATACAAAATGAATTTCCGTTTCTGTCACAAAATCAATTCCAAAAGTCGTAGGAAAACAAATATTAACAAACCACCTACCTAGCTACACACATTACACATATTATTATACTTTATGGAATAAATGTCACTTTAATCATAATAAGCTTATTTGTCTAAGATTGATCTATGGTGTTAAAATGTCGAATTAACTTAAATTTTAAGAACCATACAAGTTATCAAAATTTCATTTATTTCTTTTAATTTTTGGTAAATTTAATTAAATAAAGTACTTACACTGGGATTGGGAGTCTACCGACTTGCTCAAGGCGTATATTCCCAAAAGAATAAAATGTACTCTCACTGTAGATTTCATTTCAAGATATCCAAAAATTATATCGGAATAGCTGGAGTGTAGTATACCTAAATCGATGATATGTATAACTGATGAAATTGGCTTATCTTCGGTGTCTTTATATACACATGCAGTCTTTACCGTCATTTGTCTCTCCGAGACAATTTTGATCTATAAAAATGTAATGATATTAATTTATGACAAGTGGATACAAATGTATGGTAAGTTCAAGTTCACATTCTATATTAAATGAATTATGACAAGTTAAGTTTGTAATGGTAAATGATATTTATAGTACAGGTAATTGTAATTTTCATGTGTGTATGAAATGTACATCATTTAGCTGAAATCGTAAATGAATTAAATGGTTTTAGGTATAAATAAATAAAAATATTTTGTATTGTTATACATTTTGAATGGAGGTTTTCACATTCCAGATCAGTGTTCCATTTCCCCCAACTATTGCTAAAATGGCCCAATAATGTCTTTGCTAATAAATTTGAGTAGACTTAAATTCGGCTTTAAGCCGGCTGGGTAAGTGTCTAATAGCCACTTACCCAGCCGGCTGGTAGTCAAACACTGTTTCACATGTCATGCCACGCACTCATTTACATAAACATACACATCATTGATAAATGTGCATTGCTTTAATTTTAATAGTATTAATGATAACATTTTATGAAAAGCATTACTATATTCTACAGATGGTACTTCTGTTGAATACACATCTGTTATATATTTAGTTTCAACATTATCTACCTAAATATTTCGATTCCTATATTCCTATCCTATTAAAGATAAAAAATTTTAAGCCACTTTTTCTGGGAATAAGTGTTAACTATTTAGTTGTGGTTATTGGGCTACTCTCGGGCTCGGGTTGTATCATGTATCAGGCTAGCCGCGATGAGAAGAAAGGGGCACTATAGTAGGTACAACATAACAAGAATGTGCACGACATTGACATCAACAAGTATTTGTATTTTTGTAGTAAATCGTTGGATAACATTCATTATCAGGTAAATATTATTAAACCAGAGAAAATCATAGGTAGAAAAAACTGCGGGCTAGTAAGTAATTAATTATCTTATGGCTACCTATTTTTATCCTGTTAAACATCAATGTAAATTGACGTTTCAGTCAGTGTCAGTGCAAACGAGATAGGACTGTGAACATAGCATAGTTAGATTGTGTGAGCGGGTTCATATATTAAGCATTTTTGGTATTTACATAGTGATACGTAATTATTTTATTTTATATATCACATTAGCTATTCATACAATCAATCACCACACATGTTTGATTAATAAATTTATTGTTGTCAAAATTAATGCAAAATCTCCCATAAAATTTTACAATAGGGAAGCGTGGAAATTATTATATACAATATAATTTCCAATAAAAAAGCAATAGCAGATCCAGCAATAAAACGCCCACATAAATTAAAAACCTGGTGAACTTCCTTGTGGAGATTTAAACTAACCGGTTGCTTGTCTTTATACTTAGCTTTAGAGTAGTTAAAAACATAAGGCAGATACGATTGATAATCATTTTGTTCCCTCCACATAGTCGTAAACCCCTTTTCCGTCATTCCCCGAAGGTAAGTTTGGAATTGGAATCGAAAGCAGCCATCAAAGGAATAAGATTGTGGAATTTCTCCAGCCGGATTGACAGTTGTCATACAAATTCCATCTGCATTTTTCTCTCTTTGCATGGAATATAGAGCGAGATCAGAATTTCTTTTTTCTATCAAGTCAAATAATTTCCGCGTATAATTTGTCACCATTTTTTGACTTAATTCAAGCGCGGAAGAGTATCCAAATGTATCTGAAAAACGCCTTGAATTTTTAAATTTCCATTCAATTCTATAGACGCTGGATTCCATCTTGTCGTACATTTTGTATCTCTGGAAAGTTTCAGATCGGTTCTGATTCAGGCCAATTCGTTGGTCAATCTGCCATATAATCTTGTAATTATTTTTAACAAGTTCTTTGAAATCCGTAAACTGTCTCCTCTTCGGTGGCGCAATAGCATCTCTTGTCATATAATCACCGTAATGAACGGCAATTAAAACACCCATCAATATTAGAATTACAAATAGAATATTCCTATTTCTTCTGTTAGAATTTGACTGGCCTAAAAGTGCACCGATACTGAGCATTATAATCATTCCCGATTTTTTGAGGACTACATTTTTCATTCCGAAAATAATAATCAAAAATGAAATTGGGAAAAGTAAAGCAATAGCCCAAATGCAGCTATTATCAAATTTTTGTAGTATAATTTCAGTAAATGGGGAATTAACAAATTTGACCTTTGCATCGCAGTAGAAAGGAATCATTTCTTTATTGTATTCAATAAATTCCAATCTAGACCAATGGGAATTATCCACTTCATGCTCGGCCAACATGAATATGCGTCCACAATTTAGAGAATCCAGTGAATTTTTGGATGTCATTAAATTGGAATAAACTGCTGTGTAGTTCAATAGTTCGGCCATGGTTTCCACAGCACGAAATGAAGGACCACATTTCAAATTCCTTAATTTTTTGATATAATAAACTGATTCTTTGCATTCGGGTAACAACATCACTTGACCATTAGGAAATTCGGCTGAAATGCTGGCAATTTGTATTTGATGAAGATGGCCATTGACAGAGTACCAAATTGATTCCCATTGCTCTTCCGGGGTTTGTGCATCAAAAAAGAAGAAATCGCCAAACTTATTTTCGTAAAGACGCAGAGTGAAAAGTGAAAGTTTTGCATTTTCAACGAGCAAAAGAAAGAAAGGGCAGACCAAATCATACTTGAAAAAGTTATGCCAGTTTAGTGTAGTGGAACCAAATAGACGCCTATCATGGATGATTATGGCTGTAGAATTCCGACGATTCACTTCTGAGCCAAAAAACTCTGACCACCTATTAAATGAATTATCTGGATCCATTAGAATGTTGACACTGCACATTCTGTTTGTCAAGTCTCTGGGGCTATTTTCATCGCGACCGAAGACTTTTTTGCTGTAGTCCGAAGAAGCTACAGTCCAAGCCTGAGAATTTTGATTTGCCCACAAAAATTCTGTGTCCCAGATTGAATTGGGAAATCGAATCAAGTTAAAATCACAATTATTGTAAAATGACAAGTTTCGAACGCACTTGATGGTTCCGAATGCATTAAAAATAATTGGTAATAACATCCAGATCCTATGAAATAACGACATGGTTATTGCTCACCCGCTTTTGTAGATTTCTTGTCTCATCTAAAGGAATTGGAAGAAGTGAAATATTTTATAACGTACGTAGCAGAAATAAACTATTTCTGTAACTTACCACAATTATTCAATATTCCTCAACTCTATATTAAATCGTTGTGGTGACAAATACCAAACTTTATACATTGAGTTCACTTGAATGTTATATTAGCAGTTTAATGTTTTAGCATTACGTTATAATTTACCACGTATAGGTAGCCTCTTCCAATCCAGCTAGCTTTTGTATTTACCTAATCAATGTTTAACTTTAATTTTCATGGAACTCCACTAACCACGACTCTAAGAAAGCAAAGAGCCAAACAACTTTCTGAGTGGCCTACTATAGCATTATATTAAAATATATATGCGTTATATATTAATATATTATAAGCCAATTTTTACTGTCAAACTACAGGATTATACTACAAGGGAAATCCTTCGGGAATTCTCCGAATCCTTAATTTCTCTGAATTCCCGAATTCTCTGAAGTTTTATACCTGAGAAAAGTAGGAATAGTTTATATATATGTCTTACGCTCCAATGTATATATTATATTCTACTTTCTGCGAAGCAGTAGTGATAAATTATTCTGACAATTTCAACAGAAACGGAGCTACTATAATAATAGTTCATACCCCAGACATCAGACATTGCATGATACTTCGTTCACGAGGCCTTATGAATTTATAATTGTTTCACGGAAATATTTGTCTGGTCGGTCATTTGGCTCAACAAACCAGACATAATCATGTCTAACCATTTAATCGTTCCAATTAGATACTACTTTTAACAGCAATCGCTCAAGATCTTTTACCATGTATTTTACTCGAAATCTTTGTACACTTTTGACTTTGTTTGTATTTTTGAAAAATGGGTCAAGTGTAAGAAATTTATCCTTATTTGTCAATTGCGATTTTAACGTTATAAAGTTTGAAGAATTTAAATGGGGCGAAAAGTTTTTGATGTACAATCAAAATGGCCAGCCTTGGACAATCGCCACCGCCACTCCAAACTACAATAAATCTCTTTATGGTAGGGATCAATACAATTCAAGAGATTTGACAAACAGCCGGTGCAGTATCAATATTATTTTAGAGCCCGACGAATCGTTCTTCACAGTAATTGAATATTTTGGATCCGAAGTGAACCGTCGCTCTTCTCAGTTCTTAATTATAAACGACGAGACTAGGTGGGAACACCTCAAAAATAACCACAATGAAGTAATTCTCAAAGAATTCAAGTATAAATCTGTCTTTGGTGTTTACATCTTGGCAATTCAAAATTCTTCATCGATTTCAGTTCTGACTGTTGATTTATTTAAAGAAGAAACTCCAATGATTGTGGAAATTGGCTCAGGAGTGACTGAAGACAAATGGATAAGCATATGGAATGATCTCAACGGTGATCTTCACGGGAGAAAAGTTTCTGTCGTAGATAGAAACCACGTATTTGATAGTCCAAGGAAGATGCAATGTGGGAAGTCTATTTATAGTATGTACAAAGGTCATGGGCACTGTGTTAGAACTAATCACAGAGCTGTGGAAGCTATGGCCGAAAAACTAAACTTCACTGCGATTTACAGCAGGGAGGATCAAATAAAATTACAAGAAGATTTTTGGTCCGTAATTCTCCTAGGCTACGATTATAACGAGATATATAAAGTTGAATGGAACAAAAAAATATTTCATTCCAGGGACCAATTGGGTGTGATTTTGTACTGCGAGGACAAAGAATCTTTTCTTAATGTTCCGTTATCTGTGTTGGTTCAGAATACTTTCGATTATGTCAGTTGGATATTTATAATTCTTTTATTTCCACTTATCAATGCAATTTTAGTTTTCACATCTTCGGGCGGTCAGCCTTTTTCTGTAGTTGCACTAAACACCTTTTCATCAACAATCGGTGTTCTTTTTCGCCAAGGTGTTAGCATTTACAGGAAGCACATTCTGTCGGTAGTTACTTTATTTATGGCATTAATAATTAACACACTATACGAAACGTACATAACAAGCGAAATCGTTGTCCCACCGGATAGAAAAATATTTTATAATTTTGAAGAATTAATTCAAAATGGGTATAAAATGTTGGAACAAGTACTAGATGGATTCAATTATGTAGATAACAGTAAAATATTTGAGCAAAATGGAATTTCTGACAAAAGGAAATATACTTATGTCTATGACTGGCAAAAAGAAATATCGGCTCATGATTACAAATCCCAGGGTTATGATAAGGAAACTTTGCCTATGAAACTTTTGGGAAATACTACATTGAAATTAATGGTTTTGGAGCAAATCGAAACTAAAGTAACTACTCTCACCGTAATTGAAAAAATGCATAATGCAAATAATATCAAATGCAATTCTGCTAAGAAACCGGCATTTGGCAGTCCTTCATTCTGGATATTTTACAATGTTTTTAGACATGAGTACTTATCGTTTTTTCACCATTTACTAGAGAATGGATTTTTAATAGGGTGGGAGCAGCAGGAAATATTTCTATATTTTGAACATCGATTGGAGTCATTATTTAGCTACGAAGCATCCAGGCCTCAACGAATTACTTTGATGATGAAAGTTCATACGATTTTTATTTTATTTTGCTATTTTATTCTTGCTTCCTCAATAGCATTTCTATTTGAAGTTTTATGCGCTTTGAAAAATGCTAGCCTAATTTTAATATTAATTTATCATTTTTTCTTTTCAGGACTAAATACTAACCAACGTGTTTAAATATTTTGAGTAATTAACTAATATTATAATTACTAATTAATTAATTAATTATTATTTTGAGTTAATACCGCTTGTATAATATTTTATGATACATTTGTTTACATCTTCTGTCAATAGAATAAAATTAATTCCATTGATGTCTTGTTATAAATAAACTTCAGTTGTTGCTAAGTATAATTATTATCAGCGGGTACCGGCTAAAAATAAATCTAAAATGTACGGCATGGAAATAAATTCTTGTAAAAAAGTTATTATTTCTGAAAGACATTATCCTATGTTCATTTAGAATACTATTAATAGCATGTGGCTTGCCAGTTCTGATGATAATGAAATATGAGCTCAGCAAAATCGAGAGTTCAGTCAGGCACGCAGGGAAATACATTAAACTGACCTTACTCTAACATTGCCTTCCAGGAAACAAAAGCAATCAAAAGGTGATTATTGGTGATTGAATGGAGATGATTAGCGAAAGGGGACATTTCAAAATATTAAGCGTATTAATTAATTAGCATTTCAAAACCACTAGTCCAAATTGGTTCTGCTCTATATACCGAAAAATTTATGTCCCATATTTTAATAGAGCTGATTTTATTTTTTACTGTCCCTTTTATTCTTTCGTGCCAGTTTGTACACCTTTTTGCAGAAGCAGAATTAAATAACTGAGGACCACTATTTATTCGTATAGTGTACTCATTGGATTTGTACATTTTTTTAAAATCCGGGGAATCTTATTTTTCTGATTTTAAATGGGAACTTTTTGGAGCGTTTAGTAAAATTGGAGTCTTTCATTGTTGCCTGTATTTGGTGCTAAGATCTACCTACAGTTATTATTTTTGCTTAGGAAATTCTTTTTGATCAGAAAGTTGGCATTTTCCAACCGCTGACGAAAATTAAAGTATATTAAAAAATATTGTATTTACAAAGTTAACATAATAACTTAAGGGAAATACCGATGATGTTTTCGGAATTGTATTTATTACTGTGATGGGTGGCCTGCTGAATTTCTCTTGAGTGCTAGGTTCACTCCTTTTTTTATCTGGGTTCACTAGTAATATATAATAAATTAATATAGATCTAGCCGTCCATATAATGCGGATATAATAAACCTAACCTAAATGAATTAAACAAATATAGAGGGGATCTAGGGAAAATTGGCATTCTACCAGATTTGAATATAACGAACATAACCTAATAATTTTTTATTGATTAAATGATACCGGCAACGAGGTACCGCTGTCTAAATTCAGCCAACTTGAATTGTCGATTCTATTGGAATGAGAATACTATCAATCGGATTAAACTGTTGTGACAATAAGCCTTTCTCACAATTGCTTTCTGGTCACCAGTTGAAGTGAAGCTCAGTAGATAGAAACATAGTATTTTCAGGCTTTGTTAATGTATAATTCTCTACCTCCATCTACTGAGGTTCACTTCAACTGGTGACCAGAAAGCAATTATGAGAAAGGCTTATTAAACTGTGCATTGGTCTTGGCATACTGATCTGAGTGGCAATAGTAATTCATCCCCGAGTATAACCAAATCTATCTTGGACGTGTCGGTCATTAATATTATTATTTGTGTGATGAGCTGCGGCTCGCTGGAAACGCAATAAATATTCTATTCTATATTCTATTCATTAATATTATTATTTAATTTCATTATTGAGCTAGCTTATAAATACGAGCATATTATACAGTATACATTAGTTAAGTATATAGATATATTATATATGGTCCGTTCTCAACTAACAGACTATTATATAACCATTTTATCAGCTAAAATGGTCTATCGGATGCAATAGAAGAGCTATTTAATTTATATTTTTGATTTGTTTATCTGGAAACATGGTTGTTGGAGAAACATCATTTTGTTATAATTCTATAAGTCATTTGATATAGTGCAAAAACTTAACGATATATTAGAATTCAGTTGAAGTAAAAAGTACATTACTTAGGAGGATTGAGGGAGGATGAGTTACTTCTTAAAAACATTCCCATCTCTTTCAGGACCAAAATACAAATAATACTACACAACAACAAATGTAAGTACTATACTTATTTTATCACTAACACGTACGAAAAAATCAGGAAGTGGAAGATATCCACTATTCGTCATCTTTTCTATTCTCTGTATACGCCTGTAAAATTATAATAAATGTTAGTACATTCGACTCGACTTTGGACCATATTAACCTTTGGTCAATTAAGTTAACTTTTATTATTACCTTTTTGGCCATTTGAAACAGTTTTTCAGCAATTAGGTCCCCAGATTGTGTCACTAGCTTACTTAAATAGCTGTTGCGATTCAATAGTAGAGTGTAGGGTTCACCAAACTCCTGTAATTAGACCCATATTAATTTTATTTCGTACTAACTTGTTTAATCGTCTAAAATATATCGCAAATCTGACTGTTCTACAGGTTATTTGACATTTAGATAATATTACTACAAGGCTATCTAAGATGTTTCAATAAAAATTACGATTAAAATAAGATTTAACATTAATAGAAGTATGTAAATAATTTTAGAAGAACAAATAGATAGATAAAACCAATGGAGCAAAGAATAGTTAGGATTAGATTACTTTGACTTCTCCAGCTTCCATGAGAATAATCCGGTCACAGTCCATGACTGTGTGCAGTCTATGGGCAATGACTATCACAGTGCAATTGGAAAAAGTCTCTCGAACTGTTTTTTGGATTTTAGCATCCGTTTCGTTATCCACGTTGGCCGTGGCTTCGTCTAGGACTAAGATCTTATTCTGCCTTAATATGGCACGGGCAAGGCAAACCAGCTGACGTTGTCCAGTTGAGAAATTCAAACCTCCGTCGGTTATCTAAATAGAGAGGGCAACAACAACAAGTATTTTTTGCTCAGTTTAAAAGTTTAATTGTTTTTCAAAAGTTTAATATTTTCTTTAACAGTTCATTTGTTTAAATAAATTTGTTCAAATAATTTAATTGTTTCTCCAATTCCCCAAAAGTTGGAACAAATTATGCATTGATCTTCTCTAAACAAAACTGAATGAATATATCTTACTTTTACGGACAATCCTTCTGGGAAGTTCTGAACCACAACAGTCAACTCCACTTCGGCCAAAACTCTCCAAATTTCGTCATCACTTCGTTCTTCCAAAGGATCTAAATTTCTCCTCAGAGTCCCACTGAACAGAATCGGATCTTGGGGAATAATAGAAAGCTTAGACCGGAGATTGTGCAGTCCAATATCTAGAATACTGACTCCGTCAATCAGAATTTCCCCGGTCGGCTCAGCCAGTCGGAAAAGAGCTGTGAGTAGCGAGCTTTTCCCAGCACCTGTTCTACAAAGTAATTGAAATAAATATTTTGGATAATGGCTGAAAATTTTTAGGCCCATATTTTTATTGGCTCGACTCCCACTCTCACGCACTTTTTACGCACTTTTTCGAGAGTGAAAGGTACCTCAATACGTACCTTTCACTCTCAACAGTGGAAATTAGAGTGGGAGTGTTTTATTAAAAAATATGAGCCTTAAAGTTGTTTAAAATAAGATTTTTTTGTTTTACCTTCCCACGATCCCAATTTTTTCTTCGCCATGGATGTTCAAAGAGATATTTTTGAGGACGGGTTTATCCCCGCCGTAGCTCAGAGACATTTCCTTCGTTTCTATAGCACCCTTAGTAGGCCAATCCTTTTCTGGAGTGTTTTTTGTCAAGTCGGCTTCTGGTTCCAGATGAGAATATTCCAGAACTCTCTCGACACTCGTGATGTGGTTGGCAGTCTCCGCCGACTGCTTGACGCCGTACTGCAGCATCCCTGTGAGGGCCATTGCAGAAGATACCAGCAGACCGACGTCCGACTGGTCGGAATTGGTCACCATCAGCGTGTAGATGACGGCTGATATGTAAAAGATGGAGATCCAGTCCACAGTAACGCCTAGCCATCTCGCTGTCGACAGAAACAGAAACCACCACTTTGAATGATTGTCTTGATGAGTCTCGAATTGCCTTTGGAAAAGTTCTTCAGCGTTGAATGCTCGAATTGTAGTCAATCCGCTTAGAGTTGTAGTCAGGTGAGAAAATACTGGGCTTCTTGCTAAGGGAGAAGACAATGTTAGATCATTTTCATAATCCCTACGGCCTTAGGGGTATGTGGTTAGAGAAAAATTCTTACCGCTTCCTTCCAAATGCTTGACACTTCGGGCAGTGTGCAGATAAAAATGACGAACTACATAAAACAAAAAAGTAATACAGGCAGAGGGCAGCAGGAGAATTGGCTTCACAATGCTCGTCACTATCAAAATCCCAACTACTTGTAAGCCTATCTGTAAATCCCCAAAAATTAGCATGAATGATAATATTATTACATTTGTAGGAGTTTTTTAGCTTACAATCTCACCTCAATAGTGTCAAAAAATGTCAAAGGAAGAATTTCATCTATAATTGCCATATCCTTAGAAAAACGGTTAAGAATCCGTCCTACAAATACAAAAACCAGATTATATCCCTCGTATCATTAAATTGCAATGCAAAAGAGTAAATAACATTTACCCATTGAGTTGGTTTCAAAGAAATACATCGGTGCCCTTAAAATACTGGTGAACATGCTTCTGTGCAAGGAAATGGATGAATTGAGACACATTTTAAAGATAGAGGCTGTACGGAGAATTCCAATTAAGAAGAGTAGGCCAATCATTATTGAGTACACTATTATATGGAAAGATCTCGAGTCCACGTCGATGTCAATATTCAGGGTCTTAATAGCCGGGGCAGCGCTGCTGTTGGAGTGGTTCTTCTCCCATCTTGTCCACACCTTCAGCCAGTAGTCAGATCCAGAGTAAAGTGCTTGAGTTATCATATTAATCAAAACAATCAAAGACAAAACCAGGATGCCTGATCCACTCCTAATGTACTGGAAATACAAAGATAAACCCTCGTCTGACTTAGATTTATTCTCTTGAACCTCCTTCTGAGTCCTGCTTCTATAAGAAAATATCAGATTTTCAGTTAGTAATTGGTTATTTTACTAAATGCAATGATTAAATCTAGTCTTCCCAGGCGGTAAAATAACGTTAATGCCCTAGCGGTCCATGCATGGCTGAGCGTTGTGATTGGTTGCCCACGCGTGGATTGCTTGGGAATTTTTGACTATCAGGGTTCGGAGCATGTGTGGGTGGGAGTCGTGGGGTCATGTGTTGGTGGGAGTCGGGTATTGTGTTGGTGGGAGGTGTGTATTGTGTTAGTGGGTGTCGGGTATCGTGTTGGTGGGAGGCGTGTATTGTGTTAGTGGGTGTGGGGTTTCGTGTTGGTGGGACTCGGGTATTGTGTGGGTGGGTGTCCGGTCTTGTATTGGTACTTTGGTAGCATTTGCTATTGCATTATTGGAGTGGAAGAAGTGATCGACGGCTTATGGTAATGGGAGTCTTATAGTCAGGGCATGAAAAACCCATGGGTTTTTGCTTTTCGTTAGGAAAAACCCAACCCAAAAACCCGGGTTTTTGAGCAAAAACCCTGGGTTTTTGCTGTTTGCTACCCAAAAACCCGGGTTTTTGTGTTTTTCATGCCCTGCTTATAGTCAGTCTTATAAGCATTTTAGCGGACGACGACAACTCCAATACAGCTTACCATATACTATATCTATATCTATACAAAATATATCTGATATTACCCAAGTTTGACATCTGATAACACCCGCGTTATCGTGTTTTCCTGGAGTTCTAATTTCTCTAGCGGCATTTGCTCCATGTCTTTGCCTTCTTCCATGCCCGCGGTGGGATCTAAGGATTCAATTGCATGGAAAGTTCCTTCCTTCTGTATTTTCCCACCATTGAGCAAAACTATCTTGGATGCTGATGTCAAAAAATGGACTTGGTGGGTGACTAGAATGGTACATTTGTCTTTAAGCAGTCCACGGAAGCATTTTTCGTACAAATGCCGGGCAACTTTGGCATCAACTGCGCTGAGGGGGTCATCTAGCAATATTATGTCCTTGTTAGCATACACAGCCCTAGAGATTTGACAAAAAGGAGTAAGATTTGAGTTATTTCAAATAGTGGAAGATATTTTGTAGGGTATAAGTATCACCTAGCTAAATTTAATCTGGCCCGTTGACCGCCACTTAAAGATGCCCCTTTCTCTCCCACAAGAGTCCCGTCTCCGTAAGGAAAGAGAGTCAAGTCTCTTTTGAGTGCACAGGCCTCGACCACTTGCTCGTACCATTCTACGTTAAAATCTTGTCCAAATAAAATGTTATCACGAACGGTTCCCGGAAATATCCACGGGTCCTGGGCAGCGTAGGCTATTGACCCAGAAACCTGAATGCTCCCAGACGTCAATGGCAATTCCCGGAGAATGGCGTTCAGTAAAGAACTTTTGCCGGAACCGGCTTGGCCAATCACCCCCAGCAGTTCCCCCTTGGCAACCTTCACAGAAATATCCGACAGAACGCAGTCCTCCGAATTCCACTTCGCACAAATATTTTCACAAACGACTCCGTTAATGTCCTCCGTTTTCCTTTCTGCTTCATTCTCTTTGTCAATTTCTTCCATGAGCAGAAATGTCTAAATAATAATTTAGTATTCAGTATCATAGTATATTTGCAGAGATTGAAAGGATGAAGAGAAGCTGTAAGAATACCTCTAGACGATGTATGCTAACAAGTATTTCTGCAAGTTGAGATATCCCGTAAGGAAGGAAAAGCGTCATTGCCGTCCTCACATTGTTGTATAAGGCCAGTGTTACAAATACCTAAAAATTACAACCGTTTAAGTCATTTAAAATATCTTTTAAGGCTTTTAAATATGCTACAAAATCTAAAATGCTCAACTTTTGTATAGGAAAATTCAAAATCCTTTTCAAAATTCAAGCCTTTTAAATGAAAAAGACCTATGGCAAGCTGCAACAGAAGCTCGCCTGAGTGGAGGGAACCGTGTACACATTTTTGGTGGAATAATAATAGAAATAGATTTATTTTGAATCTTAAAATGTAATTCAAATTAGATCAATATTTATAATTATTAAAAAAAATCTTCACAATCAACAGAAAATCTAAATAGATTAATATCGACTACGAAAATCAACAGAAAATCTAAATAGATTAATATCGACTACGAAAATCAACAGAAAATCAAAATAGATTAATATCGACTATGAAAATCAACATGAAATTAAAATAGATTAATATCGACTATGAAAATCAACATGAAATTAAAATAGATTAATATCCAATATGAAAATCAACAGAAAATCAAAATAGATTAATATCCAATATGAAAATCAACAGAAAATCAAAATAGATTAATATCGACTATGAAAATCAACAGAAAATCAAAATAGATTAATATTGACTATGAAAATCAACAGAAAATCAAAATAGATTAATATTGACTATGATAATTAACAGAAAATCAAAATCGATTAATATTGACTATGAAAATCAAAAGAAAATCAAAATAAGATTAATATCGACTATGAAAATTAACAGAAAATCAAAATAGATTAATATTGACTATGAAAATTAACAGAAAATCAAAATAGATTAATATTGACTATGATGATTAACAGAAAATCAAAATAAGGTTAATGTTGATAATGAAAATCAACAGAAAATCAAAATAGATTAATATCTAATATGAAAATCAACAGAAAATGTTAATAGAATAATTTTCACTATGAAAATCAACAGAAAATTACAAATTAATGTTCACTATGGAAATCAACAGAAAATCATAACAGATTAATGTTCACTATGAAAATCAACAGAAAATCAAAGTAGATAATTGTTGGCTGGCAAAATCAACAGAAAATCAAAGTAGATAATTGTTGACTATCAAAATTAACAGAAAATCATAATAGATTATCACGCTAACAATTCATAGGAAGCACAATTGAACTTCTAATGTCCATTTAATGCCAAATTTTCATTTTTACTATCAAAATGAAGACAAAGTGAGCGCGCGGTATCTCAGCAACCAATAGACCGATTTTCTCCACAATAAATAGTGATCTTCAGTGGTCCATTAGCATTGTTTTTGCCAAGTTTGGTCAATATCCGTCATTGCAATCGCATTTGTAAGTTATCGTGGGGACGGACGTACGGACATACTGTGCAGTTCTATAAGCTGCATTATTCAGCGAGTTAAAAATTCAAAATTCAAGCCTTTTAAGTACAAGACTTCAAATTCGAGCATTTTAACTAGAAAATTAAATATTCACGGCTTTGGTTGAAATTGAAGATTGAAGGCTTTTGTGTAGAAAAATGTGGAGCTCACGTTTTCTGCAGTCAGGGAGTGTCCAGTGAGAATGTAAGTGAGAAATGTAACGAATACGATGACTTTGGACGACACGTAGTACATGCTCTGATTCAGCGCTCGGAGCCACGCTGCTTTTGTAATGACTTTTATTTCTTGTCTGAAAATATTAATCGAAGTATTAAATCCAGTAATAACAGGTGTAACATTCCAAATGATTTATAAATATTACAAAGTATGATTTGATTACAGCCGAGCATCCTGGACCCGATTGGTAAAGAGGGATTCCCAGGTGTACATTTTGATGACTCGAATGGCACTGACGACCTCGTTCACTAATCTAATGCGATGATCAGTCTTTTTTGCAGTTTCTCCTCGAAGTTTTCCAAACAGGCGTCCCATTTGGGCTACAATAAAAAAGTAAGATTAAGCATTTCTACGTTTTGCAACGAAATAAATGTCGTGGCTTACTCTGAAAGGGGATGAATAGCACAAGAAGTCCAATTCCAGAGAGAGACGAAGGACCAAAATAATACCAAAGAATACCAACAACAATTATCAGCTGAATAGGAGCAATCCAAATGTAGTGCATGAAGTCTTTGGCCAAATCAAGGCGATTTACGTCGGTCGATAAAAGGTTGACCATCTGCCCCACCGACGATTTCCCCAGCGACTTATGACTCAGTCTTAATGCCTGAAATAAGCATTTTGTAATATTAATGGGATTACTATACTTTTGTGTAGATTGCAGAACTAGGGCCGCTACTTTTTTAAAAGAATGTCGACCGGGCAAAGTGGGATAAAATATACCTTTCTGTAGAGAAGGGAAGAAACGCCGACCCGGATTTTCATTCCATTGTGTTGTATGGCAAAAAAGAATGGATGGTGCTGGGCCGTGTACCAGGCAGAGACAAAGACAATCCCCGTGGCAAATAAATATCCCTCCAGTTCACCGAACTGTCCGTTGAAATAACGAATCAAAAGCCCAAGGCAGATCGGCTGAGCAATTCTGTCAAAATTGTTGGTAAACTTTAAATATTCCAATCACAAATCAGACATCCCGAATTTACGGAAACCAGTTGGCCCTTGAAATCGGACCTATTTCCGCCCATACCAAGCTCCGTTCCCAAAGTCAGCGGAGGTTTGGTTTAAATCCAATAGAAGGGAGCGTGGCTTATAGCAGAGACAAAACTTTGAAATTGGAAAACAGGTGCATGAGTGGTGCATGTTATTCTAGAATTTGGAAAATTCGGGATGTTTAACCTAAAATATTCACTGAGTGCTATTTTCCTAATTATTATATTTGCCATTTCTATTTTTCCAATCTGATTTATTTAAGGTTTTAGTTCACGCCTGCATAGCAACCACAAGGGACTATCAAAATGTATGTTAAAAATGTTTTACATCGGCTACTGTTTCTCCCGGTGGATAAGTCCGATTTTTGGAACCATAGACTATCAAGGAACAAAAGGTGGCTTTCGGAATTTTGATATAGTTGCTTTAAATTGACCAAAAGACATCAACGTTTTATAAAAAAAACTAAAAACGACTAATTTTTTTGGGAATTTGATTTTTTTAAAATACATTTAAAACAACTATATCAAAATTCCAAAAGCCACCTTTTGTTCCTGGATAATCTACGGTTCCAAAAATGTAGGTCCCATAAAAATCGGACTGATCCTCCGTGAGAAATAGTATGTTATGATGGATTTTAAATGCAATAGAGGTTAACCCGAATTGCTGTTGATGGAATATCCGAGGGCATAAGTCAACGCAATTCCAAAAAATTAGTTTCTAGGAAACGGGGAAGTGTATTATATTATAAAGATTTCTATACTAACTTCTAGTAGCATTTCCACCTGTCGTCATTGGCAATGTTATTACTTTAGTGCAAAATCTTTTTTGTTTGCATCTTTCTCCAACGCATTCATACTTATGTAAGTTTAAGTTATAACCATGGTTGTTAGTGACTACTGGGATATCTATTGTCCCTGTGACAAGCATTGACGCCGTAGTCATAGTGATAATAATATTAACCGTAAGACGGCCGTTTATGTCGAATGGAATTCATTTAGTTATTGACTTGATAGCATCTTGTTTATCAATTGCACTGCCAAAATTTACTTCCCCTTGAGGTAGTGGAGTAGCCGGGCAGGTTAACTATGGGGTTTCGGCTGTGACAATTGGCGCAATTTTCGGGGATAAATTTTGGAAATCATATTTATTTCGTTAGTCACCAGCCCAGGTTGCCGTAAACTGCATCCTTACCTGAGAAAGCATTCTTCAAAGAAAGCAGTCAGGCCTAGTAACATATACCGCAGTCCATAAACTTTGAATAGAGCTTTGAGCAATAGTTTCCCCTTGGGATTGTCATTTATCTTCTGGTGTAGTGTACCAGAATTGCCAACGTGTTCCCAAGCAGTTTGGAGAAGATCCCCCAAATGTTTTGATTCATCTTCTTGAAGAACTGGATTCAAGTTATTCTCTTCAGTCGGCGCACGTTTTCGTCCTTCAATTAATATTGGATACAGCCATCTAATCAAATGAAATTCAAAATGTCAATGTATTCCCTGGAGCGGTGAAGCGTTCGTTACCCTTGTCTGCTTAATATTAATTGGATACTCTATATTATAATAACTATATAATAACGTTTCTCAACCACAACCTTCTTGCGATATTATAGTCTTAGAAATGTATACAAATATTAGTAAAGATGAAAGGAAAAAAACGATTGAACTGCAAAATCGGTATCAACAAAACGAAGGAAAGGTATTGCCCCCATTTGCCCGATTTACAACAGTGTATTTAGAGGAGGGCTTGGGGTCGGCCCTGCCTCTATATCAGTTGGTACTAAACCAAAAAACCACTAGACATTCCTCTAAGTTATTTGTTATGTACTTTTTGCAGTAAAATTCATGGTCTCTAGCCACCCTAAACGAGCTCTAGCTAACTCTGAGGTTTGATATGTTATTATTATATGTAAGATATGCCACTAGGAGTATATATTTGAGTAAAAATATAAGAGATCAAAATCAAAATGGCTTAGTGGGTGGGAAAATGGGAAATGAAAAAAATGACTGGGAAATGAAACATTAGTACACAGAAGATATAAATACTGCTCCCTAGAAGTCTCATATGAGACGAGACTGATTTAGTGCTCTTTCAGTCCTTGTTCTTGTTTGTTTACATTTGTAGATGTAGTAAAAATTAAAATACTTATTATTATTGAATTAATCATTATTATTGCATAATAATGATTACGTAGGTAACGTAATCATTATAACAATAATGTAGGGCTTTGAGTCACCAGGACATCGTTTCCTATGTTGCCTTATGCAAAGATGCAACAGATTAATGTATATTAATATAAAAACACTGTTGCAGGTGCAGTCAAGAAGGCGACAATATTCCGCTGCATAAATTCATAGCCCAATATACAAAAATTTAAATTAAATTACTTGTACTACTCACTTCACTTGTCAACACTAATGCAACTCCTGAGTATCCCAAATTTTTATTCTCTTTGTCATATTTTACGTAATCTTATAAAACAGAAAATAAACCAAAGTTACACTTAAACTATAGAGTGAATTGGCAGTTCTTGTCATCTGAATTGTAGAATTACAAAATTATTTACTTTTGTTTATGGTTAGCAATTTGTAGCAGAAAAGAACAGCCGCCCTAGGCTACCGTAGCGAATCAAATCATTTCACGTGACTTTTTTTCATTTCCCAGTTATTTCCCAATTTTTCGAACTGGCTATCAAAATGAGGTGGGAAATGGGAAAATCCGAAACTTTGGTGTTAACATGAAACCATTTTCTAATATTATGTCTTCAGGTGACTTTTTTATCAATTTTTGGGTCTCTTTAGCAGTACGCAGTACAAAAAACCTCAAATTTTCATTAATTTGTAAAAATACATCATGAAAATTGCCAAAAAATTTTTTAAAGATTTTTTTATTTTTAAAAATGTTAGTAATTTTTTTATTTAAAAAAATATTTACTTTAGATTTTTTTAAAGCCAAAAAATGTAAAAAAAATTCTCTAACACATTTATATTTTTGAAATCATTAGGGCATGAAACTTCGAGATACAAAATCTCACGACTCTCAGTTCAGTCTGAAAAAAGTTTATATAAATATAATTCCGACGTCTGCTCATATCCTAAAGTAGAGTAGATGCTGAAATTGTCAACTTTGTCTTGTTACAATTGGTTCCCACCAGCCTGTGCGATATCTTATATTTTTACTCTTACATATGGGTAGGATTATTTTAGTTTAGGCTTTATTAGGCTAGGCTTAGCCTCGTTAGGGGATTACGGCAGAATAACCCTCGTCCTTATATGTCAGTGAATGAAATCTTACAGGAAAAATATTTTGGAAAGAAATCCAGGTGTTTCTGAAGGAGATTTCGGGTTGTCCATTTTAATATTCCAGGCAGAGACAATGATTGAGTATCTTCATATTAGGAGGCAACAACTAGTATAATAATAATGCTGATATTTAGCGAATTTTAAGACCCCCAGCCCCGATGTTCTTGCTGCAAAAAAAGGAAAAAATAATATAAATAATACTGTGCTGCGGTTACTCCTCCTTATCAGAATTATGATTATAATATTATCAAGATAAATTACACAACACACGACTTGTTTTGTTAGATTATAAATATTTATGTCGCCTATTCACCTGTGATTCTTTTATGAATTGTGATTATGGCACGTGACTACTATTATTTATTTTTTTTACTATAATTTGATAATATAAATCTGGATGGACGGTGTTGACCTAGTTAATTATAAAATCACTTAGTTCAAGTTCTACAATACTGAATAAAGAAAAAAGAGTCATTTTGGAATTTTGAAAGTCTATTGTATAGTTTTCAAATTATAAGTTATGTATGTGGTAGATGAAACTCGGACGGAGATTGACAAAACAAAAACTGGGACTAGAGTATATAGTATACCTACCGAATCCGGTGCTTTTAAAATGTTCGTGGATATAATCCGTGACACAGGATTTAGCTCCCGGGTCCAATGCTACGCCTACTCAACCGACTGCTGTAGTAGAGTATTCAGTAATAATCAATGATGTTGATTGATGTTACTCTTTGTTTTCAAACACGCAAATAGTTTATATCGACCTAGACCTACTATGCTATCTCATGTCAGATTGGTTATGTAAATAAGGGAGGATGCGAGAATTTTCTGTCCCATTATATTAGTATGATTTAGTGCAGTGCGTGGTGGATATGGTTATAAAACCTACGGCAAGCCGTAACAGAAGCTCGCCTGAGTGAAGGTGACCGTGTACACAATTTTTAGTAGAATAATAGAAATAGGTTTATTTTCATATGTATTGGTTAATATTGAGTATCAAAATCAAAATGTATGAATGTTGACCATCAAAGTCAACAGAAAACCAAAGCAGATTAACATTGACTATGAAAAATAACAGAAAATAAAATCAGATTCATTTTGACCATCAAAAGCAATAGAAAATCAATATAGATTAATGTTGACTTCCAAAATCAGCAGAAAATCAAAATAGATAAATTTTGACCATCAAAATCAACAGAAAATCAAAATAGATTAAGATTGATGTTGAAAATCAACAGAAATTCAAAATAAATTAAGATTGACATTGAAAATCAACAGAAAATCAAAATCGATAATTGTTGACTATGAAAATCAACAGAAAATCAAAATAGGTAATTGCCAACTATGAAAATCAACAGAAAATCAAAATAGGTAATTGCCAACTGTGAAAATCAACAGAAAATCAAAATTGATTAACGTTGACTATGAAAAGCAACAGAAAATCAAAGCAGATTAACGTTGACTATGAAAAGCAACAGAAAATCAAAGCAGATTAACGTTGACTATGAAAAGCAACAGAAAATCAAAGCAGATTAACGTTGACTATGAAAAGCAACAGAAAATCAAAGCAGATTAACGTTGACTATGAAAAGCAACAGAAAATCAAAGCAGATTAACGTTGACAATGAAAAGCAACAGAAAATCAAAATTTATTAATGTTGAATATGAAAATCAACAGAAAATCAAAATTGATTAATGTCAGCTATCATAATGAAAAGTATTTCGAAAAATATAAATTTAACTATCTATTTGCATATAAATGCGAAATAGATTTATTTCCGTCCTATAATAGGTATTTTCCGGTTTTATTTACTTTATTATAAAATTTAAAATTTGGTCGAAGCGGCATTTAATATTTTGTACTATCCCGCTAACAATCCATAGGAAGCACATTTGAACTTTTAATGTCCATTTAATGTCACATTTTCATTTTGACTATCAAAATGAAGACAAAGTGAGCGCGCGTCATCTCAGCAACCTGTGGACCAATGTGTCCCATTTTCAATAGGCTTTGTCACAGGTCCATAGGCAATGTTTTTGCCAAGTTTAGTTGAAATCCATCAATGTCTTCAAAAGTTATCGTGTAAACGGACGGACGCACGCACGGACGGACGCACGCACGGACGGACGGACTGTGCGATTCTATAAGCTGCCTTTTCAGGCGAGCTAAAATAGATCAGGTGTCACGACCAAGCACCAATGTTCCCACCGAAAACACTGGCACTATGTATGGAAATTGGAAAACCTAACTGCCTTTCGGAAATCCCAACTGCAACGACCCCATCTATTTTAGGACCACGAATGGATAATCCATATCTGCTCGTTTCAAGCATGTCCCTCATGTATATCAGTATATCCCTTTTCAACTCGCTTGTGGCTCAGAAAAGGACTATTGTTGTGTTAAAATAGTGATAAAAGTATGTTGTAGTAAAGCTATTAGTAAATTTCTTAGAAATATGAAGTAAGAAACTCACTCAGAATCAGTCAAATGGAATATTATGGATAAGTGCTTTGCTTAGACTGCATGAAAAATATGGAAAAAAATGCTGAAGATTTCTACAAATCCGACTTTATCTTTCTGTCTTGAATGATGAATGCACTGTGTATATAGTTTGATTCGTGTACATGGATTTAAATAAATACTTTTTATGTGGAGTCCAGTCTCATTATGCTATGCTCTCTTTATCTTCGCGTAGCTAATACGAAGGTTGACGAGGGTAGGGTTCCTCATCAAAATCCTTATATATAAAAACGAGAAAATGGTATTTTACATGAATTGGCTTACAATTGTATTTTTTATTTTTACAGTATTTATTGTCACAATTATTGTTTATTGAATTCTGGAAATTTAAAAATAATGAAATTGAAACTGAATTCAGATATTTATACCAATCATAAAACGTCTCATTTATATACTCATGCAATAACTAAAGAGTATCTAAGTTGACAATTTACAAAGTAGTTGAATTTTCTTCCGTGTCACATTACAGATAACAAGAATTACCTTTGTATATTATAGTGATAATACATTTAACTAATTATGTTGATTAGTTGACTGGGCACTTTTGGTGTTTTAGATGAATGACGGGCGAGCTCAATGGAAGATTAAGGGTGACTGACTAATAGTGGAGGTTTAGCTCCTCCCACAACAAGTGCATGAATAAATTAATGCCAGCAAAATCACAGCTAACTGCACTGCACTAAAAACTAAATCCTTCCGTGCCATAAAGTAGTCCCTTTTGCACTCCAAATTCCACCACCACAAAATTACAGTTACATTCGCAGACAAACAACAGATTAGGTAGATGACAATTCATATTTTCATAAAATCCGGATGTACTTTCAAACATTTCAAAAATCTGTAAGAAAGACGGAACTATAGGACAGAAAACAAACCTAGTTTGTTTTGAGTGTGTACTTTTACCTGCAACCCTAGTTCCATAACTTGTTTTGTGTATTCTGCCACTCTAGATTTGTGGGTCATTCTCTGATGGTTTTGCTTATACAATAAAGACCTTTAGAATAGTGGACAAAAATCAAAAAATAATCAACCGATTTCATTTCGGTAAATTTTGTGTTAATCCTCCAGGATAATTCTAAAAGATGTGGCTCTCAGATTTTTAAATTATTTGATTGTAATAAAAATACATTACAATATTGTCGCAGAAAATTTCCGCGCCCATTTTCTATAAAATATTTTTTTTGAAACGCTAATTATGACCCATTTGGTATGTTTTTGGAAATTCAGAGGGCCACAAGCTCCAGGGAAATATTCAATCTTGCCAACAATAGTTATCAAAATCTTGTACGTGCAATGTTTATGTAGTAAAGAAGGAAAAGGCAAAGGAATGATTATTTAAAATCTATATCCTAAATTTTTAAAATTAAAAGGTATAAAAGGGAAAAGGCCTTTACTGTTTCCTGTAACTAACCGTATCTATAAACTAAATGCTACCTTTCTAAATGCTGTAATAATTAATTTGCTTTTATTGGGTATTATGAGTTTGATAGATAATATAGTATATTACAAAGGTAGGGTGACTATATGAAATAAAGCGTAATTCTCCCGATGTGGATATTTATTCTTGTTACCCTTTCTAACCACGAAATTGTTACGCTGTCACCTATCTAAAGTCTACAGGGATATTGGCCGAAGTTCGCAAGCTAATTTCCCCCTAAAAACTCTCGATGATTCTTAGAAGCAGTTAGAATAATTTGTACTACATCGTAGCGATTGACGTAATCGGCAAAAAGCAGTTTTACACATAGCCAGACGGATATGATAAATAGTACCAGTTTAAGCTTGGATAAACACTTGTTGATTGCAGCGAGTTAGCTAGGAAAAATGGAGATATATTTACGATGCAAAAAATGATAATAAAGGTCTGTATTTATGTATGTATGTGTGTATAATGTCTGTTTGTATGTATAATGTATTCGACACAGTTGGTGTTGCATTTTGACAGTTGGCGTGGCATTCAAGCTCGATCGGAGCAAAGGAAGACAGATGTGCAAAAGTTGTTGAACATGTTGTAACAGCACAATAAATCAGTTAAATCACGGTATCTAATTAAATAATATCATCTGCTTAACATTACAATCTAACAGTTCATTTTATCACTTGTCGTTGTCACTACAATAGGACAAATCATTTTATCACAATTTCAAATGTGATCAGCCTCATTTTTAACAAAATTAATAAGTAACTCATATGAACACCACATTTAAAAAAAATGACACATTGTCAAAACTTTTTTATTGTGGCTTGTCACATTGTAAAATTGTGTAAAAATGATGCCCTAATGCAGAGAAGTGATAGAATAATGGCTTGCCACATTTTTATGTTAAGCAGACGATATGTTGTATGCTCAATGCTCACATACTAATATAATACACATACCACGAGTAATTTAACGACTCCAATAGACATACAAAAAGCATTTCATATTTCATCTGCATATTCGCTCTGTACTATACATTAATTATTTTCAAGAATTCCTCTAGGCGCTTTCAGGGAATGCGAAGATGATGATACTGTCCCATACTATACTGTACTTACTAATATTTGCTACTACTTCCTACAATGTATATGTTAACTGCAATAAGTAAATTCAGGCATTAAGCTTAATGCCTAGGCAATAAGCTTAATGCCTAAAAATGCCCGGCATTAAGCTTAATGCCTAGTCTTTAAGCTTAAAGCCTAGGCATTAAGCCTAATGCCTGAATTTTACTCGGCATTATGCTTAATGCCTGGTCTTATTGCCTGATTTAGGTGGAAATTAATGTAAACAACAAAAACTTAAGTCTAATATACACAGTAGATGCGTATTTATGTAAAATGCAAATGTACGCGGTTAAGGTTAGTCATTTAAAACAATATGGGATTTTTACATGTATTTTAATTTCATAAATTATACTATTGCTCTATGTTTCCACCTCCTCCATTAGGATAACCCACTTTCCTGACAAATGGATTGGTAGAGGAGCACCGGTTTCATGGCCACCAAGATCACCGGACCTAACACCATGTGATTTCAGTCTTTGGGGAATCGTCGAGGATAATGTTCATGCCGAAAAGCCAGCAACATTATTGCAACTACGCGAAAGCATCGTTACGAAAATGGGAAATAAATCAGGAAAATTTTAAAAAAACAGGTCGGTCAGTGCTGGAGCGATTACGACGGTGCCTGGAGACAGAGGGTCCTCAAACTCAGAAATCTGATTAAAAAACGTATGCTCTTTCACATGGTATGCATATCATTGAAATACACTTAACCGATCGTCAGTTATTAAAGGTCAAAGTTCATGTATACATCATTCTGCGCCACCCTGTACAATAAAGTTAAGCTTAAAAGAATATCTATGACTTAAAATTCGAATTTTTAAAAAATAATTGTGCCAACATGGAAATTTTTTAATTACAATTCGTTGAACAAAATAAGTGGCAAAGCATGTCCATGTTCTACATAAACATGTTCTAAAAACAGGAAGAATTGGGGTTTATGAAAGCAAAAAAATGAAAAAGCAAAAAAGCAGAGCTTAAATATTTTGATTTAAATCATATTTACTTTAATAATAATGGCAAGTGCTTAAGGCTAGACTAGCCTGTGTTTCAATTTTTATTATGAGTATTATGAGTATTATGAGTATAATAATATGTCACATTTCACTGAATGGGTTTGCTTATCATCAAGCACCCTGTAGTAAAATTATTCATTGCTGCTAGGTGCTAAGCAACCGTATATAGGCCATAGGCCAGCTTTAAGTGTCAATTTGTTTAATCATTTATAATTTCAAAAGGGGAATGAAACTTCTAAATACAGGTAAGGGTAAAGGTATCAAAACTAAATACCTTTTAAAAAGTACATATCCATACCCTGCTAATAGATTTAAGTTCCACTACTACATAGTACTAATACGGCTGTATAGTATACTTCGATTTCAACATCGTAAGCGTACACTTTGCTGTTCTGTTCCCTTGTGGCATTGATATACTTCTCAGCAGATTTAACCATACATACTTTTACACAGAGATGAGACATGGAAATTCTTCGTGGCTATAATTGAATAGTTTTGTGGCATGATTTCTTTGAAAATACTTTGATCTTTAAATTTAAATTTTTGTAGCAATTGCTTTGTAGTTACTAGTCGCATTTTAGCATAGTTGATTTTTTACCGTAGCTGTAGTTTATGCTATTCTAATTTTTAAAATAACAAAAATATATGACCAAGAATATGATACTTTTTATTTGTATTTTATATACCTACTTATCTTTAGGGCGTAAAATGTCTATTAGTGAAGACGTTATTGCTGTTGAAATAAATTTTAATCTTTTATAATTGATATACAATAGATACAAGTTTGGTGCGTGTAGCTGTAGTTAATCTAATAATCAATACTGCCATTTAAACACAATTAGAACTATTTATGATGCTTTTCTTTAAAATTAATAACAAAATATTAATATAAAGTTGCTATAATGGTGATAGAATATAATTGTAATGCTATAATAAACTCAAGTATTTATCAAACAACATAATTCATGTACTACAATATTGTGTGGACAATAAATCACTTAAGATAATATTATTCTACTTTAGTGTTTGAAGGTAATGACGGCAACGGCAACAGTGGTGAAGGAAAAACTACCTGAGAACTATTTTTACGTAAGCCAGTTAGCGAAAGGGTTAATCCTTCGCTCACTCACTTGGGTCGTGTGGTGACTCTTTCGCTTTGGCTAGATTCTCCGCTTGAAACCTATATTATCATACAAGTACAAGTGGATAGTACCTAATAAATATTGTACATGGGTGATCTAGCAATTTGTTACACTGTGCCATTTCTATTTCAGCGTAGATTCTAATGCTTACCTTCCAATTCCTAAATACTAATCACAAAATGTTAAAACTCCCATGATTCCAAGTGAACACAAATTACTCGTAACTCGTACCAACATAGGATTCCCAGAAGCGTTTAGAAAATAATCGGTAAGTCAATCAGGAAACGTATAAATTCACGAAATATCGTGAACGAACAACCAGATTGAATCCTTTTAAAGCCGAAAGCACATTCAGTTGCCAAAATATTATTTTTGGTCAGTAGACTTGCCACAGTATTTGTATTCTCACAGAACATAAATACAAAATAGTTTTAAAACTACAGACTTATTTTTTAATTTTTAAAGACTTATTTTCTAAAGCTAGGAAATTATTTTTTAAATTAGCTTGATCTATAAATGTTCAGCCATGGATAGTCCCCCGACAAAGTATTATCTCCCTTTGAACTTCCTATTTCTAGCCTCATGCCTCCTAGCACTGATTGTATATCTGCGGAAGAAGCGTTTGAGTGTACTTCAGCGTTGCGGGATTCCCTGTCCTCCCCCGAATTTCTTTTATGGAAACCTGAAGGAATATCTTTCCATGGGAAATTTGTCGTTCCACCGTAAACTGGTTGAGAAATACGGGCCAATCACCGGCTACTATTTGGGAGCTATTCCTTATGTCGTCATCGCCGACCAAGAACTCCTGCACTCGGTTCTCGTGTCCGATTCCAAAATATTTCTGGAGAGACCTCGTAGGATCCCTAACGGAGTCAACCCAGACCCAAGACGGAAACGGATGTTGGCCCATCTCCCAGTAGAAGAATGGCAGAAAGTTAGAAAAGTCTTGTCGCCTAGCTTCAATCCGACCAAGTTGAAGAAAATGTTGCCCAACGTAAAGTTCCTCATCGACATTTTCATGAAGAAGTTGGAATCTCAATTAGGAGGGAAGGAGAGCAGCGAAATCAACTTTGGCCGTCTCTACCAGACGCTGAGTCTAGATCTGATTAGTCAGTCCGCATTTGGGAGGACTAATGTCATCGTCCAGGAGAACGAAGAGGACGAATTGTTCCAGGCGGTGAGACACAAGTACAATCGGTCCAGTACCTCCCTGCCCTTCCTCACCCAACTCAGCCTCTGTCTACCCGAGATGTCCTGGCTCCTCGAACCTCTTCGTGTATGGGCCAACAAACTGGAGGCCCGATTTGGAAATGAGAAGAAAAGTGCCCAGCTGTGGGATTTGGCCATGGACGCTGTGAGATATAGCATTGACAACCACAACAACAACAACGATGATAATGACAAGGATGACATCAAGAAGATGATTCCCAACCAGTTCATCACCCTGCTGAATGCCAACATCCCCGTGGAGTTGATGGTTGCCTACTCCGTCAATGCTTTCCAAGGAGACTACGAGAACATCACTTCCACCCTCGGATTCATCACTCTGCTCCTAGCCAAACATCCCCAGGCCCAACAACAAATCCGATCTGAAGTCGATCGAGTCTCTGCCACGGCTGAAGACTCTTATGACTTTCTGGCAAATCTGAAATACACAGAGAGCGTCATTTACGAAGCATTGAGACTCTGGCCACAAACAACGTTAATCCGGAGGTATATAATCATATTTAATCATTATTTTTTTTATTTGCTTATATTGTTTATTTTTTATTTACTCTCATCTCATCCAGTGTTCAGTGACCGGCCATTTTAACCAGCCAGCCGGCCAAAAAGCTTGTTAGCCGGCTAAAATCGAACTATAGGGTTCGGAGACCGGCCATTTTAGCCGGCCGGCTGGCTGGTTAATATGACTAGCCGGCTGGTCAAAAAGCTTTTTAGCCGGCTAAAATGGAACACTGATCTCATCTTCTTTCACGTACTCGTCTTTTCTTTCATTTTCTTCAGTTTTGTTTCTCTTTGATCCGTTTCCTTTCATTTACTTTTCGTTTCCTTGCTTTTTCTTTCGTTTTCCCACATTTTCAAGTGTAGTGATTGTATATCACAGCTACAGGCGTACGCATACATTCGAACTAATAAGTACCTGAGAAGAAATGATCATATCATAATATTATTATGTCGCATAATTTATTGCAGGAGACCAGCCAAAGACTTTGTGTACGTGGACACAGAAGGGAAGAAATTCATTTTGCCGAAGGGAATTCACATTCAAGTGGCTCATTTTGAGATTCAGAGAGATAAGAATATCTGGATGGACCCAGAGGAGTTCAGACCGGACCGATTTTTCAGTGGCGGGGATCGGGAAAAAGTGTCTCCGAATTGTTCCACCTACCAAGGTTTTGGGAGCGGTCCTCGGCATTGCATGGGACAGAAGTTTGCACTGCTATGTTTAAAAGAAATTCTGAGTACCGTAGTTTCTAAATATTCTATTTCTTTTTCAGAGAAGAGTGGAGATTTAAACCAATTTACTCATAGCACCATGAATCCTAATCATGATCTGTTTGCCACTATCACTCCATTGACAGAGCCACTAAACAAATAATAATATTATTATTATTATATATTATTATATATTATTATTATTATATTATTATTATATATTATTATATATTATTATTATTATATTATTATTATATATTATTATATATTATTATTATTATATTATTATTATTATTATTATTATATATTATTATATATTATTATTATTATATATTATTATATATTATTATTATATTATTATTATTATATATTATTATATATTATTATTATTATATTATTATTATTATTATTATATATTATTATATATTTATTATTATTATTATATATTATTATATATTATATTATTATTATTATATATTATTATATATTATATTATTATTATATATATTATTATATATTATATTATTATTATTATATATTATTATATATTATATTATTATTATATATATTATTATATATTATTATATTATTATTATTATTATTATTATAAATAGAAGTAAAAATATATAAATGATGAATGCCATTATATTTTTAAATAAATAATATGTAGCATAAGAATAAGGTTATAATTAAATCTGTCATTCATGGATATGTTATTGGTGATAAAACTTAGCCGTATTTACAATGTAAAAATATTATGTTTATGGGGCAAATTTAGATAGACTAATTGATGGAGTGTAAAAATAAATGCTCTAATGCAGAATACAAATCGGCAGAATGAAAAATTAAATTTTCGAATACCGAATGTTAAAATACTAATATAAGTAGAACTAGCCACGGTCAAAGAGCCCATGCCCTGTTATAAATAAAGCTAGATTTTTTAAAAGCAATTGGTCCTTTAAGGAACAATTAGTCTAAATCCATTTCCACTAAACCGACATTTGGCAGTCCTTCATTGTGGATATTTTACAATGCTTTTATACTGAGTACTTATCGTTTTTTTATCATTTACTAGAGAATGGATTTTTAATAGGTTGGGAACAGCAGGAATTACTTCGATATTTTGAACATCGATTGGAGTCATTATTTAGCTACGAAGCATCCAGGCCTGAACGAATTACTTTGATGATGAAAGTTCATACGATTTTTATTTTATTTTGCCATTTTCTTGCTTCCTCAATAGCATTTCTATTTGAAGTTTTATGCGCGTTAAAAAATTCTAGCCTGATTTTAATATTAATTTATCATTTTTTCTTTTCAGGAATAAATACTAACAAACTTTTTTAATATCTTGAATAATTATCTTCGAGTTAATACCGCTTGTATATACTTTTATGAAAAACTTATTTACGTTTTCTGTTAATAGAATAAAATATATTCTCTAGATTTCTTGTTATAAATAAACTAGAGCTGTTCCTAAGTATGTTGATTATCAGCGGGTACCGGCCAAAATAAATGTAAAATATACGGCATGGAAATCAATTCTTGCAAAAAAGTTATTATTTCTTAAAGACATTATCCTATGTTCATTTAGAATACTATTAATAGCATGTGGCTTGCCAGTTCTTATGATAATGAAGTACGAGCTCAGCATAACTAATCGAGAGAGTTCAGTCAGGCACGCAGGAAAATACATTAAACTGACCTTACTCTAACATTGCTTTCCAGCAAACAAAAGTAATCCAGGCAGACTCTTTCATAATTCAAGGCCAAATATACGTTGGTTCATTTCGTTCTTTACGTTTGACAAATTACTTTTTCATGGAGCTGCATATCTACTTTGATTGCGAAACATGTACCTTATCTAAGCTTGTTATGAAACACTGTAATTTACCTATAGTAGATGCATATACAAGTGATATATATAGTATTATGGCATGTAATAAGCGCTTTGCATATAATCACAAAAACAAACATCTCTTAACTTTTATACTATCCCATCGCGTTTATATAACAACAAAAATAGTATCCAATTATGTTGCAGTTTGTATAGCTTCAAATAGAGATTACACACTATCTATCCACCAAGGTATATACTTATAGATGTATATCCGCTGGTATCATTTGCACTTTTGATGAAGTATCAGGTACAAAAAATCACCTTGAAAAATACGACCGACTCAATTTCGCATAGTTTTTCATCTCCAGTCTGAAATGCAACGCAGCAGTTTATATATATAGTGGGTGCTTCATATTAATTTAACAAACATCTTATGCAATTGGTAACGACGTATATATGTCATCGTACCATACCAAACCTAGGCCCAGGTAGATATCCACCGTGAGGATTCAAATCATCGGCCTAGTAAATCCATGGTGCATGTATGACCTAGTCAACGCTTTTTATTTGCGTGCACAAAAGTTGCAATTTAATTGATTTTCACGGTTAGGCAGTTTTGGTGGGTATCCTTAGTTAAAAAGCATCATCCTCATTTGGGGCAAAAATACAAATGGCTTATTAAGGATACACTTTTACACTATCCACTTTACACAAATAAAATGGTATTGCTAATTGCCAAGTAAAAATAACAAATTACTGGCATGGTAGTTAAATATCGACCAACAAATCATGCTCCTCCTTTGATTGCTTGCAAAATTTAAATTAAATTGTTTTCTTTTCATTTTAAGCATGACCGCCCAGCTTATCATTTTCATTAATTGATTGTCTTTAGGGAGTCATCACTTCCTTTTTACTTTTATTAAACTAATTTGTGAGCAGAATTGGCCATTGTCAGCTTGAGCTAACAGCTTTTATTGGAGACTCAATTGGCGCTTTATTTACTTACCAGTGAACCCAGCTAAAGGGGGGACCTAGCACACAAGGTAATTTCTGCAGGCCACGAAGCCACCCATCACAGTAACAAAAACAGTTCCAAAAAATCATCGGTACTTCACTAAGGTTATTATGTTAACCAGTACAACATACTGTTATTTAATTCTACAAAAAAGGTGTGCAAACTGACACAAAAAATCAAAGGGGCAGTAAAAAGTAACACAACTCTACAAAAAATGATAAAATTATAAAATAATTTGCCGATGTAGCAGAACTAATTTGGATTAGAAGTTTTGAAATGCTAATTGATACACACATTACAATCATTACAAAATGTCCCCTTTCGCTAATCATTTCCAGGAGGAAGTGAGCATGCGCATTTTGGTTTTAAGAAACCTGCATAATATATTACGTGTGTAATTGTTGGGGAGAGGAGGAGGTGGTATCCAAAAGTGTTACAGTCAGCACTTGCGTTACAAATTGGGGAGGGGTTTTCCGTTACGTGATGTATGCAGGTTTCCTAAGCTTTCCTACCAGACATACATACATAGATAGATTAGTAAATTTATTGTTTTATCTCTTTTCTGTGTTTATAATTATTTGTTAATTTCAAAATATTTTTTATCCAAGGAGGGCTTATTGTTATGCATACGCGCTTGCTCATTGCAACAAAAAGCCGCAACATCCAAGAGACATGGATACATGCGACATAGAAATAAATATTTTTATTATATAGTGATAGTGATAATCACTTTCGAAAAACTACAACTCAAAATGAGGAAATGATGCAATTTCAGTAGAATTTTCATATACTTATATTAAATAAGAAGGACTATCGTGTGTTATTTAGGCAATTAGGTTTTTATCTGAGCTTGAAAAGTGGAGGGTCGACTTTTCTAGACCGATTCAGCCACGTGGGTTCTTTGCCCGGTATTGATCTAGGACTGTGACATATATACAGATCTTGAATACACAGAACTATTTTTTATGCTGACAATGACAATACTGATTGAGCGAAGTGTACAAATACAGTATGTCCTCGGTTGGAGAAAAGGCATTGTCCTGTACTGAAACTGATGCAATCTGAGAAGTAAGCTTTCGTTTGGTTTGTTACACAAGTTAGTGTTGTTTTGGCATCCGAAGAGAGAACTGCTAAGTGATAAAATATTGTAATTTGTATTCGCTTTGAAATAGTTTCTAAACAGTAATTTCATAGATACAGTAACAATGCTCTGGTTAGTAGTACTAGTCGCGATTCCAGTGCTAGTTCTGTACGCTTTTTTTAAGTACTACTACAACGAAACCGATTTCTGGACGAAAAAAGGCGTTAGATTAGTCACCAAAGATGAAGTCGGCGGTGTACTCGAAAGAATGACACTGAAAACTCCTATTCACGAACTCGATGCTAGATTGTACAATAAACTTAAATCCGAGAAACTTCGTTTCGGCGGAGCGGAGGAATTTCAAACCCCGCTTTTCGTTCCAGTGGATATGGACCTAGTAAAACATATAATGGTCAAGGATTTTGAATACTTCGTTAACAGAAGAATTCTTGTAAGCCAAAAGAATGACGAAACTTTGAAAAACATGTTGACAATTAAAGAAAATCAGGAATGGAAAGACCTCAGGTCAACAATGAGTCCGGCATTTTCAAGTAAGAATATTTTGACAAATATTTTTATAAGTTAGGAAATTAAATAATAATTTATTAAATAATTATATTAGCTGGGAAAATCCGAAGAATGTTTGATATTTTCGAGCAATGCAGCACAAGAACGAACAGCTTCTTGAAAAAAGCAATCGCGTCCTCTGGCCCTGAAATTGATATATCCGATGCAATTGGCCGATACACTTTGGACGTTATCGCTTGGGCTTCGTTTGGAGTCGACAGTAAAGTTTTCGATGACAAAGACGCAATTTTCTCAAAAATGGGAAAACGATTTGAAACTGGTTTACAAGGGCTAAAAGGGCTTCTAAGAGCAGCAGCGATTCTCATGGTCCCTAGAATTGGTGCTCTATTTAAAGTTTCGTTCATTGATAAAACTACAGTAAATTTCTTCACTGAAGTTATCCATAAGACTATCAGACATCGACAACAAACTGGAGAAAGACGACAAGATTTCTTGCAACTCATCCTAGATGCTCAAACAGGACAATTGAAAGATGACCCATTCGAAAATATTGATGACCAGTTTGAAAAAGATGCAAAATTAGATAAAGCTAATAAAATTAAGATCACAGACGATATCCTCGTGGCCCAGTGCTTAATATTCTTCCTAGCAGGCTTCAGTACTACTCAGATCTTACTTATTTTCTCTGCATTTGAACTGGCACTTAATCCTGATGTACAAGATAAACTGGTTAAAGAAATACAAGAGGCGGTTAAGAAAAATGGGGGAAAATTAACCTACGACATTATCAACAACTTGGAGTATCTTGATCGTGTTGTTTCTGGTAAACTACGTACCTTACTTATATTAACCGTTACAAAGTCATTAAAAATCAATAACCATTTAACAATATCTTAATATCAAAAGTTTTAGGAATTGCAACTAAATATTTTGTCTAATCTCAGTAAAATTCCGGGAATGTTGCATAATAGTTGAACAATGTATCAATATTAATACAATCATGAACTGGGCTAAATGTTTAAATATTTTACTTAGTTTATCAATTTTAAGACTCAGAAAGAACAATTTATAGTTCAAAAAAGTTGTATATATTGATTGTATTCTCTCCTTTATAGAAACGTTGAGGAAATACCCTCCTGCAGTCAGAACAGAAAGGATTGCTACCATGGCCTATAAAGTTCCCGGGAGTGATGTTGTCTTACCAAAGGACACAGCGGTTATGATTCCTATTTGGGCCATGCATTACGACCCAGAGTATTACCCAAATCCTCAAAAATTCGATCCTGATAGATTTAGTCCAGAAAATAAGGCTAAACGACATCCTTATGCTTATATTCCATTTGGAGCTGGGCCCAGAAATTGCATCGGTTTGTTAATTAACTCCTTTCTCAGTCAAACTAAATGTCATAGACTTTCCTTCAGTTTCTTTTTCTTTAACAACATTTAAATGGTATTCTTTGTTTTACAGCAATGCGATTTGCTCTCATTGAAGGAAAAACTGCTATCGCAAAATTGGTGCAGAATTTTATACTGGAGCCAAGTTCAAGGACATCCATCCCTATAAAATACGGAAAACTCAATCTAAAACCTGACGATGGAATGTGGTTGAATATTAAACCCAGAAATTCCTTGTAAGCTCATGAGAATAAACAATAGATATTGAAAACGACTTTGTTTTCTCCATATTGTGGTAAATTTATTGTAAGGATTATATATTGGCTGTAATTACTGGAAACTCTCTTATAAGATTCCTAAAATTAAAATCAAATGTGGAACATTCTTAAAGTTTCAATTTCGAAGGCAACAGATTGTGGCCGTAATATTCTGTTAAACGATCGCTTGTTTCAAGTATTATAATATACAATATTTCTAAACCTTTGGATAACCCTCTTGTGTCCCATGTTTTTACTTAAAACATCACAACAATGCATTTGGCATCTCTTTCTCCCCTCCAAAAAATCATGTTTTTTATGCATAGGCAATGATTTTTTTAAAGCTGAATAAGAAGACATGAAGCATACTTTTTAAAGAAAGGCAGTCCTTATTTTTTTATTTACATCGAATATCAGCGTTTATACTATTTATAAAAGCACAATAAAGGTAGTACAAGTGCTATTCAGTCAGCATCACGCATAGCAAGGAAAAAATAAGTTTGAACTTTCACAAGCATAAAAATGGAAAAAAAATGTTAACTCAGGCTCTTCATAACAATAGTTAGACCTATCTCTTTCGGCTGATTTCGTTCATCACTTTTGACAACAAGGTCATGATAATTTTCTACAGAGATGCATAATATGTTCATTTTGACTATATACGATATATTATTATGTTATGTTGGTTACCTCTATCTAGTTATCGTTGTTATGTCATTTTATGTATGGTGAGAATATGAGATCAACATTCACAGTAACACAGAATGACTTTGCACAAACATACATCTATTTTTACAAGTTATACAATATCCCGATTTGGTAGCAGAAAAACTACATGGAAATTTTTATTACATAAAGCGACAAATAAAGATAGAATGCTATATATATATATCTAATAATGGTATTGTCTCAATATTTGCTGATGGATGATGAAGTGCAAAAAATCACCTTGAAAAATTCTGCTGCATGTCGTAACTATACAGCCAGCAATTTTATCATCTTCAGTCTTGAATACAAGTGGATGTAGACACATTCTTTAAGATTAGTATTAATTTGACTCCAGACAAAACAAGTCCCAAGTAGTTCACATAATATTGTTACAACTTACATCTACAATTAAAATTTTAAACCGTTGTGATATAATAAAATAATAAGTATTCAGTGACAATGCTGTGGTTAATAGCAATCCTGGTGACGCCAGTGTTAGTTTTGTATAGTATTTTCAAATACTACTACAACGAAACGAATTTCTGGCCGAAAAAAGGCGTGAGATTGGTCACCAAAAATGAAATCGGGGGAGTAATTGAAAGAATTGCAATACAAACTCCTATGCAGGAACTCGACGCTAGATTGTACAACAAAATCAAATCCGAGAAACTTCGATTTGGCGGAGCGGAAGAATTCCAAACTCCGCTTTTCGTTCCTGTGGATTTAGAGCTCGTGAAACAAATAATGGTCAAAGATTTTGAATACTTCGTCAATCGAAGAGTCCTTGCAAGCCAAAAACAGGACAAAACTTTAAGAGATATGATGTCTATCAAAGAAAATCAAGAATGGAAAGATCTTCGGTCAACAATGAGTCCCACCTTTTCAAGTAATAACATACTAATTACTAATTTCATATCAATACCATTTCCTGGTACCATGAAAAGTATATACAGACAATAATAATGATTTTGGCTCTACAATAAACAAAATTAATGAGACGTTTTATTATACAGCTGGAAAGATACGAAGAATGTTTGATATTTTTGAGCAATGCAGTTCAAGGACGAACAGCTTCCTAGAAAAAACAATCGCATCTTCTGGAAATGAAATTGATATATCCGATGCAATCGGCAGATACACTTTAGACGTTATTGCTTGGGCTGCTTTTGGAGTTGACAGTAAAGTTTTTGATGACAAAAACTCTGTTTTCTCGGTAATGGGTAAACGGTTTGAATCGGGTCTACAAGGGCTACGTGGAATCATAAGAGCGGCATTAATAATCATTTTACCCAAAATTGGAGCTCTTTTGAAAGTTTCTTTCCTTGATAAAACTACCACCGATTTCTTCATTGATGTTATCCAAAAGACAATCAAACATCGACAGGAAACAGGAGAAAGACGACAAGATTTTCTCCAACTCATGCTCGATGCTCAAGCCGGACAGTTAAAAGATGAACCTATTGAGAATGGAAATATCAACGACCAATTTGAAAAAGATGCAAAATTAGATAAAGCCAATAAAATTAAAATCACTGATGAAATTCTTGTAGCTCAGTGCTTACTATTCTTCCTGGCAGGTTTCAGCACTACTCAGATCTTACTCATTTTCTCTGCATTTGAATTGGCAATTAATCCTGATATACAAGAAAAATTAGCCAAAGAAATACAGGAAGCGGCAAAGAAAAATGGAGGAAAATTAACTTATGACATTGTCAACGATTTGGAATATCTCGACCGAGTTGTTTCTGGTAATCAACAATTTATATTTATTACTTACTTCTTACAAAAATTACAAAAATATATCAATCATCTTGACAGATTTGACAAATGTACTAATCTCATAATGACGTGCAATTTCGACAACAATTTTGTTACAAAATTAGTACATAATATTTCTCATTTGGAAATGTCGTATTGTGTTTAAATTTAAATCTTTTACGTATTAAAAACATTACGTTGGATCAAAGGAAAAAAACTGTTCTAATTTTCTGATGTGGAAAGAGAATGTCTAATTTTCAAGTGTCTAAACATTATTATTGATTCGTTTATAGAAACTTTGAGAAAATATCCTCCTGGAATTAGAACAGAAAGAGTTACTACTATGGACTACAAGGTTTCAGGTAGCGATGTAATCGTACCAAAGGATACGGTTGTCATGATCCCAATCTGGGCCATTCACTACGACCCCGAGCATTACCCTAACCCACAAAAATTTGACCCTGAAAGATTCACTCCGGAAAACAAGGCGAAAAGACATCCTTATGCTTACATTCCATTCGGGGCTGGACCCAGAAATTGCATCGGTATGTTTACCATCTAATCTTGGCTGAACAGGCAATTATCATTATCTGTAAAGTGGTTGGCTGGGCAACAGTTAATTTTATTTTTTATTTGCAGCAATGCGGTTTGCTCTCATAGAGGGGAAAACTGCTATCGCAAAATTGGTGCAGAATTTTATACTGGAGCCAAGTTCAAAGACGTCCATCCCAATAAAATTTGGAAGACTTAATCTAAAACCTGACGATGGAATGTGGTTGAATATTAAACCCAGAAATTCCTCCTAGCCTCAAGATGATAAACAACATCTATTGAAAATTATTCTTTTTCACTTTATGCGTATTAAATTTATTTTAAGGATTATGATTATCATTGGATGTAATTACTGCAAAATCTGTTACATAAAAGATTACAAAAATAAAAAATAGGGACATTCTCGAAGTTTCAATTTCAATGTCAACAGATCGAGGCTACTAGTAATTCAATACAGCAACCATTTGTCTAAAGTACTACATAAAATATTTCTATATTCTTTTAAATAACAAGTTGTGTTCCATGTTTTGACTCACCATCACAACAAAGCAATGCATTTGGCATCTCTTTCTCCCTCCTCTCAAACGTTATTAATGTTGGTTAGCAAGCACGTATCTAGTAGGGGGCGCAGCGCCACCCCTAAAACTGACAAAAAGAGAAGATTTTTTCCAAAATGGGCCAAAAATTTCAAAAAATTTCGCGTTCGCTCGAATATGTCCAACTTTTGACATTATTTTTGCTTGCGCCCCCCCTTGAGCAAACTGGATACGTGCATGAAACATACGTTTTATAGAAACGCAGTCTTTTTATTTAGATCGAATGTCATCATTTGTAGTTACTTATAGCACAGTAAAGGTGGTACAAGTGCTATTCAGTCAGTATCACGCATAACAGATTTGCAGGACAAAAATGATTGTGAATATTCACGATCATATTATATTATATGAAAACAGCATTAATCTTCATCTGTCACTTTCGGCTGATTTCGTTCATCACGTTTGACAACAAGGCCATGACAATTCTCCACAGTGCTGCCTATCTTCATTATGACTACGATGTACATACATATTATATTATGTTGTTTACACTTTACATTCTATCAAGTGATTGTCATTAATATATTCCACTATATACACAGTTTATGTAGTTGGTGAGAATATGAGATTAACATTGACAGTAACAAAAAATGACTTTGCATAAGCACAATAATATCTACTCTCATAATTATTACAAGAGCTGGATTTGCTAGCAAGTAAAACTATATGGATATTTTTAATAAGGCGACAAATAAAGATTACACTTTAATATACATATTATCCATATACGCCAAGTTTGAATGGGTAAGCACTGTCTTAATATAAATGCATGATGAAGTGCGAAAAGAAAAATAACCTTGAAACATTCTGAATCAACTCGTAGTTACAGCTAGGAAATTTATTATCTTCACTCTTGAATACAAAGCAGCAGTTTGTAAGGTTACAATAGTGTCGTGGCATAGTGGATGTAGATACAGACTTTAAGATTAGTATTAATTTGACTACAGACTGGACAAGTCCCAAGAAGTGCACATTAAAATATTGTTACATATCTATACAAATAATATTCTAAACAGTTCTGCCATTTTATTCAGTGACAATGTTGTGGTTAATAGCAATAGTGGTGATTCCGTTACTAGTTGTGTATGGTATTTTCAAATACTATTATAACGAAACGAATTTCTGGCCTAAAAGAGGCGTGAGATTAATCAGAAAAGATGAAATTGGGGGTGTAATTGAAAGAATTGCAATACAAACTCCTATACAGGAACTCGACACTAGATTGTACAACAAAATTAAAGCAGAGAAACTTCGATTTGGCGGAGCGGAAGAATTTCAAACGCCGCTTTTCGTTCCTGTGGATTTGGAGCTTGTGAAACAAATAATGGTCAAAGATTTTGAATATTTTGTCAATCGAAGAGTCCTTACAAGCCAAAAACAAGAAATTTTAAAAGATATGCTGCTTAATAAAGAAAATCAAGAATGGAAAGACCTTCGGTCAACAATGAGCCCAACGTTTTCAAGTAATGACTAATTTATTGTCTGATGTCTTGACAAGTTTAAAAAAATATAATATACACAATACAATTAATATAATAGCTATTTATTCCATTAAGTTATCAACAATACAATTTCTCATATAACAATTTAGTAATAATCAATCAAGTTTCTTATTTAATAATTCAATAATAATAAAATTAATAATCTAGTAATTTAATAATAATCTAACTAATTTACAATCTCATAATTTAATGCAACGTTTTATTATTACAGCTGGGAAGATACGAAGAATGTTTGATATTTTCGAGCAATGCAGTACAAGGACGAACAGTTTCCTAGAAACCACAATTGCGTCGTCCGGCAGTGAAATTGATATATGCGATGCAATTAGCAGATACACTTTAGACGTTATCGCTTGGGCTGCTTTTGGAGTTGACAGTAAAGTTTTTGATGATAAGGACTCTATTTTCTCGACAATGTGTAAACGTTTTGAATCGGGTCTACAAGGAATAAAAGGGCTTTTACGAGCAGCAGTGGTTATCATAATGCCTAAAATTGGAGCTCTTTTGAAAGTTTCTTTCCTTGAAAAAACGGCAACCAATTTCTTTACTGATGTTATTCAAAAGACAATCAAACATCGAATGAAAACTGGGGAAAGACGACAAGATTTTCTCCAACTCATGTTAGATGCTCAAACCGGACAGTTAAAAGATGAACCTATTGAGAACGGAAATCACGATGACCAGTTTGAAAAAGATGCAAAATTAGATAAAGCCAATAAAACTAAAATTACCGACGAAATTCTCGTTGCGCAGTGCCTACTATTTTTCTTCGTGGGTTTCAGCACTACTCAAGTTTTGTTAATGTTTGCTGCATTTGAATTGGCACTTCATCCTGATATACAGGAAAAACTAGCTAAAGAAATACAAGAAGCAGCTAAGAAAAACGGAGGAAAATTAACTTATGATATTGTCAATGATTTAGAATATCTCGACCGAGTTGTCTCGGGTAATCAACAAATTATAATAATTATAACAATAAAAAAGCATCATAGAGACCACATTGAGAGATTTAACAAAGAGTATCATAGACGTACTACAGAAAAATACAAAAAAAATTTCACAATCATAAATATCGTCTCTGTGCTGACATATAAATCTTTTACGCGTTAAAACACAAGAACCAAAAGTATGGTTTGTTTTAAAAAGTATAATTTACAATTTCGAAGGTTCTAAACATTATTTTTGATTCGTTTATAGAAACGTTGAGAAAATATCCACCTGGAATTCGAACGGAAAGGATTACTACAATGGACTATAAGGTTGCAGGTAGCGATGTAATCGTACCAAAGGAGACGGTTGTCATGATCTCCATTTGGGCAATTCACTACGACCCTGAGCATTACCCTAACCCACAAAAATTCGATCCTGAAAGATTCACTCCTGAAAATAAGGCGAAAAGACATCCTTATGCTTACATTCCATTCGGGGCTGGACCCAGAAATTGCATCGGTTTGTGAAATACCATTTGTCATCTAATCCTAATTCTACGGACAATGGACAAACGAAACTTTGCTGAGCAACAATTAAATTTATTTTTATTTGCAGCTATGCGGTTTGCTCTCATGGAAGGCAAAGCTTTCATCGCAAAATTAGTACAGAATTTTATACTGGAACCGAGTTCAAAAACATCCATCCCCATAAAATTCGGAAACCTGAATCTGAAACCTGACGACGGAATGTGGTTGAATATTAAACCCAGAAATTCCTTGTAGCGTCAAAATTGAAAACAATTGATTTTGGTGACGTCCTATCTTCTTAATTAATATTTATTGTAAAGACTAATTACATAATGAGCTTTCGTGAGCCCTTAACTTGTCTTCTTAGCTATAGTAAAAGTTAATTCCTGTCGACACAAAAAGAAGTAAAATCGAGCACAAAATTTTAATTTTTGTGGGGCGTTCTTAAGCAACTGTTAAGGAAATACCAAGCCTAAATCTATTAGGCCCGCAATTCGCGCGCTCCAAAAAATGTTAATTTTGAATAATGCAGAAATTTATTTGGGGAAAGGGCTACATCTGAATCAGGAGAATATCAGATAGCCTTAATCTATGAATCTCTAACACAGGTCTTGTAGCCTTAACATGTTTTAACACTGTTTTCTGGAGAAATGCAGTTTTATTTCAATTGCTAAAAATTGTCAAGCGATTCGATGGATAAATAATGAATGATTGAAGAAAAATATTACTTCCAGTGGAAGTTACAAGTAATTGTTTATTCATTGCTTATTCAATGTAAGTAAACAAATATTCGAGTGTTACCATTTATAGTTACTTATTATATGCAGCACAATAACAACAGTACTGGCCATACTAAGTAGTTCAGTTAGCCCCATGCAACAAAAGTTGCTACATAAAAAAATAAAAGTGACATTGAACTTGCAAGAGTATAGTCCAACCGCCTAAATTGTATGGAAACTACGTTAATACAGGCTTTCGGTTGATTTCGTTTTTCGCTTTCGACAACAAGGCCAACAAGATTTCAACAGAGCTGCATCATCAGCACACTTTATCCAGCCTGTGTTACCTATGTTAAATAATAGTTAGTATATGCTTAATATTCGTATATGATTACACATGATAAGTCTTTTTATGACTGCATTTACCCTTTTATTATATAACAACAAAGCCGCATTCATCTATATCTAAAGCGACGCCCTCATGTTTGTTTGCAAATGATGAATTGTAAAACGGCCTTGAAAAATACAGCCGACCCTGACTCACAATTTTATCATCTCCAGTCCTGAGTGTACAACGTACCAGCTTAGAATATAATATATTATGTGTCTCATATTAATTTAATATTTGAATCTTCTGTAGACGCCGGTTATACCATCTGGATTGAAAATGTGTATATGTATTAGTGTACAGATAATAAATTAGTACCAATTTCGCTCCAGAAAGCTTAACTTCAAATAGAAGTATATTTAAAATATAACATTATTTGTTTATCAAGTAAACTGTAATTAATACTCAAATATTCAGTGACAATGCTGTGGTTAATAGCGATAGTGGTGATTCCAATACTAGTTTTATATAGTATTTTCAAATACTATTATAACGAAACGAATTTCTGGCCAAAGAGAGGAGTAAGGTTGATTAGAAAAAATGACATCGGGAGTGCATTTGAAAGACTAACATTAAAAATTCCAATTCACGAACTCGACGCCAAAATGTACAATAAACTTAAATCTGAGAAACTTCGATTTGGCGGAGCGGAAGAATTTCGAACAATGGTTTTCGTTCCAGTGGATTTAGACCTCATTAAACAAATAATGGTCAAAGATTTTGAATACTTCGTTAATAGAAGAGTCTTTAAAACCCAAAAGGAGGATAAAACTTTTAAGGACATGCTGACAATCAAAGAAAATCAAGAATGGAAAGATCTTCGGTCAACTTTGACCCCAGCATTTTCAAGTTATAATATAATAATTACTAATTTATTGGCAGATTATATAACCATGCTGATTTTAGATCATTGGATATTGAAATTGATAAATTAATTTGGCTTTTAAAACTAAATACCCGAAAATTTTATGTTGTATTTAATAGCCGGGAAGATACGAAGAATGTTTGATATTTTTGAGCAATGCAGTTCAAGAACGAATAGCTTCCTAGAAAAAACAATCGCATCATCTGGAAATGAAGTTGATCTTTCTGATGCAGTTGGGAGATATACTTTAGACGTTATCGCTTGGGCTGCATTTGGAGTAGACAGTAAAGTTTTTGATGATAAAGATTCGATATTCTCAAGAATGTCTAACCTATTTGAAAAAGGCTTTCAAGGCGTATTGGGACTATTACGAGCATTATTACTTATTATGTTACCTAAAATTGGACGTCTGCTAAAACTTGAAATGATTGATAAAACTGCCACCAATTTTTTCCTTGATGTTATCCAAAAGACAATCAAACATCGACAGGAAACAGGAGAAAGACGACAAGATTTTCTCCAACTCATGCTCGATGCCCAAGCCGGACAGTCGAAGGATGAACCTATTGAGAATGGAAATCACGATGACCAATTTGAAAAAGATGCAAAATTAGAGAAAGCTAATAAAATTAAAATTACCGAAGGAATCCTCTTATCTCAGTGCCTATTATTCTTCCTGGCAGGCTTCAGTACTACTCAGATCCTTCTCATCTTCTGTGCATTTGAATTGGCACTTAATCCTGATGTACAAGAAAAACTAGCCAAGGAAGTACAGGAAGCGGCTAAGAAAAATGGAGGAAAACTAACTTATGATATTGTTAACGATTTGGAATATCTCGACCGAGTTGTTTCTGGTAATCAACAAATTACAATAATTAAAACAAATATTAAATGACATGGTTAATCGCCATGAGAGATTTAACTAAGAGTGTAAAAGGTGTACTAATTTCATCATTTTGTAACATTTAGATAAAAAAAACTTATTTGAAAGTTATACTGGACTGCTAAAAAACATTTTCACTTTTTTCTCATATATATAAATATCGTGTTCTTGTGCTAAATTTAAAATATTTTACGTGTTAATACCATTTAGTTGGAGCAAGAAAAAAATTTTGATTTGGAAAGTAGAATTTACAATTTGGAAGATTCTAAACATTATTATTCATTTTTATAGAAACTTTAAGAAAATATCCCCCTGGAGTTCGAACGGAAAGAATTGCTACAATGGACTATAAGGTGGCAGGTACTGATCTAATCGTACCAAAGGACACGGTTGTCATGATTCCCATTTGGGCAATTCACTACGACCCTGAGCATTACCCTAACCCCCAAATATTCGACCCTGAAAGATTCACTCCTGAAAATAAGGCGAAAAGACATCCTTATGCTTACATTCCATTCGGGGCTGGACCCAGAAATTGCATCGGTTAATTAAATACCATTTATCATCTAATTCTAATTCAACAGACAAATAAAACTTTCCTGAACAACAATTAAATTTTATTTTTTATTTGCAGCTATGCGGTTTGCTTTAATCGAGGGGAAAACTGCTATCGCAAAATTAGTAGAGAATTTTATAATTGAACCGACCTCAAAAACTGCCATCCCCGTTAAATTCGGAAAATTGGGTCTAAGACCCGACAACGGAATGTGGTTGAATATTAAACCAAGAAATTCCTTATAGCATTCAATATAGGAAAAAATTGATTTTGACGACGTCCTGCTAGTTTGATGAAATTAATTGTAAAGATTATTAACATATTCATTAGTTAGATACTACAGTCACTAAAAAGGCTCAAAGAATGAAGCATGTATGTATGTAGAAAGTTCCAATTTCAAAGACTGCACTTGGCGATCTGTTTAACATAATTTGAAGCTCTATGCAAACCTATGCACATTTTTCATACTTTTCAACGTTTCTGAATACCCCCACTAAATAAATCAATCTTTGTAAGCTTAATATATATATATATCATATTTAAAAACTGGGTCTTATAATAAAATAATTTTGTATTCGAAATTTCTTATTTAGATTGTGATACTTAATAATTCCTTGGAATGAAAGTTCGATTATCAAATTTATTAGCTGTAAAATCTTTCTACTTTGTATAGACAGTTATTTTTCAAATCGCCTCTTAATCTAAAATTTTGTTTGACCATTGTAGTTAAATATGTAATAATTATATTTGTATCTAACTTGTCAATAAAGTTGCACCTAAAAATTAAATTGAGTGATGGCGAGGAATTATTTTTTAATTCTCCGATTGACTTCGATATTCTATGCATTTAGATACCAATTACTAGCATACGACAAAAATCGTAAAAGCTGTTGTCCAGTAGACAGGATATAGAATGCCATAGCAAAAATGTCGTACAATCGGTCATTTGGAGAACATAGTAGTGTTCTGTAGTAGGCTATAAGGCTACAGGGTTTAGGTACGTTTTTGCGACATTTGTCTCAGGGTGGTCAATAATACAAAAGTTATTTATAGTTATATAAGAAGGGCTGTCGCGTTTTGATGCAGTCAATTTGACAGGAAACTATTTCCAAATGTAATATCTCAAAAATGGCTAAACAATCTACATATTCCTGTCTTAGCCTATATTTTATTTTCTTATAAGCAACAATTATAAAAATGCATAGTATGAGTCCATAAGCATTTCGTTCGCTACAAATGTAGAAATTTGTTTGGGAAAAGGGCTACGTCTGAATCAGGAGATTTTGAGATAGCTAATCTACAAATCTAGCAGATCTGTAACCTTAATATTGTGAGAACACAAACATCTCCTTTAGGGATATAGACTCAGAGATAGGAATGATTAGGGGTGATTTTGAATAGATTGGTAAGGTAGTCAAATGAGGACGAAGAGGACTAAAAAGTTATCACACACGGCTAGTATCGAAGCTAGCACCTCTCGCAATCCGGGCAAGTATTCTAACCATTAAACTACATGTGCGTATAGGAAATTAGGAAGGAATTAGGAAGAGTCATTCTAATGTGAATACAGGTATTCACATTATCTTTCTTACATGCCCTTCGCTCTCTTCGCTACCTATAATGGGGGATACGGGTTTGATTCCCTTAGTCCCTCATATGCGTTTTGCTGTATGAGTCTTACGGCAATACAGTGTGCTGCTGACTGAGAGGCTTATGCACAGGCTGCAAGTGCTCATGTATAGCTTGGCAATGAGAAGTATAGGGAAAGGTGTATAGAGCACTATCCACTACTGGATAAGAGATACACAAATTACCCCGCATCTTGTGAGAACACAAACATCTCCTTTGGGGATATAGACTCAGAGATATGAATGATTAGGGGTGATTTTGAATTAGATTGGTAAGTAAGGTAGTCAAATGAGGACGAAGAGGACTAAAAAGTTATCACACACGGCTAGTATCGAAGCTAGCACCTCTCGCAATCCGGGCAAGTATTCTAACCATTAAACTACATGTGCGTATAGGAAATTAGGAAGGAATTAGGAAGAGTCATTCTAATGTGAATACAGGTATTCACATTATTTTTCTTACAATATTACGAAATACCATTTTCAGGAGAAATGCAGTTTTACTTCAAGAGATTTATTGGACAAATAATGAATGCCTGAACAAAAATAATACTTCCAGCCGAATTCACAAGTAAAAATTGCTTATTCAGTGTAAGCAAACAAGTATTCGAGTATTACCATTTATAGTTACTTATATGCAGCGCAATAACAACAGTACTGGCATACTAAGTAGATCAGGTAACCCCACGCTTAATAAAGTTGCAGAATACTAATAATTAAAAGTGACATTGAACTTGAGTATAGTCTAATAGCCCAAATATGCAAACAAAGCTCTCCGAAGCTTTCAGCTGAGTTTGTTGGTCACTTTCGACAAGGCCAAGGTTATTTTCCTCAGAGCTGCATATCTTCTTTCTGAATAACATGTATGTACATTTTATCTAATCTGTGTTATGTAATACTGCCTGAGTTTTAATAGTTAGTATATGTTTAACATTCGTATATGATGGCACAAGATGACTTTGCATGCCTACATTTACCCTTTGCTGATATTATAACAGCAAAAACAGCATCCAATTATGTGGGAGTTTCTGACTACCAAAAGAGATTGCAATTCCTGCACAGATACAATACAAATACATGCAACTATATCTATAAGCGATGCTCTCATCTTTGTTGGTGGATGATGAATGTAAAACTTCACTTTAAAACGTGCAGCCGACCCTGACTCCCAATTTTATCATCGCCAATCCAGTGAACAGCACAGCCCGTTTAGAATATGTGTCTCTTATTAATTTAATATTTGAATTTTCTGTTGGTGCCGATTCTATATTATACTATCTGCATTGGCAGATTGGTACTTCTGGGCAAAGTGTATAGATAATAAATCAGTACCAATTTGGCTCCAGAAAGGTGAACTTCAACGAAGTGTGTATAAAATATATTTCAGCATTCGCCCATCAAATTATTGCAGTTGGTACTTCCCATATTCAGTGAAAATGTTGTGGTTAATAGCAATAGTTGTTATTCCAATACTGGTTTTATATAGTATTTTCAAATACTATTATAACGAAACGAATTTCTGGCCAAAGAGAGGAGTAAGGTTGATCAGAAAAGATGAAATCGGGAGTGTGTTTGAAAGAATCACAATAAAAGTTCCAATTCAAGAACTCGACGCCAGAATGTACAATAAACTTAAATCCGAGAAACTTCGCTTCGGAGGAGCAGAAGAATTTCAAACTCCGCTTTTCGTTCCGGTGGACGCCGAACTCGTGAAACAAATAATGGTCAAAGATTTTGAATACTTTGTTAATAGAAGAGTTCTTGTAAGCCAAAAGAAGGATACGACTTTTAAGGACATGATGTCTATCAAAGAAAATCAAGAATGGAAAGATCTCCGCTCTACTATGAGCCCGACATTTTCAAGTATAACAATAATATATTAATTACTAATTAATTAACAGATTATAACCATGATGATTTTAGAACATAGGATACAGAAATTGATAAGTTTATTCATTTGGCTTTTAAAATTAAGTATTTTTAAATATTTTTGTTGTATTTTATAGCCGGGAAGATACGAAGAATGTTTGACATTTTCGAGCAATGCAGTTCAAGAACGAACAGCTTCCTAGAAAAAACAATCGAAACTTCTGGAAGTGAAATTGATATATCCGATGCAATTGGCAGATACACTTTGGATGTTATAGCCTGGGCTGCGTTTGGAGTCGACAGTAAAGTTTTCGTTGATAAAGATTCGATTTTCTCAAGAATGGGTAAACGATTTGAAAAAGGCTTTCAAGGTCTATGGGGACTCCTAAGAGTGGCATTGGTTGTAGTATTACCAAAAGTTGGAGCTCTTCTAAAAGTCTCTTTCGTTGACAAACCGACGGCTCATTTTTTCAAAGACGTTATCAACAAAACAATCAAACTTAGACAGGAAACTGGAGAAAGACGACAAGATTTTCTTCAACTTATGCTCGATGCTCAAGCAGGACAGTTGAAGGATGAACCTACGGAGAATGGAAATGACGATCAGTTTGAAAAAGATGCAAAATTAGATAAAGCTAATAAAATTAAAATCACAGACGAAATTCTTGTGGCGCAGTGCTTATTATTCTTCCTGGCAGGCTTCAGTACTACTCAGATACTCCTCATTTTCTCTGCATTTGAATTGGCACTTAATCCTGATATACAAGAAAAACTAGCTAAAGAAATACAGGAAGCGGCGAAGAAAAACGGAGGAAAGTTAACTTATGACATTGTCAACGATTTGGAATATCTTGATCTCGTAGTTTCAGGTAATCATACTTAAAAACAATTAAAAAATATTTGAAGAGGAATTAAACATTATTCAATCAGCAAACAACATCATTTTTATATTTCTAACGGTCGAAAAATGTTTCCCGTTCTAATTTCTTAAGATAAATACTTCTTAAACTTTACACTATTATAAACATTGATTTTTATTACAAATTAACCATTTAGAAACTTTAAGAAAGTATCCTCCTGGACCCCGAACGGAAAGGGTCGCTACAATGGACTATAAGGTTCCCGGCAGCGATGTTATCGTTCCAAAGGACACAGTAGTCATGATTCCCATTTGGGCCATTCACTACGACCCAGACCATTACACAAACCCTCAAAAATTCGATCCTGAAAGATTTACTCCGGAAAACAAGGCGAAAAGACATCCTTATGCATACATTCCATTCGGAGCTGGACCCAGAAATTGCATTGGTTAGATAATTAATCTTACGCCTATACAACTAGCAACAAATATACAGTTATGAATATTAGTTCAACAGCCTTTTATTTTTAAAAAGTCTAGTACATTTGTTTTTAATTTTTCAGCAATGCGATTTGCTCTCATGGAAGGGAAAACTGCAATCGCAAAATTGGTACAGAACTTTATACTGGAGCCGAGTTCTAAAACATCCATCCCAATTAAATTCGGAAAAATTAATCTGAAACCTGACAACGGAATGTGGTTGAATATTAAACCCAGAAATTCTTTGAAAGTAAATTCAGAGGAATAAGCAATTTTTTTTGATTTTACCTCTTTTGTTTTTAATTTGTATCAAAATGTGATAAACTAATTGTACTTTAATAAGCTATTTACTATGAATGCTACTAATTCTTCCACATTTGTTACGATAACTAAAACTTAGTCGACCACTTGAGGATTAGGAACTGGAAACTCCTGGACAACAGTACCATGACTTCAAGAATGTCCGTTTCATATCATTTAACATTTCTTAAAATCACTGGTTTTTACTTCAATTCAATGTCACATTAATCTTTAATGAAATCTGACACCAATCAGTTTACTAGTTGAAGTAGTAATAAAAATCTATAACCAAATTTTTTCGCTTTCAAAATTGTCAAATTTTTTAATTTTGGTTCATGAGTAGAGTTTAATGCAAGGATTATCTTCAAGTGCCAAATGAGAAACTGTTTTTATCTTTTCTATTTCTGTGCGGAACTAATTGAAAGGCTAAGAAATTAGATGGCCGTAATCTGTATACACTGTTTTAAAAATATAATTATCTTTCTTAGAATACTTCAAAAAAATATTGACTGTCATTAAAATTACTGAAAGTTTATACCAAACCTTCATCATCAATCATCGTATATAGCAAAAAATTACAGTGATAAATAAAAATGACCTTGAACTTACACGAATATAGAGTGAATGGTTACCTTACAAAACTTTGCAAAAACAAGGTCAAATCTATCTGTTGATTTCATTCAACAATTTTGACACAGATAATGATGCTATGAGTTAGGTTTTATATATGCTGCCACACTGACAAGCATAATCATCTTCATGCCATTACATGTTATTATGTTGCATTATATGATTTCGTTAAATTAATATGGTTAGGTACCTAATAGATAATATAACCATTATATTTATTACTATTACTCATAATATGGATATGTTTAACAGTTAATACTTCAAAGTAAAATTATAACTATAATATAGATTAATAAAATACAAAGTAAATGTATATGAACGCGGCAGATACATGACCACAAAAAATATTCCCATCCCATATTATAATGGACCTTGGAAAGACAAACCGACGACTAAGCGACTCTTCTCCTCATGCAATATTAACGTCTCGACTGGCTACGCAGCAGTATAATATTAGTGTATAGCTGACTGCTGAGTATTGATCGCTTTACATATATTTATCCCCGTGTAGAATGTACTGTGTACTACATGTAGTATCATTTTGACAACAGAAAGGAAAACATCTGACTCTGAGTACATTATTTACAAGTATATACAGTATATTATACAATAAAATATTGCAATTTTTGGCAATAATTGCAATGTCATAATAGTAACTCATATCAGTTGAAACAAAAATGCTGTTGCTGTGGTTAATAGGAATAGTGGTGGTTCCAATACTAGTTTTGTATAGTATTTTCAAATACTATTATAACGAAACAAATTTCTGGCCAAAGAGAGGAGTAAGGTTGATCACCAAAGATGAAATCGGGAGTGCATTTGAAAGACTCACGATAAAAGTTCCAATTCAAGAACTCGACGCCAGAATGTACAACAAAATCAAATCCGAGAAACTTCGATTTGGCGGAGCGGAAGAATTTCGAACATTGGTTTTCGTCCCTGTGGATTTAGACATCGTGAAACAAATAATGGTCAAAGATTTTGAATACTTCGTCAACAGAAGAGTTCTTCAATGCCAAAAGGAGGATACGACTTTGAAGGAAATGCTGACAATCAAGGAAAATCAAGGATGGAAAGATCTCCGCTCAACTATGAGCCCGACATTTTCATGTAATAATATATTAACCAGTAATTTATTGGCAGATTATATAACCATAATGATTTTAGAACATTGGATATTGAAATTAATGAATTTATTCATTTGGATTTATAATATATTTGTTATATTTCATAGCCGGGAAGATAAGAAGAATGTTTGATATTTTCGAGCAATGCAGTACAAGAACGAACAGCTTCCTGGAAAAAACAATCGAATCTTCTGGAAATGAAATGGATATTTCTGATGCCATTGGCAGATACACAATGGACGTTATCGCCTGGGCTGCGTTTGGAGTCGATAGCAAAGTTTTCGATGACAAAGATTCAATTTTCTCAAGAATGGGCAAACGAGTTGAAAAAGGTTTTGAAGGCGCATGGGGACTATTGCGAGCAGCAATAATTATTATGCTACCCAAAATTGGACGCTTGTTAAATCTGGATATGATGGATAAAAGTACCACCAATTTTTTCCTTGATGTTATCCAAAAGACAATCAAACATCGACAGCAAACTGGAGAAAGACGACAAGATTTTCTCCAAATCATGCTGGATGCTCAAGCTGGACAGTTGAAGGATGAACCTATTGAGGACGGAAATCATGATGACCAATTTGAAAAAGATGCAGAATTAGATAAAGTCAATAAAATTAAAATTACAGATGAAATCCTATTGGCTCAGTGCTTACTATTTTTCCTGGCAGGATACAGCACTACTCAGATGCTACTCATCTTCTCTGCATTTGAATTGGCAATTAATCCTGATATTCAGGAAAAACTAACTAAGGAAATACAGGAAGCAGCAAAGAAAAATGGAGGCAAATTAACATACGAAATTGTCAACGATTTGGAATATCTCGACCGAGTTGTTTCTGGTAATCAACAAATTATACTTATTACAACATTAACACAAAATTATGGATTGTTTTAAAAGTAGGATTTGCAATTTTCGAGATTCTTATCATTATTTCGTTTGTAGAAACTTTGAGAAAATATCCTCCTGGACCAAGAACGGAAAGGTTAGCTACAATGGACTATAAGGTTTCAGGTAGCGATGTAATCGTACCAAAGGACACGGTTGTCATGATTCCTATTTGGGCAATTCACTACGACCCGGAGCATTACCCTGACCCACAAAAATTCGACCCTGAAAGATTCACTCCTGAAAACAAAGCAAAACGACATCCTTATGCTTATATTCCATTCGGGGCTGGACCCAGAAATTGCATCGGTTAGTTTAATACCATTTATCATGTAAATCTTATTCAACAGACAAATGAAACTTTGCAGAGCAACAATTAAATTTTATTTTTTATTTGCAGCTATGCGGTTTGCTCTCATGGAGGGGAAAACTGCTATCGCAAAATTAGTACAGAATTTTATACTGGAACCGAGTTCAAAAACATCCATCCCTATTAAATTCGGAAGATTCATTCTGAAACCTGAAGATGGAATGTGGCTGAATATTAAACCAAGAAATACCTTGTAGCTTCGAAATAGAAAAAAGTTGATTTTGTTAACAACCTAGACCTTAGTTAAAATTAATTGTAAGTATTAATTACACATTGATTGGCTATATACTACAATCACTGAAAATTGTCAAAGAGTGAAGCATGTAGAAAGTACCGATTCTCACGGCGAAAAGGTTGAGGCTGTACGTCGCGATCTTTTTGTTATTAATTTAATAGTATGTTTAGGTACACCCTTTAGTTGTATGTGAATCTATATATGAAGCATTATATTTATTACTTTAAAGGATAAGTTTAACCGTATGCATAAGTTTAAGTATAGGCAATGTTAAAAACACTAGTTGTGAGCTTAAACTACTATACGACTTCAAAGTAAATTTATATATTATTGTAACTATAATATACCATAATAAATAATATACAAGTCATATACGAACGAGGCATGGACATCTCTACATATATTCCCATAACAATAATGGACCTTGGAAAATAAACCAACCGGCAAACCTACATGCATGCAACATTAATGTCTCGATTGCTACGCAGTATATTATTAGTGTAGAGCTAACTGCAGAGTGTGCTGAGTATTGATCGTTTTTTATTCGTCTGTATAATATATAATTTTGTCAGTAGGAAAGGAAGGAAAACATCTGATTCTGAGTTATATACTGTGTACTGTACAAGGATATATTATAGATAGTAAAATATTGCCAATGTTTTACCACTAAATACTATTTATTGTATTTATATTGTAACTCATATCTCTGTTGAAACAAAAATGCTGTTGCTGTGGTTATCAGCAATAGTAGTAATTCCAGTTCTAGTTTTGTACTGTATTTTCAAATACTACTACAACGAAACAAATTTCTGGACAAAAATGGGTGTGAGGTTAGTCACCAAAAATGAAATCGGGAGTGTATTTGAAAGAATTACGGCAAGAGCCCCTGTACAAGAACTTGACGCTAGAATGTACAATAAACTTAAATCAGAAAATCTTCAATTTGGCGGCACGGAAGAGTTTCGAACACCGGTTTTCGTTCCTGTGGATTTAGAGCTCGTGAAGCAAATCATGGTAAAAGATTTTGAATTTTTCATTAACAGAAGAGTTCTCCAGCTCCAAAGGGACGACAAAACATTTAGGCACATGTTAATTGCTGCAGAAAACCAAGAATGGAAAGATCTCAGATCAACCATGAGTCCTACATTTACAAGTAATTATTATTAGTTTATAATATTGCCAATTTTAGCACATTCTGATATTTATTACAAGTTACAGGATGATTTATAGGATGATTATAGGTTATAGGATGATTTGAAACTGGCTCCTACTTGAATGAATGAAATAAATAAATGAATTATTGCATAGATACAACATAATATTTTTTATTTCACTAATAACTTTTAGCTGGGAGAATACGAAGAATGTTTGACATTTTCGAGGAATGCAGTTCAAGGACGAATAGTTTTTTGGAAAATACAATAGCATCTTCTGGAAGTGAAGTGGATATTACTGATGCAATTGGCCGATACACTTTAGACGTTATCGCTTGGTCTGCGTTTGGAGTCGATAGTAAAGTTTTCGAAGATAAAGATTCTATTTTTGCAAGTATGGTCAAAAGATTTGAAACAGGTTTCCAAGGAATATTAGGAATACTAAGAATAGCAACGCTAGTCCTACTCCCTAAAATCGGAC